>CAJGYM010000105.1:0-241960 GCA_904845305.1 Caenorhabditis auriculariae
AAAAATTTCATCTTTGTTCCTGAGAGCTCTCCTTTCTATCATAGACAGTGAACAACCTCTTGAATATTGAGAACCAGGTTTTTATCGGGCTCCGCCCACTTTCAGGCTTACTGTAGGAAAAAAACACCGTAGAAACCAAACTTTTTTTCCTAGTGGAGCAAATTGGTCCAAACCAATTTTTAAAACAAAATATGTTCCCATATGAACATTTATAGTTATAGAACTGACCCGGAAAAAATTTTCTTTCAAAAGAAAAAAATTAAAGTTTTTTGAAAAATGACGAGTTTCGCAGTCTTTGAGCCATAACTAGTACTAGAACCCCCGAATGCCTGGATTTTTATTTTTTTAATCGACGCATTAGAGACTTGTGAGTAGAGGAAAATTGTCTAGAAACTCTGAATCCGGGTGATCCAGTTGACCTCCATCTCGGAGATCGCGGCCAACTTGAAAATGACTAAATTTTTAAAATTCAGTTACTTTCTTGGGAGCAGGATTTTCCTTCACTTCTTTTTGCCAATCAGGCACAATCTACTCAACACAGGATTGGAACAAAAAGTTATCTCCCAAGCATGGCGAAATTTTTTTTTCCAATTTTTCACTTTTTCGGATTCATTCTTTTTTTCTGTCCTTTCCGGGTATTGAGCTCTACTGGATTAGGATACCCGGAATGCTCAGAGTTTATTCGTTGTACTGATCCGTTACATCTTCCCAAGTTCTTTAAAAATATTCCCTAGCTCTGTTTCCGCGTAATCCAGTTGACCTCCAAGCAACCGAAGCGGTCGACCTCAAATTTGAGCAAAATTAAAAAAATTTTCCAAAACGTTTCTTTGCTTCCTAACCAGTGGTTCTCATTATCTGGAGAGGTTTAGTGAAGTTTCTGTCATCAAAAAGCTTATTTTTATTGTCGTCAGAAATTTTTAAAATTTTTGACCAAACGCAGCATCAGAAATACCCCTGTTTTCCGAATAATCTGGAAATCCCTGGTTTTTCCTCTAATAAAAAGTTATAACTTACGTAAAGCCACTACTTACGAAAGATTAGTGACTAATATTTCGTGAAAAAGTAAGAATCATGTTTGTCGAAGCCAATTGTTTGAGTTTTTCTTTAAGCTTTTCTGGATAAATTATTTTTTTGGATTTTGCACTGAAAAAAATCGTTTAAGTTTCCCTATTACCAAGGTTGAACAAGTTTTCTCATGAAGAAAACAAGACAAAACTTTTTTCAACCGAAAAAAACAAAATTAAAAAAATTGTTTCACAAGGTGAAGAGAATAAATCAAGTGGAGAACCTGATTTAAGGTCGAATTTTTTTTGAAAAAAATTGTGGAAGCAAAAAATAGAACTCTATGTTCCTTTTTATTCTGAAAAAAAGCAGGAAGTAAAGTTTCCCTTTTTCGAGACTGGTAATGAATTATTTCAATACAGTAGGAAAATCTAAACTTCATTCTCATAAGAGGGTTGGATATTTTTATACAAAGAAGTTGATTTCACATTGCGGTTGAGAAATTCCTGTAAGACAGCCAGGAAATTTCCCAATGTACCAGATGGGGATTCTGCAAGAAACTCAACCTGAACAACTTCCTAGTTTTTGAGAAAAAAAAATCTGAACGTTGAATAAAACAATCACTGGTACCTCGATGAATATTCTGGCAGCCTTTCTAAGAAATTTTAACCACAAAGTAAAATAACTTTCCTTGTGAGTAACTTTACTCGATTAAAAACGCGTTTCTAAAGTTTTGGCTATTATAAAATTTGGAAACTTCACTAAACCTCTCCAGATAATGAGAACCACTGGTTAGGAAGCAAAGAAACGTTTTGGAAAATTTTTTTAATTTTGCTCAAATTTGAGGTCGACCGCTTCGGTTGCTTGGAGGTCAACTGGATTACGCGGAAACAGAGCTAGGGAATATTTTTAAAGAACTTGGGAAGATGTAACGGATCAGTACAACGAATAAACTCTGAGCATTCCGGGTATCCTAATCCAGTAGAGCTCAATACCCGGAAAGGACAGAAAAAAAGAATGAATCCGAAAAAAAGTGAAAAAAATTGGAAAAATTTCGCCATGCTTGGGAGATAACTTTTTGTTCCAATCCTGTGTTGAGTAGATTGTGCCTGATTGGCAAAAAAAGAAGTGAAGGAAAATCCTGCTCCCAAGAAAGTAACTGAATTTTTAAAAAAATTTAGTCATTTTCAAGTTGGCCGCGATCTCCGAGATGGAGGTCAACTGGATCACCAGATTCAGAGTTTCTAGACAATTTTCCTCTACTCACAAGTCTCTAATGCGTCGATTAAAAAAATAAAAAAATCCAGGCATTCAGGGGGTTCTAGTACTAGTTATGGCTCAAAGACTGCGAAACTCGTCATTTTTTTCAAAAAAACTTTAATTTTTTTCTTTTTGAAAGAAAAATTTTTTTCCAGGGTCAGTTCTATAACTATAAATGTTCATATGGGAACATATTTTGTTTTAAAATTGGTTTGGACCAATTTGCTCCACTAGGAAAAAAGTTTGGTTTCTACGGTGTTTTTCCTACAGTAAGCCTGAAAGTGGGCGGAGCCCGATAAAACCTGGTTCTCAATATTCAAGAGGTTGTTCACTATCTGTGATAGAAAGGAGAGCTCTCAGGAACAAAGATGAAATTTTTGTACCAAAATTTTTGGCATTTGTTCGAATTTCTGGGAGAACGTGTGTTAAACCTCTATAGTGGCCACTAATTTTTAACCCCTTAAGTGACCACTAACTTGACTACTATAGTGGCCACTAAAACGTCAAAATCCTATAGTGGCCACTAAAATTTTTCCAAGCAATACAGAAAACAGTTGAATTTTCAATTCTCTTCGAAATTTTTTGCTCAAGAGTTCAAAGCATCATAGGGAAATTTCATAGAAGTCTCTTTCTTCACTCATTTAAGTTCGAACTGACGAAGTTGAGCAAGAATGATTTTTCAAACAGACTTTGGCGGAAAATTCCATTTTTTTTTTCAGCATGGAGACCAAGTTCTCGATAAAACTAACCTTGTCGGACCGTCGGATCATCGACTACTCTGAAGTCCGATGCCGTTGGTCGGTCTCGCCTTCCACATCCGACGCCTCCTCCGACTACAGTAATCCTGACGTCAAACGCGAGGATTACGGTAGAAATATCACTTGAATCAGTTCTACAGCAACTTTTTTCACAGATTTCGCCGCTACGAGGCTCTAATTCCATCGTTTCACTTGCATAACCACGATGAAGAAATGAAATTGTTAATAATTCCGTGTAATTGATTCCCACCCCTGTTTAATAATATCACCTGTGAATTGATTTTAATAAACGTGTATGATATTCTTATTGTTGAATGCATCGTCGTGATGGGTTTACTCAGATCGAAAATAAAAGTCTTGGTAATTTGGTATAACTTTTGGAACACTCTGAATCTGAATCGAAGAGTCATTTTTATGTGGTGGATTTCAGTCGCATAAAAATCATGAGAAATCAGAGAGATGAGCTTCTTCTGAGTTTTCTTTTTATTGATTTGTTACTTTCGGACTAGAAATAACAGGAACTGTTCATTCCAATCGATTCGTCTCATTTCCAGCTTTTGAATGATATGAATCTCTTCGAATTTCAATCATCCTGGATGACGTCATGAAATTTTAAGCTTACATCTCAGATATTCCTTCCAACAAGATGGACTAATAATCAGTCGATAGAGCATCTAAAGACGAACAAATCTGTCTTTTCAATAGCTGATATCTTATCAAAGAGTTGAGTTATAAGCTCAGGAAAGTCTGAAACTTCTAAATTAAGGTTGATATATCTAAAGCTTGTACCATTCGAAAGCTGTCGAAAAGACGAATCTCTTGATGTAATTAGTTAAGCTGTAGCTGCTCTGGGAGCCGAGATATAAGCTTCTAAAGTTCGTCTTAAAAATAAATTTGCGCGTCAGATCGAATAAGTTGCGTGAAGTTGCGCGTCGGGTCAAGTGTTGGTCTGAGGCCCGGATCGGTGTGGTTTCCTCGCGAAAAAGGAAAAGCTCAATAAAAAGTTTGATTTTTTCAAGTTTTTTCTAGTGTATTCGATAGAGCAGCTTCTATATAGTACTGTTATCATATCAGCTTTGAGGGAAAAGCTCAAAACTTGGGTAAAAAATGGGTCCAAAAATGAAGGGTTGAAGCTTTATATCTCCGTTCATTTCAAAGTTTGAGAGATGATATTTGTATCAATCCATTTGTCTTAATGTCAGCTTTTCAATGGTCTCAGTATGTAAGAGTTTTGAGCACTTCTGACGAATAAGAGAAAGTTTGAAAAATCATAACTTTTTTTATAGCTGCTTTAGAACTTTTCTGCCTACTTTTTCGGAATCTAGACGTCGATATCTATCGATTGATATGAAAATCTCGAAAACTTTGGATTTCGGGAAAATCGGAAAAAGTACAGTCTAACCCCTTAGGTTTTTTTCGAGCTTCTGAAGTCATGGAAGCCGATCCGGACAAAAACTATATCAATCGATAGATCTCGACGAGAAACTGAGAATGAGCTAGGTTTGACCTCCGTAGGTCAACTAGGAACTTAGTTAGAGGCGATCAAACTTAGAGATCGAGAATCGGAAAGTAAGTCAAATTTAGTATCAATCGATAGAGGAAAACAAGGAAATCAAGAAAAGCTAGGTCTCCAAGTCTATAACCTTCTACGGATCAAGTTAGGCTTTTTCAAAAACTTCAAAAAATCCTAACTTTCATTCTAGAAGGTCTAGAACTTTTTGACCTGGATTTTCGCACTTCTGACGTCATTTCCTGTCGATTGATGTAAAAATCTCGGAAACTTCGGATTTCGAGAAATTCGAAAAAAGTACAGTCTAACCCCTTAGGTTTTTTTCAAGCTTTTGAGGTCATGGAAGCCGATCGGGACGAGACTTATATGAATCGATAGACCTCGACGAGAAATTGAGAATGAGCTAGGTTTGACCTCCGTAGGTCAACTAGGAACAAAGTTAGGGGCGATCAAAGTTTGATAAAAAATCTCAGAATGAGTCGAAATCTTCATTAATTGATACAGAAGGTCAGGAGAAACAGGAAAAACTAGGTCTCGAAGTTCAGAACATCATATGAATAAAGTTAGGGACCGCAGAGCCACGCCCACTTCGCTGTTCAAAAAACTTCGTCATTTTCGTTGCATTTTGGTTCTTTTTTATATTTTAAAATAGTTTTCTTGCACCGATTTGGGAAAAAATTAGGGGAAACATACAATCGGCTATGCTTAACAATCCTACATAAAAAGGAAATAATGAGAAATAAGAAATAAGAATGTATGACGACAGTTTTTTAAAAACGCATTTGTGGCCGAAAACGGATAAAAAAATCCCGTTTTTTTCTTGAAAGTTTCTGGGCAACTTTTTTTCATTTTTCGAATATTATAAAGCAACTAAAAAAACGCATATTCTGGCAAAAAAAATAAAAAAATTCTATGGTTGGCCTCAAAAAAATAACGCAATTTGAAAATCACGATTTTTCGAAATTCCTTATTTTTCGAAAAAAACACAATCGATAATTACTGATTATATTTTTTTAAACGGTTGTTTGCAGCGGTTTGCAAATTTTAAAAAAACAGAAAACTAAGTTTTTTTCATCGACTATATAGTTCATATGAAAGCTTAAAGTTTTTTTGTTTTTTTGTAACGCTTTGAAAACGGCCCAAAGCGTTCTGGGCAAGTTTTTTTATTTTTATAATATCAAAGATTAGACATTTCTCTACAACATATCAAAAAAATAAAAAAAATTCCAAGGATGGCCCGAAAAGTATGGTTAATTTGAACGCTCAAATTTGATATTAAAAAAATTGCGCGTCGCTGGAAATCTGCAGACACCACGGAAGGCCCGAAATTTTTTTCGAAAGCATGAAAAATTTTTTTAAAAATTGTTTTTTTGTATTTCATTAAAGTTTGCAATGAGTTATGATTACTTTATTGTCGTTTTTAGGCAAAACTTTTACTCCTTTTACAATTAGAAATTCTTTCCAGCGTATTTATATCCATTATGGCAGCAAAATATTAAATTTCGCTTTTTATTAAAATTTTTTTCGAATTTTTCACAGAATCTCATGAAAAAAAGGTCTACAAAATCATCCATGTACACGCCATGTAGACGCACATCGTTCAAAGAAAAATGAAAGATGTGAAAAATCAAAAGTAAAAACGCTTTCGCCCTTTTTTTTTCAAAAAGTCTGTGAACAATGACTTAGTGATTATACATATTCTTCAGTAAATGTTTATGTAGAATTTCGCATTTTTTTTAATTCGGTTTTTCGCTGTTCCTTCTATGCAATAGTCTTATTTCGTCGGTTGTTCTCTTATTTTTACGAAATTCATTGGAAATATTCTTCCAAACTCGCTTTTTCAGCAGTCTGAGTGCTCGAAGAGCAGCCCCATATTGAATAGGAAAAAGTATTCAATATGAAAAACTCCAACATTTCATTTAAAAAAACGCAAATTAATATATTTTTCGAAACTTTTTCCGGGGTGTATTTACGCGCAGCAAGGAACGCGCGGTATCTATAAACACGCCCCTTTTTCCTGCGACCCTGACGAAAGTTTCTACACAAAAAAATGGTTCCCCCGATTTCGCCACTCTTTTTGCTCATAACTTTTTTTCATTTTTTTCATATTTTTTTCTTTTCTGTTTTTCGCAGTTAGCTCTCGATTGCCATCAGCTTTCTTTTCATATAGGTTTCAACTTTATACCATAAACTTTGGAAATTGGCCTGCGGTCCCTAAATAAAGTTATGAATTTCCAAAATTTCAAAATTCAAGTTTTTGGATAAAGCTTGATCGACTGAAAACATAAATCATTAGAAAGCTGAGGACAAGAGAAATCGAATGATATGATTAGATAAGCTGTAGCTGCTCTGGGAGCCGAGATATAAGCTTCCAAAATTTGTCATAAAAAATAAAATTGCGCGTGAGATAAAATAAGTCGCGTGAAGTTGAGCGTCGGGTCAAGTGCTGGTCTGAGGCCGGATCGGTGTGGTTTCCTCGCGAAAAAGGAAAAGCTCAAAATAAAGTTGCGTTTTTCAAGTTTTTTCTAGTTCAATCGATAGAGCAGCTTCTATATAGTACTGTTATCATATCAGTTCTGAGGGAAAAGCTTGAAAAATGGGAGAAAACCAGATCCGAAAAAATGGTACTTTTTGAACTTTCAAGCTTCATAACTCTGTTCATTTTTAAGTTACAGAGAAACTGACTACATCAATCGATTCGTCTCATCATTCGCTTTCGAATGGTACAAGTTTCAACTAGATCAAGCTCCATACAGAAGCTTTAGACTCAGCTAAGCTTATAACTAAGCTTTTTGATAAGATATCAGTTATCAAATTACACAGATTTGTTCGTCTGCGTACGCTGTATGGATTGTTCATCAGTTCAACTTTTTCGAAGGAAAAGCTGAGATGTAAGCTGGAAAATTCGATGACGTCGTTCAATCTGATAACAGTTATCAATGTTCTGAATCATTAGAAAGATGATGAAGAGACAAATCGATTGATATAATCAGTTACTCTGTAGCTTGAAAATGAACGAAGTTATAATGCTTGAAAGTCTCAAAAAGGTGGTTTTTTTTGGACCAATTTTTATGCTGATTTTTGAGCTTTTCCTCGGAACTAATACGATAACAGCGCTATATGAAAGCTGCTTTATCGATTACACTAGGAAAAAGTTGAAAAAATCAAACTTTATTTTGAGCTTTTCCTTTTTCGCGAGGAAACCACACCGATCCGGGCCTCAGACCAACACTTGACCCGACGCGTCACTTCACACAACGTATTCGATCTGACGCGCAATTTTATTTTTTAAGACGAACTTTGGAAGCTTTTATCTCGGCTCTCAGGGCAGCTATAGCTTATCTAATCACATCAATCGATTCGTCTTGTCGTCAGCTTTCGAATGGTACAAGTTTCGAAAGAATCAAGCTCCATCTAGGTGCTTCAGACTTGACTTTCCTGAGCTTATAACTCAACTCTTTGATAAGATATCAGTTATTGAAATACATAGATTTGTTCGTCTTTGGATGCTCTATCGACTGATAGTTGGCCCATCTTTTTGGAAGGAATATCTGAGATGTAAGCCAAAAATTTTCATGACGTCATCCAGGATGGTTGAAGTTCTAAGAGATTCGTATCATTCGAAAGTTGTCAACTGTTGTTCGAAGGGAGAAATCAACAACTTTTCAGCTCTATCAATATCGGCTTCACGTTTCAAAATGTTGAAACAATGAAAAGGTGAGTATCGGGCGAATTTAATGAAATTGATTAGGTAACTTGAGAAGTCACTTTTAGAAAAGTTTTGAGGCTTGAAATTCGCTTCTTTAAAACCTTTTTTCATTTGAAGAAGATGCTTTAATGAATATTCATCCAAGTCGTAGGGAATTCTCAAAGATTGTAATTTTTGCAAAACGTTTTTCATTCTTCATTTTCGATCCTCGTCCAAGCTTCCATCAAAATTTCTTCTTCTTTCTTGCACAATCCATAAGTTTATTAGAGATTAGTCAATGAGAACAATCGAAAAAACACGCAAATAACAAGGTAAAACGTAATCAACAATAACTGACATGAAACTGTATGAAAGTCAACAAAAACAACTTGAAAAAATCTCGTGGAGAAAAACATGAAAAAAGATCAGAAATGGTACATGAAAATTATTAAACAAAGAGTAAAAAAAAGAAATTAAAGTGGGCGGAGTCTCTTCAAAAGTAGGCGGAGCTTCGATATTCTGAAAAAATGTGTAACTTTTTAGCAATTGAGGAAGAAGCAGAAGATTTTTAAATTTTGAAAGTATGAAAAATCTATTTTCAAATTTTTTTTTGATTTTTGATGGAAAAAAAAAGTTTTTCAAGCTTAAAATGAGGAATAGATGTTACAGTCGTTCGAAAAATCTTGAAAAAAATTTTAAAGGCGCGGGGCGTGGCTTGAGCTGACGGCTTTTCGCGTCGAGACTATTATTAGTTCTCCTATGCTCCTTTAATCAATTTTGAATTCAACAACTTTTAAACAACATCTGACTCAATTTTTTGATCCGTACAAAAAAAAGAATTTTGACCAAGTATAGTCAATGTTTCCCGACTTAAAAGGCGAGGGAGGCGGGGCAGGTGGCGGGACGCGTAGCGTGTGCGTTCGCGGTTCTTGGCACGTGTTCCATTCAACCGCCATCTACTCTTTGAAAAGCCCGTTTTTCGCTCTTTTCATCCTTTTTCAATCATTTATTGATTATGTTCATGTGTTCATCAAAAAATAGTAGAAAACATTGAAAAAGAGCGGTTGCCGAGCTTTTTAAATAGCAAATGAATTGAGCTCGTGCCAAGAACCGCGAACGCACACGCTACGCGTCCCGCCCCCTGCCACGCCTCCCTCGCCTTTCAAGTCGGGAAACATTGACTATATCTTAGTGCTCACTAAAGTGTCTGGGTAGACTGGCAAGGATTTTTTTTCCTTTTTTCGAAATTTTTTTCCATTATTTTTCAATTTTTCGATTGTTTTGCAAAAAAAACTTACTGAAATGAATACAAGTATAAAAATTTCTTTCTTTATATTTTCCCCAGTACTGCGTTTGACCCTGACAAGCGAAATGACCATTTTACTTTGGGGTTGGCAATTTTCTGAAAATGGCCGGAACGTTTCTTGTCGTACCTGAAGAAGATTCTCAAAGTCCCAACCAGCACAACTTTTTAGTTTTTGAGAAATAAGCGCTCAAAGCCTAAAAATAGCCCTTTTACGGATTTTTAGGGTTTTCTTCGACTTTGAGGTGTCCTTTCTCAAAAACTTGGAAGTTGTGCTGGTTGAGACTTACAGGATCTTCATCTGGTACATTAAAAAGTGTTTTGACTAATTTTCAGGAAATTCCCGAGTTAAATGACCTCCTTGTAAGCTTCCCGCCATATTAGCCGCGTCGCGTACGCAACGCGTCACCCTTGCCAAATTACCCATCTCGCCTTTCGTATACTTTTTAGTCCGTTTTTGGCGCCTTTAAACGGCAGGACTTCTCTGCGACCCTCTCATATTGACGTGATATTTCCTCGTTTCTCTGCCTTCGAGGGAAAAGAGACACGAAAAGTTTCAACAATTATTTTCCACTCACTAGGCCCAGAACATGTGATGGAAGCGTCTGATGAGGCCGGCGACGCCGTCGGCCAGCACTCGGATCCGAGCGTTCAGGGCGCGGTCCTCGTAGGCGACGCCGCTCCGGGCGCTCTCGATGGCCTCCGCCTGGCGGGCGCGCCTGTCCGCCTCGCTCTCGTCGCTCATGTTGACCATTCTGGAAGATTCCCAGATGTTTTTTCTTAATCAAAAGGATTTTTTCGATTGCTGTGAATAAGCCTATTGTCTTTCGTATGGGGAGAAATTGAATAAACCTGTTATTATTATTATAAGATCTCGTAAAAATTGGCCATCCTCCTCTTTTTCAAAACTTGAATTTTATGTATAGTCCAAGGACCTCTAAAAGCCTATAAATGTCTACCTCCAACTGAAAAAAGCTTGAGATTTGCAAAATTCAAAAAAAAATTGTTTACAGAAAGTTCGCTCCACCGAAAAAAAAAAGTTGTAACAACCTGGTTACTTGGACTTTGGTAGTGCAAACCGGACGAGCTAGGGTAGTTTCTGAGGGGGCCTTTCTAGGGTCGTCCGTGCTCTTAAGTGATCCCTTGAAATGTCCAGAAACGTCCGGAGCATTTCCGTTTCGCGTTACCAATGTTTGAGCTCTGTGACGTCGGTTGCGCGAACCGGACACTCTAGAGAAGTTTTTGAGCATTTCTAGGGACCACTCTAGGGTCGCCCGCACTCTTAAGAGGCCCCTAAGACTTCTCAGACACGTCAGAAGCGTTTCCGTTTCGCGTTACTCAAGTAGTGGTACCTCGGTTACACAGAGAAGTTTTTGAGCATTTCTAGGGAACACTCTAGGGTCGCCCGCACTCTTAAGAGACCCCTAAGACTTCTCAGACACGTCAGAAGCGTTTCCGTTTCGCGTTACTCAAGTAGTGGTACCTCGGTTACACAGAGAAGTTTTTGAGCATTTCTAGGGACCACTCTAGGGTCGCCCGCACTCTTAAGAGACCCCTAGGACTTCCCAGAAACGTCCGAAGCATTTCCGTTTCGCGTTACCCAAGAACTGGGACCTTGGTTACACGAACCAGACGCTCTAGAGAAGTTTCTGAGCATTTCTATGGGCCACTCTAGAGTCGTGCGCACTCTTAAGGGACCCCTAGGACTTCTCAGAAGCGTCCGGGGCGCGTTCGGTTTCAGTAACCGAGGTCCGAGACGTTTTTTTGCCATTTCAAAACGGAGCAAACTTGAAAAGCTTTTTAAAACGACGATCTGCTTCTCTAAGAAACTTTTCAAACTTCTAAGAGCCTTCTGAAGACCAAGATTCTCTGAAGAAAAAAGAAGTTCCCACTTGAAGGCCATCGTGTTGGCGCGGCCTCTTTTGGCCGTATTTTCGGCGGCAAACATGACGCCGGTGACTTTCGGCGCGCCCATGTAGCTGACTTGATGGCCGAACGCCAAGATGTACGTCATGTGGACGATTTCGTTCTTCGACGAGCCCGATTCGTTCAGGATGATCGTGTGGCGGATCGGCCGAGAGGTTCCCTGGAATATGCATTTGAGTTTGAGACGGAGTTCGTAAGGGGGGACGGCGCAGACAGGCAGAAAGACGCAGACAGGCAGAAAGTTTCAAGCAGCGGCAAAAAAAATCTTCACTTTTCTATATAAAAAAAAAGAAACTGATTCAAGACTAGCTTAGGGGCGTGGCCTGTCTGCGCTCTCCACCAATCAGGCGCTGTCTATTTTTTTAAATCGTGTCAGGACCCATTTCTCGAATCCAGTCGTAAATCAGCCCTAATCATAAAAAAAGTTAATTAATTTAAAATTTTAGATTGAAAAACTCGTTTTCTGTTACTATTCTTTTTATCGAATCTTTTATATGAATTTCACTAAAAAGATCAAATTCAAGAAAATCGGTGCACCACACAAAGTTGCTTACCGTAATCTGCTTTTCATCAAAAAAAAAAGTCGGGGCTTTCCCAAGTCTAAATATAATCTAAAGTATGCAAGGCGGCTTATGAGAGAAACAGGAAAAGTTCACTAACTACAAATAAATCAATAAAATTTCTGAAAAATGTATTTTTAGTAGAAAAAGAAACTCACAATGACGGGTTTCTGAGAAGCCATGATGAATTCCTCATATTTCGTGACGGGAACAATCGCGTCGGTACAAGTTCCCGACCGGACGTTTTCCACTTGGTCGCCGTTCTTCAGAAAGATTCTGGAAAAGGGTTATGGTTTCTTAAAGGTCATCGTATTCAGAAAAATATTTTTTAGTTCCATGAGTTAATTCAAAAAAAAAAAAAATAGAATGAAAATCAAAATCTTTATGAGTGAAACTCCCCATTCGGAAGAGAATTTTCATACTGGGAACATTATTAGTGGCCCCTATAGGGTTTTGACGTATTAGTGGGCACTTAAGGGGTTAAAAATTAGTGTCCACTTTAGGGGTCAATGGATCAACATAACTGATTCACTCTGTTTGTTTTGTAATTATCAGAGTTACTGGAAGGAATACTGGATGAAAAACTACTGAAGTGGCCACTCAATAAAGAGGTGGGATTAGTGGATGATGATTATTGTATTCGAAAAAATAATTTTCAATTTTCGATCTCTTAAATTTGCACCTCAGGTTCTCGTTAGAGCGCGTAAAACGTAACTGTAACGGCCATTTTTTTCACTCTTTTTTCAAAAATTTCTAACAATAAATTCATCGAACCTGTAGGGATTCGTCTTCTGGACGACGATCACAACCAACGGCGGTCGGAAAGGCTGTCCTCGGTTCATTTTCTTCAAATCGTCGGATTCTTCCAGGTTCTTTTTGATTTCGAGGATTTCCTTCTCGACCTGAATCACAGAAATATATATTTTTTTGAGTTTGGGTGGATCAAAAATCGAGTTTCATGTACAATATTCCCAGAAAGCTAATTTAAAAAAGTCAGAAAAAAATCACATCTATTTTTCTCATTGAAAATTATACATTAAACCCGAATTTAAAATATCAATCATATCAAAAATAAAAACTTCGAAAAACATTTCACAATTTTCCAAAATTTCGGTGTACAAGTAAAATATTTGAGCGTTAAAAACAGTAATTTTCCATTTCAATAAACTCATCATACTTTAAAATACAGAAAAAAAACCTCTTATAAACATCGTAAAAGCCCGGAAAAACCTCATTCCAAACCATTTTCCCATCCAGTAAATCCACAAAGATCGGCTCTCAAAACCGCGCGCCTATTGCAATAAACCGCGCCACCATTGCATAATGACCACATTCGCGGTCTGTTTAGGAATTCTGCGTTTTAGCATTGAGTTTACATGTTGTTTTTGGGATTGAATTGGAATTTCGGTGAAAATAATTAATCAATGGGGTTTAAGGACCTTTAAGCAGTTTCTTTTTTTCGACTTTGAACATTTTTTGCGAATTTTTTTCTTTCTGTTTGATCCTTATCAAAATTTCCAGTTATTTTTCTGCTTCTTTCAAACAAATTTTCAGTTTTTTTATTAGGTGAAAAAAATCTACAATTTCCAAAAAGAAGAATCGTACTGCAATTTTACATCGGAAATACCCTTGGGTAGGTTTTTTTTTCCAGAATACAGCCCAATTTTCATTTTGTCTAGCAGTCCTGAGCACTGTTTAGTTCAAAATAACAATAAAGCAAGTAAAATGGCTCATTTTTTATTTTATTTCTTGTCAATTCCTCAAAAACTACCGTCTCGAAGGCGCCCTCGCCCATGCCGGAGCGGTAGATGACCATTCTTCCGGGCATCTTTTTCGTCTTCTCAAAGTATTCCCTGACGGCTTTGACCATGTGGACGCCACATTCGTTGAGTTGCGTGTCTCTCGGTTTTTGAACCCAGAACGTTCCGCCGAGTTCCGTCGGCTCTTTCAGGCTGTACGCCATCTGGAAGAGTCATCATTATAAACTTACCAATTTTTTTTATATTTCTTATAATTTTTTGGATGCATTTGCAAGTACAGTTAATCCAGGAGAACAAGTCCGCTTTAAATTTTTTTGAAAACTGAGAAAAAATTAATTATTTAACCTGAGAAAGGTATTTTTGACAAGAATACAACTACTTTACATTCAGGAGATATGAGCGGCTTGAAATTCAAAAAAAAAAAAAAAATTCGGGAAGGGACTTTTAAAAATATTCTGCTCAGGTAAGTGTACCTCCATGACTTCCATAACTTATTTTTTTCGAAGATGACGTCACGAAAAATTTTTTGCAAAAAAATTTATAAATTTGTATACAAAATTACAAAACTCACCGAAATCAAAAAAACCAAAAAAATTTCGTGTAAAATATCATTTTTTGTCTTTTTTTCATGACATCATCATTTTTTTCGAAAGATGACGTCACAAAATGAAAAAAAGTCCCCAAAAACGACCGGCTCTTCAGTCGGGACACACGAAAAAAAGCTGATCAAAGGAAAAAAAAATTTTTGAAAAAAATACTATTTTTTTGGAAAAAAATAAAAGAAGCTGGATCCCAGTTACAAAAAAATAGTAAAAAATCGAATTTTCTCTAGGACGTCATATTTTTTTTTCTAAAATGACGTCACAGAGAAGGAAGCCAGTCGCAACAATACAACTTCATTTCACAGTTTCCTCGAGCATATGAAACCAACTTTTTTGTTATTGAAAAATAATTACTCCTTTTGCAGCTTGAATTTGTAATTGTTTTCCCTAAAGTGACGTCTCAAAAAGTGAAACGGACCCCAACGATGGACGGCTCTTCAGTCGGGACACGGTAAAGCTGGTCGAAGGAAGACTGGGCGGCCGAATGGGACAGTTCGAAGCCGACGAACATCGTGTCTTTGAACAGGTCCTTTGGGACTCTGAAACGGGCTTTTTTGATTAATTTTTTGTGGCTTACAACCATCAAAGGACCTTGTTATACTATGAAGTTCTTAGAAGAAAAAAATCTAGACTGGCTTCAGATCTAGCAATTTGGCTCAGTTTAAGAAGCTAAAAATCCTCATCAGTTGGAGCACCTTGTCCAATGAGTGAATCTCTTTATTTCGTGGAAAATATTGAATTTGAGCCAAGTTAAAAAATTTTTTTAATTATAGAAATCTGAATCCTCAAAGATCCTCCCATTATACTATGGAGTTCTCAGAAAAAAATCTCTTGAGGAATCTCTGAGGGGTTCCTATAGGGGTTTGTTGTTTTGAGAGCCCCTCATTAAGCCCTTATGAACCCCCCATAGGGAACCCTCCAAATTATCTCAGTTAGACCTCATTTTCATCTTCAACACTTAGAAACGCCAGAGTGGTCACTAGAGGAGCAACCCTAGGGGTTCTTTTCGGTTCCCCTCAAGGACCACTTGAACTTTAGCCCTCTAGAGAGCTATTTCGTCCAGGATTTTTTTTCTTCGCTTAAACCCTTGAATGACAACTCTGGCATCCGTAAGCAGCTTCCTGGCCGCTTTTTCTAGCTTGACACTCTGGCATCCCTTAGTAGCTCCTTGGTCTCTTTTTCAAAAATCTGCTTCAAAATGATCATTATCAGTTAACTTTTGATGAGAAATCGCGCTTAATTATCTCATTTGAGTCTTTTTCTATTTTTTTTTTCTATACCCAATTTTCTATTTTTTTTTTCTCCCCTTACCAACCCATGAGCCTCATCCGAGACTTGGAGCGAGAAATTGAGGCCGACCGCTTTGAGATTCGTCTTCCTTATGATGTTCTTCCAGGTCACCGACCGTTCGTTTCCGATTTCCTTCAAACTTTTCTCGGAGACGTGTTGCGTCTGGATGCCCAACTTGGCTTCGTAGAACTTCAGGTACTCTGAAACGAAATCATCAAAACCGCCTTTGGAATGGCTAATGGCCCAGATAATGAAAAATACGCATCTAAAAATTCGCTGGAAAAAAGTTTTTACCGAAAATGCATTTGCGCCCCACTGATAAAGTATTTTTCCAATAAATATTTAGACTCCTAAAAGTATTTTTTTTTTCATTTTCAAGTGGAGAAGGCTAAAAAATAGTGTTCTTCTCGTTTTTCGCTGGTCAGTTCTCTTAAATTGACCATTTTTTTGATTTGTTCTTCCAAAATTTTTGTTTCCCGCCATTTTTCTCCAATTCAAACCATTCTGCGTTCGCGTCATCAACTAAGCTGTAAATAATCTAAAAATTCGAAATCTTTTTGATAAAATGGTCATGAAAAAAGAATGTGCGCTCCACTGATAGAGCATAATTCTCGCGGCTGTTTCTTCTCAAAAATACTTTCAGTACCTCAAAAGGCTTTCCTGTGATATTTCCAAGTTAAAAAACCCTCTAGAACTCAAATTAGCAAGTTTGTTCGTTGGAGCGCACTTGCCATCATATTTAGCCAAATTTCGCGGCTATTTCTTCTCAGGCTATATAATTGTTATTAAATGGATCCTCGTTGACGATTCTACAGTTTTTTGAATAACTCGGCTCAGAGGACCGCTAAAGGGATCACTAGAAATGCTCAGAAACGTTCGCACTTAACATTCCTTTATGGCTATTTTTCCTGTTATTTCTACACCCGATTCCAAGCCTCACCGTGAACACCCTTGCATTTTCCATCGGAGACGGCGAAAATGAAGTTGACGCCGAGTTTAACAACCTCTTCGATCAACTCTTCCAGATGTTCAGGCTGGTTGATGGGAGCCCTCTTCAGGATGACGTTCTTGTCTTCGACGGTAATTCCGTGGCTTTGGATTTGGTTCAGAAGGTTTTTCGAGAATCTCCTGGAAAGGGCAAACGATTAAAAACTCTTCCCTTTCTCATTAGAGTCGCAACAACATGAACCAAGCTACTAGATGATTTAATAACATAACTTGAAAAAGTAAAGTAATGAAATTTGTTTGCCAGGCATGAAGAATGGCTCTAAGCGTCGCGGTCGCGTTGCGTTTGACAAAAAAACATATTTATCCGTCCTAACATTATTCAATGTTTCATGTTGAAAGTCGTTTTAAGTCGGATGCATCTTTTAGCGACTGCTACACGCGATCATAAGCTTTTGTCTTTTCGAAAAAAGAAAGTTATCAAAAAAATGTCAGAAACTAAACTTGAATCATGAAAAAACCAAGTTGTGCTATGAAAAACTAGAAAAATACTACCAGCCGGAAAAATTCAGAGAAAATATCAACGATTATTCCGTCTTTTTTTTTTAGATGTTTTGCCCCTTTAGCGTTTAAAAAAACCCTTCAAAAAAATTACTAAATTCTTTTTTTCTTCAAAAAAATCAAAAACAAACCCATCAAGACTGGACAAGAAGTAGAAGACGGCCAATTTTTCTGATTTTTTTCCAGCCCGATAAAAAAATTCCCGTTTCGGGGGACCTTTGAAAACTCCGTCTTTTTGTCGGGACGGTCGATCTGAAAGAAAGATTTTTTTATTATTCAAAAAAATTAAATCAGAAGACTTCTTTATAAAAATCCAATATTCTAGAGATCAAATAAGAGACACCCAGACGCACAAAGAAAACTAGAAATGTCTAGTTCTCTCTTCACTTAGTACATTCTCTCTCTTTCTCAATTGTTCAAGAACATTTTTGATCGTAAAACCAATCAAAATCTAGAGAGCGTGCTAAAATTGGAGAAAGCTAGACACGCAGAGAGAATTAAAAATGTCTGGCCGTCTCTTCATTTCCTATACTCTCTCTTTCTTTCTGTTATTCCGTTTTTTAAAGAGATTTTTGATCGTAAAACCAGAGCAGTCAAAATCTAGAGAGCGTGCTAAAATTGGAGAAACCCAGACACGCAGAGAAAACGAAAATGTCTGGTACCTCTCCTTTTTTCCTTTTCTCATCCTCATTCCAACCTTTAGAACTTGAAAAAAAAGATAGCCTAGAGATAAGGAAAAAATTAGAGACATCTAGAGACGCAGAGAGAGTTAGAAATGTCTAAATGTCTCTTCGTTTCTCAAAATCTCTAGCATTTCATGCCGTGTTCAAAGTAATTTCCGCGAAATGCAAAATGATCTCTGACTCTCCAAAATTTATTGATCTTTCCCTTTCTCTAACGTGTATTTTGCATTTCGCGGAAATTACTTTGAACACGGCATCAACTTTTTTCTTCAAAAAAATTTTTTGAGGTGAAATATATTCACATTGAAGCAACTGAAACTTGTAGGAAAACTTGAAAAATGACTAGAGACAACGATGAAACTGGAGACAGACAGACATAGAAAGAAACATAAATCTCTAGCCGTCTCTTCATTTCCTATACTCTCTCAACTCAGCATGATTTTCCGAGCCTAAAAAGCAAATTAAAATCAAAACCAACGATTTGAAAAGAACATTCGGACCCGGGATCAACTTGGCGTCCACCGTCATTGGTTCAGCCTCGATTGTGATCTTTAAAGTGCGATTATTTATATCTTTATCGAATCCAAAAGTCACCCCAAACGCGTGCATATAATCTGATTTACTGGAACGGAGGCTCAAATGCTTGAAATACTCGTTGATGCTTTTCAAGTGGCTGTGAGGCTTTTGCTGGCTTTCCTTCGTCACGAACTCTTGCTGGAAAAAAAAAATCGAAATGCTTTTAAAATTGATAAAAAGAAATTTCAATATCTGAAAAAATTGAAACAAAAAACCCAGTCAGATTTTATACTTCCGAGATGAAAAAAAAAAATTCAAAAATCAAATTCTTCTTTTTATAACCTGTATGAGCTCCAACCTGTATGAGCTCTAGTTGATCAGAGAGCACTTTCAAGTGAAAAAACTACTCGGAACTTGATAAGGCGCCCCAGACGTTTCTGAACATTTAGGTGACACCTTTAGCGGTATTAGTGCCCTTAAGTAACCTCTAGAAATGCTCAGAATCGTCCGGAGCGCGTTCGGTTTGGGTTACCGAGGTCCGAGCGCGATTCGAAAATCTACTAGGAGCTTGGTAACGTAACCGGATGTTTCTGACCATTCAAGTGACACCTTTAGCGGTATTAGTGCCCTTAAGTAACCTCTAGAAATGCTCAGAATCGTCCGGAGCGCGTTCGGTATGGGTTACCGAGGTCCGAGTGCGATTCAAAAATCTACTCGGACCTCTGTAACGTAACCAGACGTGCTTCGATATTTTCTGACGATCTTAGGGACCCCTTTAGTGGTTTCTGTACCCTTAAGTGACCACTAGAAAAAGCTCAGCATCGTCCGGAGCACGTCCGTTTCGCGTTACCAATGTCCGAGAACCAAAACCGGACATTTCTGAGCAGATCTAGGGTCCACTTAAAAGTGCAGACATCGCTAAAGTAGTCACTGGAATTTTTCAGGTCTCAGTACCCTTAAGTGACCCTTAGAAATGCTCAGAATGCTTTGCGCTACCGAGTTCCGAGCACATTTTAAAGCTCTAAAAATCTGGAAAAAAAAGACTCACAACCACACTATCGACTTTCTTCTGGTTGACTTTTTGGCCGGCTTCGATTTCGAGAAGCTGAATCGAGGAAAAAATTAAAAGATGATAAAAAGATAAAAAACCTCGATGGGCATAAAGTCCAGCGCGGCTTTTCTTCTTCGGACGATCAGACGAAGTTGAGGGAACTCCAGGGTCATCATGTGTCTTTCTTTGAAATAGTCATAGACCGAAATCTCTCTTTCCTCCTCTCCTTCTTTGAGCTTGAAAGTCGTCCTGAAACATTGGGGTATTCAACTTTTTATATAGCCGATGCAAAGGGGCTTGGCCTGCCTGCGCTCTCCACGAATAGGCGCCATCTTTTGAATCGTGACAGGACCCTTTTTCTCATTGTTCAAGCCAGCCGTGAATCAACTATACCTCATTCACCTTTTGCAACACAGTGGTTGCACTTGGAATGGCTCAAAGGTTCGCGGTTCAAAATAATGGACATCAAACAGAGAAGCTCGCTTTACAACTCTTCAATGCAAACGCGCGCAAGTCGTTTTAGGTCGGGCGCATCATAAAATCATCGGCCTTGTTTCTGAGCTAGTCCAGGGACAATTCCGACATTTCGAATTCAAGAAATTCATCAACATTGCTAAGGGCGGGGCTTTGTCTGCGCTCTCCCCCGACCAGGCACTCATTTTTTAAAATCGTGTCAGGACCCATTTTTGAGGGCTCAAGCTAGCCGTGAATCAATTATATCGCTACCCCCTTTTGGAACACCGTGGTCGCACTTGAAATGGCTCAAAGCGTCCCAATCCAAAAAGGGCATCAAACTGAGAGCCTTTTTATAAGTTTTCAATGCAAACACGCGCAAGTCGTTTTAGGTCGGGCGCACCTTAAAACGAGGCGTTTAGCTGCCGACCTTTTTGAAGTTTTCAGTAGAATTTCAAGTCCAAACAAATTATTGATGAACATTTCTTAAAACTCTCTCATTCTCACTCACTGTTTCTCTAGTCGTTGCGCGCGACCATTTTATTCGGACAAAGATATAAATGCCTTATTTTGATTAGAAAAAAATCAATCTCAATTCTACCTCTTCGGAACTTCCCTTGATAAAATATCAGGACAGTTTTTACTCAACAAAAAAAAAATAGAAAAAAGAACTACTCGATCGCGTTTTTCGGGCTGAGTCCATCGATATTGAATCGCTGAGGTCGTTCTCTCATGTGCGTGGTAACTACCCGAACGCCTGAAATAATTCTAATTCATTTTACAGCCTAAAAGCAGCACAGGTTACTGTAAACTCATCGTTCCAGGACCATATTTTGGAAAAAAAAAACTTAACATAAACCCATCTAAAAGTATATATACTATTGATATACTTATAGAAACCTCAATGTCACATAACATTTCCTAAAATCCATCTGCAAAAAAGTTTTGCCTCCGTGCGGGACCGAACCCGCGACCTCTCGAGCATACGTCTCTCACCTTTCAACTGCGCCATCGCGTTTTCGAACTTCCGTTGGTGCTTCGCGATCTCCGACGTTCTTTCGACTTTCAGCAAGTCTTTGAGGCAATCGGCCAAACTCTGTTCCTTGTAGAAAGCGTTGCAGCGAACTGAAACAAGGTTGAAATCAATTCGGCCTTTTGTAAAACTCGGCCGTAGACTTGAAAAGTTGGAAAATTATTTCTTCCCAAACTCCAAAGAAATCTCAGAAACTTCGGAAACTAGGCCGTCTAGGCTGTGAAAATCGGAATTTTTCAAATTTGAAAAAAACAGGCCGTTCCAATTCTCGATTCGTAGAACACGGCCTTTAGCTTAAAAAATCTCGGAAAGCAAGATTTTTTCGCTTCAAGACAACAAGGCTTCGAACTAATTTCATATTTGTTTGGAAATTTAGGCCATGGCTGACTTTTCATCCGAAAAATGGAATCATCCTATTTCAACTTTGCTTCTTGGTTGAAGAACTTTGGAAAACCAGGCCATCATCAATTTGGAAAACCAGACCATGACCGACTTTTTGCTCTAAAGTACGAACTAGCCCTCTCATCAGAGACATTTGTGAATCCAGGCCACCATTATTTGGAAAACTAGGCCGCCACTTTCAAACTCCCCATTTTTCAACTGTTTTTACACCAAAAAAAACCTCATGTTTTCTATTTATTTCTCGAAACCCTGCCAAAACCAACCGTCAAGACAGAGAGTCGGCGTTTTCTGTCCGTTTTCATCGATGAACCGAACCGATTTTTCGAATCCCCTCTTCAGAATCGCCGCCTTATAACCTTCAACCGTCTTTTCTTCTCGCTTTTCCTCGTTTTTCGGGAAGAAACGTTGATTGAACATGTAGTGAGACCTTCAAAAACGGCTTTTCTTGAAATAATCTTCAATTTCATATAAAACTCTTTAAAATGAATCCCTCTAGTACTGTTACGTACTAGAAAACCACACTCAACTTCATAGAAAAACGCCTCAAAACATGTTTTTTTAGTTTGTAGATGCCTCCAAGCAAAAAGCCTAAACCTCTCTTTTTCGCACAATGTTTCCCCGGTTCAAGAAATTGGAAGTTATGACATGGTCGAGTGGAATGAATTTTTGAATTCAAAGCGAATATTTATAGTCGCTCTGAAACAGAAAAGTCAACCTGCTCGGGTTTTCACTCATTTTTGCTATTTTTCCGTATTTTTATTCAGAGAAGCTTCGAAAAGAACTTCCAAAAAGTTAAAATTGTCAGAAAACAATTCAAAAAAATCAGAATCAACTAGAAAAATTTCAAAAAAAAAGTATATATTTAACCCTGAATAAAACGCTGATTTAATAAAAAAATTCGACTTTTTATAATTTCGTTTTTTTCAAATAGCAGTCAGAAAATAAAAAAAGATAACTGAATTTTTGGAGACTCAGAGAAATTTTTTTGCATTTCACGAAAAATTTTTTTGTACGCCATTTCAAACGATCGTTACAATTACCAATTAACAAAAAAATAAATCAATTTTGAAAAAAACTCATGAAACAGTAAAGTAGATTAAAAAGTTCAATCTTTCCATTTTTTTGGAGAATTTATTCCAAAAAAACCAATCAAATAAAAGCTTTTTCGTTTAAATATCTTTGAAATAATAATAAAATTCAAAAAAACCGACCCAGAATACAGGAATTGCGACGTCAGAATCTCCAAAAACCTCGCCCGTTCCTCCAAATTGTTCTCGCCTTTCTTGACGGCGCCATCTTGCAAAACCACCTGCAAATTAAAATGTATTGCTCATGTTAGCTGATGGCAGCTCACCGTACGATCCGTTTTCGTGATGAGCACATGAGCATTTTGTACAGTAATGGGGTAAAGTTCCTTCAAGAGGGTTGGGAGCTGAAAAATGCATTATATTAAATTCAAATTATCACAATCAAAAAAATAATTCTATTTTTGTGTTTCAATAAATATTGATTTCGATTCAAAAATTTTTGAAATAATAGTCCTCGTCGCGGTAGTAATATAAAATAAAACTGACCCTAGAGTATTTACGTAACCAATCTATCACAATCGAAAATGAATTCTATAATGTCGAAACGGATAAAAAAGATCACGTGGTAAAAACAGTCTCAGGTTCGATCCCCCTCCACGTCTTTTCTATTTTTATGATTTTTGCATCGTTTCAAAAGTAGTTCTGCTCCACTGGATAAACCGTAAAAAAGTATATTTCTTTATCTATCGAATATGAATGAAGAGACTAATATATGAACAACAAAAATAGAAATTTTTGGTAGGAAAAAAAAGATGAAAAATGGCCTTGAAAAATTCTCAAATAACACAACTTCAGTGTTTCAATAAATCTTCATTTTGAACGAACTTTTCAAAAAACTCATGGAAAGTTTGGAGCAATTAAAAAAATGTGAACTGTATGTAAATATTCAACTAGTCACAATTACTAGTTATTTCAAGATGGCGCAACGGATAAAAAATATTTCAGGACAAATATAGTCTCAGGTTCGATTCCTCTCCACGTCTTTTTTTATTTTTTTATGATTTTTTGCAACCGTTTCAAATGATTTGAAAAATGGTTTTTTTAATTTATTTAAAATTTAAAGGGAACACAGAACGTCCCCGAAAAGGTCACAGGTTCGATTCCTCCTCATGGAAAAAAAGAATTTTTTTCTAATTTCTCTCGGATTCTAACTTCGCGACTGAATAAAAAATTTTCTTGGAGCCAATTTTCAACAAAAAATCCTCAAATACTGCAGACAAAAATGATAAAAACTTTTTGAAAAAAAGAAAATTTTTCTGAAAGAACTACTCCATCGAAATCATCAAATTTTACCGAAAAGGTCACAGGTTCGAAAAATCTCCACGCACGTCTTTTCTATTTTCAAAATTTTGGCACTATTTTTCATGACACGAATTCGTTTTTGATGTATTTTTGTATTGGTAGAAGTCTAAAAAGCCATCAAAAAGGTCGCGGGTTCGATCCCTCCCCACGGAAAAACGCTTTTTGCAGAAATTCCTTGTTTCAATTAATTCAATCAAAAGCTTTTTTTCGACTAAAATCCCTTGAACGGAATACCCATGCAGAAAAAGAAAACGTCAAAAAACATTTTGAAAAGAAGAGAATTTTCCGGAAAGGTCGACACCCTAAAGAAAATGTCATTCTTGAGTCATAGGCGAACTTTTCGATAGATAGTAACTCAGAAATAGTTCATTCCGCGGCACCTTGTCACGTTATTTTTTCCGTCAAAAAGACCGTATACCGAAATAGATCAAATCGCTTCAAGACCTTTGTTTTATGATTTCTTTTTGGCAGTTTTGAAGAGCAAAAGAAGCTGTTTTAACGGTATTTTTCTTTTCTCCATTCATTTAAAACGTGACCGTTTCGCGCGGAATGCACTACGAGTGCTTTTCAACTCGAAAAAATACACAAAAAGTTTTTTATTCAGTCGTGAAGTTATGAATTCGAGAGAAATTTGAAAAAAAGTCTTTTTCCATGGGGAGGAATCGAACCTGTGACCTTTTTCGGGGACGTTCTGTGTTCCCTTTAAATTTTAATTATATTAAAAAAATAATTTTTTTAAATCATTTGAAACGGTGCAAAAATCATAAAAATAAAAAAGACGCGGAGAGTAATCGAAACTGGGACTATTTTTGTCCTGAAATATTTTTTATCCGTTGCGCCACCTTGGAATAACTTGTAATTGTGATTAGTTGATTATTTACATATAGTTCACATTTACTTAATTTCTTCAAGCTTTCCATCAGTGTTTTGAAAAGTTCGCTCAAAATAAAGATTTATTGAAACATTGATGTTGTGTTATCTGAGAATTTTCCAAGGCCATTTTTCATCTTTTTTCCGGCCAACAATTTCTATTTTTCTTGTTATTATATTAATCTTTTCATTCATATCCGATAAATAAAAAATAAACTTTTTACGGTTTAGCCAGTGAAACAAAATTACTTTTGAAACATTTAAAAACGGTGCAAAAAAATCATAAAAAAATAGAAAAAGACGTGGAGGGGAACCGAACCTGAGACTGTTTTTACCACGTGATCTTTTTTATCCGTTTCGACATTATAAAATTCATTTTCGATTGTGATAGATTGGCTACGTAAATGCTCTAGTGTCAGTTTTATTTTGAATGACTACCTTGAAGAAGACTATTGTTTCAAAATTTTAAATCCAAATGAATATTTATTGAAACGCAAAAGTGGTCTTATTTGAAAATTAACCTTTTCAAGGCCTTTTTTTTTCACTTTTTGGAACCAAAATGTTTGTTTTTTCTTTTATTTAAATTAATCTTTTGAATTATTTTCGATAGTTCCCATCAAAAAGTCTTGTTTCCGCGAAAAAAAACATGCGCAGATCAGTTGCAGGCCAGGTGTGAGGGGGAGGGGGGTACCTGTCGTCTGGCGGATTATCCTAATAACTTTCCGTTGCACAATAAAAATGTCGATATTCTCAACGCCAGACACCCAAGGATCATAGAAAAAACCAAAAAAGTCACAATTTGGGCCATAAAATTTTGATTTAAAACATTTGAAGCTTTGGCTTAATCGGTAAACGCCTAGTTTATGATCGGAAAGGTTAAAAGTTCGACTCCTCTCAACAAAAAAAAAAAGTTCAAAACATTTTTGTTCTTATATAAATGCCCATTTGGCCATCTTGGCTCAATCGGCAAGAGCTAAAACTAGTCCAAAAAAGGTCTCAGGTTCAACTTCTCTTCGAGGTTTGAAAGTTAACTCTATTTACTTTTTCGGTTTTTTTTTCAAATTTTTTGACTTCTAAGGGCTTTTGATACTTTGGCTCATCCGGCAAGAGCCTAAACTCTCACTGAAAAGGTCGCAAGTTCGATACCTCCCAAGGCTTTTTATATTTTTGCAAGAAAATTTCCAACAGATTCTCATCTTTTGTCACATTTTTTGGACCTTTTTGACATCTGAAGCCTTCAGAAACCTATCAAGAGTTCATAGCTCAATCGGCAAGAGCCTGAACTGTCACTGAAACGGTCGCAAGTTCGAACCTTCTACAGGAGTTTTTGATTTTTGCAAGACAATTTCCAACAAAATATTATCATTTTCTGCGCTTTTTGTACTTTTTTGACATCTAACACGTGTAAACGATTCAGAAGCCGATCAGGATATGCTAGCTCAATCGGCAAGAGCCTAAATAATCACTGAAAAGGTCGAAAGTTCGATCCCTCCACAGGAGTTTTTCTTTTTTGCAAGACAATTATCATCAATTTTCCCCCTTCCTTGGAGCTTTTCGACATCAAAACGATTCAGAAGCCGATCAAGATATACTAGCTCAATCGGCAAGAGCCTAAACTATCCCTGTCAAGGTCGAAAGTTCAAACCTTCTACAGGAGTTTTTGATTTTTGCAAGACAAATTCCAACAGATTCTCATCATTTTTCCCCCTTTCTTGGAACTTTTCGACATCTTCAGGAACCTATCAAGTCATCCTAGCTCAACCGGCAGAAGCCTTGGCCATTCTCAAAAAGGTCCTCGGTTCAACTCCTGCTCACCTCGTCGCCGGTCATGTCGAACTCTATTTTCTCCTCCCTCAACGTTCTGCTGGACACGTAGAGCGTCGTCACTCCATCGTAGACCATTTTGGAAGGCGAGACTCCTTTGAAATTCGGATGATTCCGGGCCAGCCAATGGAGGAAGTTCCACAGGGCGACGCGCCGTTTTTGATCGAAGAAGCTGGAAAAAAAAAACATTTCAAAATTTTTGTACTGTCCCGAAAAAGGTCACTTCACAATTTTCAACCCTAATGGATTTTTTTTTTGGAGATTCTTCGGTGAAAAGGGTCAATTTTCTATCGGAATCGACTCGAAACGGTCGCATTTCTTTAAATTAAATAGTTCTTGGCCAAAAAAAGCTCATTTTCTACTAGAAACGACTCAAAAAGTCCGCATTTTCTAATCTAAAAAGCGTTTATTTAAAAAATCATTCCCCTAAAGGGCTCAATTTCCTACGGAAAATTTTCAAAAACTCCGTATTTTCAAGATTCCTAGTTTCTGATGTCCCCATCTGGACCCATTACCCAGAAATATGCATTAAATTTTGAATTTCATCGCCAAAAAACGCTCATTTTTTCTAGAAAAGACTCAAAAAACCCGCATTTTTCTGAACTAAACAAATTTTTTTACAGGATTCTTTGCTAAAAAAAGTGCTTATTTTCAATTTTTAAAAAGTCGAAAAAAATCCGTATTTTTTTGACATTCATACTTTCTGATTTCTCCATCTGGCACCATTTCCTAAAAAATGTGTTTTTTTTTCAAGATTTGATTGCCAAAAAGCGCTCATTTTCTATAAGAAAGGACAAAACGTCCGTATTTTTTGAATTCGCATGCATTTTTCAAAGATTCCTTTTAAAACTTTCAATCTTCTTTCGGAAAATTTATGACTGAAAAGGTTCAAAACGTCTGCATTTGCTCAAAAAGTTTTATAAATCCTTCAGAAAGACCTTTTGATCTCCTTTTTAAAAGATTTCTTTTCTAAAAAAAATGTCAATTTTCTTGCGGAGACGGCTCAAAACGTCCGCACTTTACAGATTCCTAGTTTCTGCCATCTCCATCTAGAACCATTACCTAGAAAAATCCCATTTTTGTCCATAATTCTTTTTCAGCAACGTCTCAAAACGTCCGCACTTTCCAAACTCACTCGTTCCTGATGTTGTTTCCGGTAGGTTCGACGGTTCTTCCGGTGATTCCGGTGAGGGAGACCTTCACATCGTACAAGTCGATCAGTGGCGGGGAATTCCTCATGTCCATTTTCCAGACGTTCAATGTCACCTTGGTGGGTTGGCCCGAGATCTCAGCTTAATTCATGATTTGTTTTGGGAAGGTAACGTCCTAGAAGGGGCACAGCAGAGTGGTCTTCTAAGGGGCAACTGAAGGGACTTGAACTAATCACTCTAGAGATCTAGGTTTGGAGTAAGTTAAGTAGTCACTCAAGTGATTCGATCCTTTTAACTTAGGAATTCCAGAATGGTCCCTATAGGGTTTATGTCTTCTCATGGAAATGCTTCTTCTCATAGAGTTTATAAGAAAAATCGATTTGCATAGTCCCTATAGTGGCCACTAACAGAAACCCCTACGATGATCCTTCTTCAAGTGACCCCTATAGGGGGAGCTAAAGGTGATCCTTATTTCCAAAGATTTCCGCTACAGGGATCCCTTTGAAGCTTCTAAGAAAGTCTTGAAAAACAAACTGAAAAAAATTCCAAGCGCCCACTAAAGTGATCCTGGTCTCACGACGGAGAAACTAAAAGATCCCAATTTTTGGAGCTTTCATCTTCAACCTATACTTCATCAAGGTGAAACAAAAAAAAAAGCGCAACTCCAAGTGGTCCCTTGAAAGATCTAAACTTCAAGTTTTCCTAAGAAGACCACCAAGTGATCTCTTAAGGTTTCAAACTCTTTTAAAATTTCATAACGGTTTTCACATTAATATGATTATTCCTTTCTACTTTTTAGTGCATTTGAAAAAACTTTGAAACGTTAATATCATGATAAATACCCACCGGATGTTTCTTCCAGCCGCTGTTTCTTGCTGGGGACTTCGCTGCACGACGAAGACTTTTTCGGGATCTGAAAAAGATGGAATTGTAACAAGTGCGCTCCATCGTTAACATTTATTTAAACTCTCTTTTTGCCTACTTTTGAAAATTCAAAACCCTTGAAACAATGCAAAAACGAGATGAAAATGCTCACAACTACAGTTGAAAAACACAAAATTGATCGAAAAAGGAAATATTCTCAATTTCTCCTTGGAGCACACTTTCCCAAGCCTTCCAAGAATATATATCAATCACCCTCATGGAAGAGAACATGGAAGAAACGCCTGGAGTCGGAGGACTCGGTCGGGAGCTCGAAGATGACGTCGGTGCTCTTGGAGCTGGAGCAGGTCGAGATGGGGTCGACCTTGACGGCACTGGGCCCATCGACGACAGGATCGAGTCCAAAGGATCTCTCTGTAGAACATTTTTTTGATTTATTCAAAGTTTTTTTCAATTTTATGTTCCAATTTCTACAAACGCTGACCGGGACCTCTGTAAAAAAATCATATATTTTGAAAAACATAATTTTGCTTTTTTTATGTTTTTGAATCAAAGCTTCATTTTACAACACCTTATCAATAGAAAAGTACGCGAAAACCGCTCAAAAAACACAAAATTCGCTTTTTAATGATAAAAGTGACACAGAAACCGCTTCCCAATGGAATAGAAGTACAAAAATCCGTTCCAAAATTTGAAAAATAACCCACAAATCTTTGATTTTTACAGTTTCAAAAAACAGAATTGCGGAAAAATGGCCAGTAAACAGCTGGTCTAATCTTAAGACTTTCTTGGCCTTTTAGCTCAATCGGCAAGCTCTCAAAATATCACTCGAAAGGTCACAGGTTCGATCTCAGCCCAGCTTAGAATTTTGCTTTTTTCTTCCTTGCTCATCCTGATTCTTTTTCTAACTGCTCAATACTCGAACAATCCAGCTTTTAAAAAAAAATTACCGAAGGCGCAGGAGTCGTCTTTTTGCTTGGTCCTGCTTTTTTCATTATTGCGACGAGCTGAAAAATGTTTCATTGAGAATTATTCAAAGAGGTAAGAAAAAAACCATTGAATGAAAATTTACATAACAGAGGGCAATTTCAGACGAAAATAAATTTTTCGAACAAACTTAAATTATTTCTCATTTGTTTGCAACTTTGTCACACCTTCTTTTATCGTCACCTTCATTTTTTTTTTTTTCTCGAGATTAATTTAGGGAAATCGAGAAGTTGAAAACTTGAAAAGTTGAATGAAAAGTTGAAAAAAATTCTGTGATTTAAAAAAAGGGCGCTGAAACAGTGAAAATGGGCAAGAAAAATGTTCTGATTAACAAAATTAGAAAGTCTTTCTAAAAAGTTATATTGGCATAAGACCGTTTTTGGGCCATTTCTTTGAATCTTTAAACTTTGAATTCTCGAACAGGGTGTTTAAAAAGCTTGTATAAATCCAAAAAAGCTCAAAATCTGATGAAACCGAACGATTATCAAGCAAAATTCATTAAAATTGAGATAAAAGGTCATAGAAATTATTCAAAATGAGAAAATTATAGTTTGGACCGTTACAAATGGAAACTAAACAGTTGTGTGAGAAAAGATGATGCAAAACGGAAATAAAAGCAAAAAACGAATGAGTTTATGGAGGGAAAACTATTTGGCATTCAGAAAAAATGAAAAACTGAGGAACGACGGATCGTAAAGCGACGCAACACAAGGAAAGCAATTGAAAACAAACCGTGGAAGAAAAAAAAAGAATGAGAAGATTTTCCGCTCGCTGGGAAAAGGAGACCCGCGCGCGCCCTTTTCCGTGCCGAGTTGGTCAAGAATGGTCAACCAGGTGTGCTCCGAAAAATGTTTCTAGTTCGATCGAAACTGCTTGTTTAAAGGAACATACAGGTATCAAAGCGAAGAGCCTTTTTCAATGTTATTCCAAGAAGGCTTCCTGAAGAAGAAGTCAATTAAAAAACTTTCGATTTTCAAAACCTAAGCTCTTGAATGGACTCAGTGAGTCTTGGATTGAAAATTTAATTTTTCTGTTTTCCGTGAAAATTTAGGTCATTTACAACTACTGCGATTTTAAAAATTGAGAAAGGCCTTTGAATAGTTTATCTGAAGCGAGTCAAAATTCGAGTTTTTTGTCCCGCTTTGGTCAAAAATGGTCAAAAAGGTGCAAGGCTCGGAAAAATCTCCTCACTAGGAAACGTCCCCCCCCCGTCGAACTTTTAGTGAAACCTTGCTGAAGTGTACTCTAGGACCCCCTGATTCCAGAAAAAAAAAAGAAAATTTCTCGCAATAGATCTCGTTTTCGAGTTAAAACACTTTAAAGACTCAAAAGTGCTTTTTGGCGTAATTTTCGTTATTTTGGGTACTTTGAAGCTTTATAGCTCGGAAAAAAGATCTATTGCGAGAAATTTTTTTTTTTCTGGGATCAGGGGGTCCTAAAGTACACTTCAGCAAAGTTTCAGCAAAAGATCAAAGATTTCTACGCTTTTTAAATTCAGCAAGAGTTAGATTTTGAATCCAAGTCTGTTTCTAGTGAAAATTCAAGCAGGCAAAACAGAAAAAAATCGGATTCTTTGGTCAAAATTTAAAGAAACTGTCTTTTTTTGTGTATATAGTTGGTCAGAATAGGTCTAGGATTTCAAAATTTATTTTTAGTTTGATTAAAAGAATGGATACAGGTCTTAAAACGAAGAGTCGTTTACAGTGATTATTCAGAGAGGAGAAAAAAATCAACGATTTTTCGAAATTAAAGAAAGCTTTGGAAAAAGATTTCATAAGTTAAAAATTTCGGTATTTCGTGCAGAGTTGGTCAAAAAAAATAGTCAAAAAGTAAAATATTTAGAGTTTAGAATCATTTTTTTCGAAAAAAATAATGAAAAAAATTGTTTCATTGAGAAGACTTTAATAGGGCTCATATGAGAGGAAATCTGAGAACTTTTGTACTTTTTTTTTTGAAAATAAGCTTGTCGTTCGATTTTTGAACTTTCCTGCAAGCTTCCATGTATTCAAACGGAGAAAATTTAATTAAAAACGATTCGAAACTGACAAAAGTATCACAAATTCAAAATAAAGGACAATAGAAAGAAGTTGATGTATTTAAAATACGAAGCTTCGAAAGTCAGAAAAGACAAGAAAAAGAAAAGTTTTCCGACTATCTGTTCCAAATTCCGTGTGAAAGAAAAGCGACGCGCGTCTGGTTTCTCCCTTTTTTCGCCACCTTTCCTTGTCACTTTTGTTCCGATAGAAACAATGAAACCGATTCCATTCATCCTCGAAGATTTCTACGAAGGAAGAGTTGGATTTTGCGACGGTAAACACAGTTTGTTGGTCAAAGACCAGTCAAAAGTTCGAAAAAGGTTGAGAAAACATTCAATAACAAATTAGTTACGCTTCGAATGAACGATAAGATGATTTTCGCCAAGAGATTATTAGATTTTTCTTGTTTGAGAAAAACATCTGATTCATCTTCGAAGATTCCAACAAACAAGGAAATTGGAATCTTTTCGTGAAAAAACGGGATTTTTTAGAAACCTCTCAAAAATAGACAAAAAAAGAGTGAAAGTCAACTTTAAAATAATAATAAAAAACCCAGAAACTTATCTTCCAGTGAGTGAAATTATACCAAAAGGAAACGATGAACAAATTTGGAAAAAAAATGAAAAAAAAAACGAATTTCCTGATGAATTTTTGAGCTTTTCGTGGTTTTGAACAAGAAAAATATGGATTCTGATGAAAACAAAGACTTTTTTTCTTGAAAAAAATCAGCGTCCGAGGCACAAAAAGAATGAAATGGAGCCTGCGCCTCGACTTCTGGTAACGTGCGCGAAGCCACGCCCCCTTAACTCGAGGCCACGCCCACTTTTACTCTTCCATATATATGATAAATCATTCTTTCACAGGTAAAAGCAAAATATAATATACAAGAAGATGGAAAAAAGATAAACCCGCATTACCACGCTGTCTCTGTTACTTTCCAAAAATTCTCAAAATCAATAATCACAAAAAAAGTTTTATTTTTAGATCCTGATAGATTTCATCCAGTGTGATAACTCATCATCCGAAATGCGGACGCAAGATTTTGAGCCATTCCCTCTTACTGTAGCCGGGTTACGGTAGCCAGGTGGACACCTGCGTATCTACAGTACCGCTCAAAAAGTATATTAAGTTTTGGTTTTTTTGAGGATATCTCAGCGAGTACTCATCCGATTTATATATAACTTTCAGATATTATGTAAAATATACTTTAAAACATATACGGTATACACATACATGTTCGCAGTCAATGCGACGCGTTTTAGGATTTTTTTTTTTGAATTCAATTTTTTTTGTTTTTTATGCTTTTATTTTTATTTATTTCTATTAAATTTTTTAAGAGTAATAATGTTGCCATATGATTTTTTTCATGTTTTCAGACATGGGAAGAACCTTTGGAAATAAGAATTTGACTGATAACGACAAAAGAGCCATCGTTGTGGGTCGTCAAAATGGACTGACCATGATGACGTTGGCAGGAATGTTCGGCGTGACAGAGGCGTGCATTTCTCAGTTCCTGAAGCGTTGGAAAGCTCGAGATGCCACTATTAAGAGCCAACGCACTGAAAGACCACGTGTCATTGATCGTAATGACGATAGGAACATTTTGAAGACGTCTAGAACCCATCCAAGACTCACCGCCCCTGCGATCAGACGGGAAGTTTTCTCGAATTCGCCATCTCCGCCATCCGTCTCGACCGTGAAACGACGTCTGAATGCTGCTGGAATCATGGGAAGACGTGCAGTGAAAAAACCGCTGATTTATGAAAAGAATCGAGTCGCCAGGGTGAATGGCGAATTCGAGAAAACTTCCCGTCTGATCGCAGGGGCGGTGAGTCTTGGATTGGTTCTAGGCGTCTTCAAAATGTTTCTATCGCCATTACGATCAATGGCACGTGGTCTTTCAGTGCGTTGGCTCTTAATAGTGCCATCTTGAGCTTTCCAACGCTTCAGGAACTGAGAAATGCACGCCTCTGTCACGCCGAACATTCCTGCCAACCTCATCATGGTCAGTCCATTTTGACGACCCACAACGATGGCTCTTTTGTCGTTATCAGTCAAATTCTTTTTTCCAGAGGTTCTTCTTATGTCTGAAAACATGAAAATAAACATATGGCAACATTATTACTTTTAAAAAATTTAATAGAAATAAATAAAAATAAAAGCATAAAAAACAAAAAAAATTGAATTCAAAAAAAAATTCCTAAAACGCGTCGCAGTGACTGCGGACATGTATGTGTATACCGTATATGTTTTTAAAGTATATTTTACATAATTCCTGAAAGTTATATATAAATCGGATGAGTACTCGCTGAGATATCCTCAAAAAAACCAAAAACTTAATATACTTTTTGAGCGGTACTGTAAGTATTGAAGAGTTTTTACTAGGCAAGTGATATATCAATCCTGTTTTAGAAACTTTTTCAGTACATACCATGTTAGGTTACTGTAGAAATTCTTTAAGATACGTTACTTTTCGGAGAGTTATTTAAAAATAGATAAAAGACTTTTTCTGAAAAACAGCTCAATGAAAAATTTCGTAGAACCGGAAATTTCTCAAAAATGACTGATTTCAATACAGATGGGCTAATTTTTTTCGTTTACTGATAAAAAATTTTCTTTCTCAATTGAATTTATTTACCGTGATTAGGGAACAACACGACCATCAAAAAACTGCAGAATTAAAGCAATATTGGAAACGGTAAAGTCTTGAAACTTCTAGCAAAATAAAATTCTCGATTTTTTTTGAAAATCTCTGGAACAGGTAGGATCAATATTCACAAGACAAGTGGAATTTTACAAAATTTAAGATTATTTCGATCCAATTTTAGATTTGGCCAGATTCCAAATATAATATTTTTCATATTTTTCGGAAACGCCAAAAATTGTATACTTCATTATTTTCGTAGAGAAGGGCACTTTTGGGGATTTTTGAATCGAAAAAATGGAAAAATTGAAAGTAATAACCATTTTTATTGGTACCCAGAAGCTTTAAAGTCTCAGCCAAGTTTCAGAAAACTCTCAATAAATATTTTTTTCCCTTCCCTTTCTTCTTTAAAACAACTTGGAAAACTCGAAAAAAAGCTCCCTTTCACGTTAAAAAAAGAAAAAAATAAAAAAAGAACGACTTTTTCGAAATTATTTCCAAATCGGCAGGGCTCGTGAGTGCCCAATGCATGACAGTGAGTTTAAACCTTTATATAGATTTTTAAAATTTTTTTTTCCAGTTTTCTTCCCGGAAAATGAAGATTTACCAGTCGGCAAGATTGTCGGCAAGCGTTATAGGGTGAAGAGTATTCATAAAAGCTTGAAAATTATCTTTGAAAATTATCAGATAATAAAAAAGTTGGGCGAAGGAGGATGTGGTTGTGTTTACAAAGTACAAGATGTAGACAAGGAGGAAGCTTTTGTGAGTTCCTAATTAATTAGCTAATTAGAGATTATGTTTAATTACAGCACGCTTTAAAGGTCGAGTTCCACAACAGCACAATTGGCAGTGTTCTCAAAATGGAAGTGCAGGTGTTTTTTCAAAAAAGATTTGGAAAACTAGGCCATAATTCTATTGAAAAAACCGCACATTCAACGACTTTTGGAAAACTAGGCCGTGATGCCGAAAATAATTGAAAATCCCTTGTAGCATGTAAAAAATGGGTTACCTACGTCAGCAAACATTTTTTAGATGTTTTCGAAAAACCTTCTTCGATTTTTTTTTTTGGAAAACTAGGCCGCCTAAAAGGAGTGAGAAAATGAACCTGTGAAATTAGTCCATCTTCGGTGAGATTTGGAAAGACCGCCAGGTTTTTTCCATAATATTCGGAAAACTAGGCCTTCGGAATAGATTACTTCGTAGATAATTGCGTTTCATTTTCCTACATGATAAATGTAAATTCAAACGATTTGGAAAAAAAGGCCGTGTGCCGATAATTACAGAAAATCACTTGTAGTATGAAAAGAGGTTATAACTAGGCCATCGAAAAATTCGGAAGCTTTCGAAAAATCATTCATAGATTTTTGGAAAACTAGGCCGTCGCTGGCAACATTTGAAAAAAACCGTACGATTATTTTCAAAACTTGTAGGAAAATATGTCTTCGGAACAAGCTTTGTGATAATTTTCCTACAATTTGAAAGGGAAAACCAAATTATTTGAAAAACCAGTCCGTCAATTTTGATCACATTTGGAAAACTAGGCCACTTCCCACGACACTATGCTTTTCAATGTTTTTAACGCCTTTTCACCATAAAACATGAGTAAAACTAAATTTTTCCAGATCCTCCAGCTTCTAGAAAAGAAACGGCATGTGGCGAAACTGATAGCGAGCGGCAAAAGACCGACCTTCACTTATATGGTGATGACGCTGCTTGGCGAGAGCCTACACAACCTCTCCAGGTTAGTCTGAGCAATACTGAGCCGTTCTTCTTTTTATTTTTCAGAAAGTTCGGCCCTACGATCAACGTTTCGACGCAAATGCGCGTCGCCATTTGCGTGCTTTACGGACTTAAACAACTTCATGATGTCAGTGTTGCTCATGTTACTGGAGTCAAATTTAATAATTATAACCTTCCCATGAGCATTCGATTAAATATTCCTTTCATTTAATTTTTTTTTTTCCAGGTTGGATACATTCATCGCGACCTGAAGCCGGCAAACGTAGCTGCTGGATTGGTTTTTTTTTCAAATTTCTTATATTATTTGATTTTTCCATAGAACTACTCAAAAAATAGCTTTTTGCAACTTTTCTCAACTTTGAAATAACGAAAAAGCCGCAGAATCAAACAGAATATTTTTAAAAAAATCATTATTCTCATTCAGAACAATACGCCCGAGGAACGCTTCTTCCTGATTCTAGATTTCGGCCTTTCTCGTCAGTATATCATTCAAGAGCCCGACGGAAAAGCAGTGATGCGGCGACCGCGCGAAAAAGCTATGTTTAGGTAGGATATTATCGGAAAACAGTGATAGAGAAAATTGCAAAAAGAGTTTGCCGCCAGCAGGGGTCGAACCTGCGACCTTGGGCTTATTAGACCCACGCTCTAACCGACTGAGCTATGGCGGCCACGTGAGCTGGCGGCGCCGAGGGAGAATATACTACTTTGTGTGAGGGGAGGTGTATTGAAGTTGAATTTTTAAAAATTGGAATTTTCGAATTTTTTTTTTTCCGAAATGAGAAGAAGGGACTGTGAATATGAATAATTTAACAAAGAAATTGCAAAAAAAAGGGTGTAAAACTAAGATTTTTTCTGAAATTATTTAATTTCGAGAAAAGTTCTTTAAACGGAGTGGAATGAACTTCTATCAGAGAAAATTTCAATTTTTCAAATTTCAGAGGCACAACTCGATATTGCTCAATGGCGATGCACGACAGGTCAGACCAAGGACGTGTAGATGATCTTTGGGCTTTACTTTATATGCTTTCGGAATTACGGCGGCCACTACCTTGGTCCGATATGTCGTTAGTTCAGTTCAGATTTTTTTGAAAAGAGTAAATCGAAGGCTATCGAATCATACCAATAACACGGAAAACAATAGGGTTTGAGGTTAGTTATGAAGGATTAAAAAATGAAAAGAAAAATACAGTCCTGTGCAGTGGTCTAACTTTACTCCTTGGTAAAAAGCTGTGAATTTTAGGAAAAATCTGAAAATCAATCATCAATAAATAAAGACGATAGAGCTCCTACTGAAAATAAAATGTGTACGGATATCGGTCTTTTTCGATTTTTCATTTCGATTCAGTTATTCAGAAACAAGGACGCCGTATCAGATTTGAAAAAAAAGACTGCGGACGAGGTTTTATTGAGCAAAAGTCCGCATGAATTGCTCGAATTCAGTGCATACATACGGTGACCAAATCCTACAGTAACCTTTCTCCAATAAAGTTTTTCCAGCACGCTGACTTATTATGATAGACCAGATTACGAGAGAATCTTCACCGTATTCAACAAAGTAATGAAAGAGGGCAGTTTCAAGTGAGTTTCTGTGGTGGTCGCATTTGGAATGGCTAGGCGGCTTCAATGTGCGACCGACTTGTAACGGTTTTTGCGCAAAAGCGTCTAGTGTTAAGCTTTGAACCATTCCAAGCGTGATAACGGATTTTAGGACTTCACAAAAGTAACCTTAACCGCAAGAGCTACAGTAACAGTTCCCAAAACAACTTACGTTTGATTTATATGACGTCTAGAGAAAAATTCATCACTTCTTAGATGTGCAGGTTTCTGCCTACAGTAAGAGCAAAGGGCTATGCAAATATGACGTCATATGATAATCAATATTAGAATTTTTCGAAGTTTGTTTCCAAAATTTTGGTAGATCATGAGACTGCTCAAGCTGGATCGTGTATAAATATAATTCTCGGGGGTACTGTAAAAAGCCTCAAACATCTTGGTCGCACTTGGAATGGTTCAAAGCTTTCTCAAGCCGACTTTATAATTCATCAGCTTTATATAATACTTTGCGACGCCTCCGCGCGAAAGTCGTTTCAAGTCGGTTGCAACCTATTTTTCTTCGATTAGCCATTCCAAATGCGACCGCGGAGTCCCTAGTGGGTGAATTACTGCTTTTTGTCTTGTTTCTGAGATTGCGCGTAAAAAACTCGGAAATAAATTTTTTTTTTCTCATAAGAATTTCAACAATTACTGTCCCCGAAGCACGAAAATTCGCTCAATAAAAATCCCAACCTGAAAAATATTTTTTCAGATGGTCAGATCCTTATCACTGGGACCCGCTGGCGGATCGGAAGGAGAAAAAAGTCCGACTTCTGGGAAAATCGCCCGCAAGAAGCCCTCTCCGTACCGTCTAACGTGTTATTGGCATACGTGCGCAGCGGCTATTTTTTCGGAGAGTGACGTCATCAGCGCGCGTCCCTCATGTTCAGGCGCACCTCCCCCGAATTCAGGCGCACGTCCTCCTTTTGACCGTTCTGACGTCATTCCCTCTGACCTTTTTATTCATTTATTTGCAAAAATTGAGGAAAAATAGCCGCTGCCCACGTATGCTTCTTTTTTTTAAAAAAGAACTAGTAAAACATGATTTTTTTGAGATTCCCAGGCCAAATTTCGAGCTTCCAAGTTTTTTTACTCGAAATTGGACGAAAAACGTTCATTTTCCGAGAAAATCGTAGTTTTTTTCAAACTTCGCGCTAGGAGAGTGAAAAAAACGGTGTACACAAAGTTGCTTACCGTAATCTTTTTCTTAATAAAAACATTTCTTCGCCATTTTTTTTTAAATCTTTCTAATTGAGAGTTTTCATGTCGGAAGATACCATGGAAAGAACAAGAAAAATTAAAAATGGGAAAAGAATAAGTGATGGAAGTTGTCCATGGAGCAGCTTTGCCTCAAAATTCGATTTTTGGCGGCAATTCAAACTTTTTACCTACTTTATTTGAATCGATTTATCTCAAAAACTAGGAACTTCAGTACAGTTTAAGTAGATGTCTTGAAAGGCAGAAAAATCAATTATTCAAACCAAAATGTTTTATTTTTCACACACACAAGTAATTGACGGAAAAAATGTAGAGAAACATAGGAAAATAAGATGATCTACAAGGTGACATTATCTTCTCAGAACTCGTGATTTACTGGCCAAAAATAATAAAAACCTTCAGATTTCAGGACACGAAGACTCGTCGAAAGGATCCTCCTCCCTACAAGGAACTGTCGAGACAGAAACGCCCTATTTCACAGCCGCCGACTTTCAAACGAACCCCCTCGGCTTCTGAAATTTTTTTGATAAACCTTTTTCCTGATTGAAATCTAATAATCGAATAAAAAGAGAATGGAAATTTCAAGAAAATCGCAAGACATTATTTTCAACTTTCTCCTGCTGATTCTTGAAACAACTGTGAGTTTTGGAATTTTCCTATAATGTCTCTGAAGGTCTAGATATAGAACAGTTACTATACTGGGAAAATTTTTAGGGGCCACTATAGGGTTATGACGTTTTAGTGGCCGCTAGAGTTGTCAAAATGGTGGCCACTTAAGGGGTAAAACATCAGTGGCCATAGAGATCCAAGTGCTACTGCTAGACCACTAAAACTTTTAGTGGCCACTTTAGGGGTCAATGGATCAACATAACTGGTTCAATCTGTTTGTTTTAAAATTATCAGAGTTACTGGATGAAAAACTACTGAAGAGGCCACTTAATAGAGAACCTCCATAGTGGCCACTTTAGTGTCCTCTCCAAGTAGTCTTCGGCGAGCCTCTATAGTGGCCATTAAAAATTGTCCCAGTAAGAATTTTTCAAATCTAACGTTTGATTTCAGTATTGATTGTGAGTTTTGTGTTAATTTGCCCCAAAATTATTCATTCTCACCGCCTTACAAAATAAATTCAAGTGGTAATAGCCGTTATCCATCTTCTACTCTTCAAAAATGGATCTATATATAATATACCATTTTTCAGAGTTAAAACGGATTAGATTTTTTGGATTGCATAAGGGTTGACCTATCTATTGGTCAACGATAAATTCAAAAGCTGAAGAAAGTCTCCAGAAACGTATTTTTCCCCAGTTTTTGAAAAAATTTGGTCAGACGGCGAAAAACTTGAAATAACTTTTTTTAATAGTTTCGAAAAAATTACTGTAAGAAGTTTTCAAATGTAATTTTTGGCAGAGTTCTTAAAACAGCCTGAGTTTCTATCTTTAGCTTTAATAGTCCATAATCGTGTTTTTTTCTGTGGATTTGTCCCAAATTTATTCAATTAATACTGTTTTCTTAAAAGTCGAGTATGATTCATTAAACGAAAAATGATAGCCGCTATCCAATTTCAGGCGCTCATGATGGCTCTATAATACAAAAAAGTCTCATATTTTTTTGAGGTCAAGAATTGATTAGAATTTTTGAAGAATCAAAAGGATGTTTATCGATCAAAATTAGTTTCAAAAGCTCATAAAAGCATCCAGAAACGTATGTCTCCCGCGTGTTTCAAAAATTTGGGAGCAAAAAAATTTAAAAAAATGTTTTTTTGTAATAGTTACGGTAATTAAATCAATGTAAGAAACTTTTAAAAATTATTCTCGGCGAATCTCTTACGTAAAAAAAAAGCATCAATTCCCATTTTTCAGTTCTAATAGTCCATACTCGTGATTTTTCTGCTAAGAATTTTTTTTAAATTTTTTGGTCAATGAGCAAATAAATTGACAAGATTTCTTTTAAATAGTGACGGTAATAAAAAGGACAGTAGGAAATTACTTGAAAAAAAAAGATTGGAAATTTGAGTTTCCAGCTCTAAAAGTGCAATTTTGTGCTAATTTAGCTCAACGTTTATTCAATTCACCTCGGAAAATTTAAAGGAGTATAGGAAAACTTTGAGAAGGTCTTGAAGCGAAGGGCCATATTAGTTTAAATTAGGTCTTTCAAAGTATCTGGGTCTTGAAAAATACAGAAAAATCATTCATAACGACAATATCTTGTCGAAAAAAAAGTCAAAAGTCTGGATTTTACAGAGAAATAAATCCTGGCACTGTTAACAATAAAGATGGAGATGCCATAACACAAAAATTGGGAAAAATAAATCAATTCCGCGTTCAAACTAAAGTCCGCGAATTTCAGAAAAGATCTCCGACTCACCAGAATTCAATCTTTTTTCACTCTTTGACCTGTTACTCTCAATTTCGCAGGGTCACTTTGAACACGGAATAGATTTTTATCACGCTATTGATTAATAAGAAACTTTCAGGAGCCGGAAAATGCCCCCGACTGCTACTGAGAAATAAATAATGAGACTGGGGCTTTGTTTCGTAGCGCCTGTCGGCCTGCGATAAGGCCTCAGATTGAAAATCGGACAAAAAAAACCGCCTGTCAAGAACAAATGTTGGGAGGGCGGGACGTGATAGATAAGATAGGCGTTTTTTGTCCCGAGCTCCTGCTGGAGTGTAACCAACAAAAGCTTTTCTTTTACAGGATATTGACCTCGAAAATCGGAGGTCAGGAAATAATTTGAAATATTGGCAACAAAGGGTCAAAAAAGGCTCATTATAAATGTTCCTTTTAGGGACAAATTTCCCTTTTTGCGCCATTTCATCAGCCCTTTTGCACTATTTTTGCTGCCTCCCTTTTTCCACCATTTCTTGAGCCTTTAAAATCCTAGAAAAAGTGGAAGGCTTGATAATGAGTCTTTTTGCTGCCTTTCTGTGGCCTTTTTTGAGCCTATACTTTTTCCGACTTTGCCCAAAAAAAGTGAATTCATCAAAAACGTTTTGAAAATAGAGATTTATTCAAGAAGAAGTAAATTACAGAAAACAAGGAGTTTCACGACAAACTATTAGAAAAAGACTTGTGATTTCTTCGAAAAACGATTTCAAGCGCCCTCTTGGTGAGGTTTTTCATTGAAATATTGCTCCAAAAAAATAAGAAAATGCATAATTTGAATGAGAATATGATGATGGATTTTCTTTAATGTACAAAAAAAGTTAAAAAAACTCGGAAAAACTGAGAAAAGGATTTTTTTGTTCTGTCGAAAAGAGACTCCACCAGCTGAATTAATAATCAATATACATAAATTCGAAAAAGCTACCGTTCAAAATTATATTAATTAAAGTTTTTTTATTTCTCATTGCGTGAAAAAAATCAGGGAACTTTAAAAAAATAGAAAACTGAAAATTCATGATTGACTTCTTCTAAAAAAAGAAAGGAAGAAAGAGAAAATTGATAATTCAACCTGTTTTTCGATATTTTCAAATAACAAATTCTCAAGGATTTACAAAATATCAGCGAGAAGTCTCCACCAAAATGTATAAAATTTTAAAAATCACCAATAAGTTTTTTTCATAAATAATTTCCCACCTCTGCTCATCGCCAGGATTCGAAAGATCAGAAAAAAATCACTGAAACATATACAAAATACAACTGCCCAATCAACCGAATACTTGAGAAAAATATATCTTTCCCAACCCAAGGAAAAATCGAATAAAGAGCAATATTTATATACTCGCAATTCTCTTTTAGAGCCTTAGAAATCGAATTTGAACACGTAGAACAGAGAAAAAAATCATGGTACAGACAATTTTAACAATTAAAAAAATTTTAATGAATTTTGACTGGAGAAGCTCGGGAGACGTCTTCATCCGAATACGTCAGGAGGCCTGGAAAAATGAAGTTTTCTTTTTCAAAAAAATTATGAAAAGCCTAAAAGCATCTCTGAAACCTGCAGATAAAGTCATAAAACTTTCCTCGATTTTGAGCATTTTTCTTCAAGTTTTCAAAATTAAAACCAACCTTTCTTTAAAATCTCAGCCTCCTGGTTATTATCCTCATTTTGAAGGTAGTTTTTTTCCTGGAAAACTTTCGATAAAAAAATTGTTTTAGAATTTTTTTGTAAACTTGACAAAATCGTTTGCGAAATCCCGTCCATTTGCTGTCAGATCCGAAAAGGCTACCCTGAAAAAAATTTGGAGATTTATAGATCTTCTTGAAAATAATTTTTTTCCCTAGACGTCTTTTTCGGCTTCAATTTTAAATATTATTTAAAAAAATCTTCTAATAATTCTAAGTTTTTCAGTGGAAAAAAAAGAATCAAGTCTTCTAACTTTTTCAAATTTTTTTCATCAAATTCTTGAGTTTTTTTCTGCAAACGAAACGATTTTTGAATGAGAGATTCTAATTTTTCGATTTTTCCAAAGAATAAAATAAAATAAAATATAAATTTCAAGAAGGGAATTAAAGAATTTACATGACATTGTTGCAATTTTTTTCGACTAAAATTATTACAGAAACTTGGTGTTTTTTTATTTGAATATTTCACATCTCAACCTAATTTGAGAAAATTCATAAGTTACGAGATGTTTCTATCTCGCTTTGAGACAAAATTTTGAATTTTTTTCTCAAATTTTTTTAACAAGAAAGGCCGTTTTACTATGCGGTTTTCAGAATCAAGAGCTAAAAACTGCCAGAAAACTTCTTGATGAGAGAACATTAAGATCCTGAGAGTTCCAAACTGCGACAATTCCAATTTTTGAGATTAAAGGAGCTCAAAAAAAAAGCTATTACAACTGATTCAATTGGGTTTTCTTTAACTTTAAAGTGTTCTTTTCCGAAAAACTAGGAAGTTTTACAGATGTGTACTCAGAAAATCATTCAAAAAAAAAAACATGAAGAAGCAATCTAACTTCCAGAAACTTCCCAACCGCAAAGAAATTGACCTTGGAAAAAATATAAATAAATGACAAGTATTTTTCTTCAAGAAAGAAACCTCAACAACGTTCCCCCAGTTAACGGGAACATCTTCGCATCCCTTCCGCAAGCCGCGCGCAACATTTTCGCGGCGAGACCCTTCCTGCGAGCCGTCGAATGCGTCCAAATCCGGTCAACGCCGATGATTGGCCGATCTTCACGGGTCGCTTTGATTTCCTCAAAAACTAACTCATTTTTTCGACTAAAAATCGATAAAACTTCTTTTCCGCCTTCAATTTTGGCGCGGACAAGCCTATCGGTCACCAGGACTGATACGAGGATTCGGAGAGGCGATTTCTGAACAAAAGTCTCGTTGACACAGGCGAAAACGGTCCGGCCTGGGGCCCACAGTAACTCGTTTCCACAGTAACCAATGTCCTCGTCAACTATTGTCTGAAAATGTTTTTTGAAGCTTCGAAATTGGCTGGAGCAGTTCTTAGATGGATTTTTAAGGGAAAAAATTGCCCTTATTGAAAAGTAATACCAAAACTTCGAATATTTTTCTAAGAACTTCTTTACCAATGCTAAAAGCGGTTCTGAACCTTTGAGAAAATTATTTTTGTTGAGAAAGTGGACAATCTGATAATGAATAGTTGCAACCATTTTTATCTGTTTTCTTGATTTTTTCTGAAACAAACCTCGATAATATTCTCCAAAAACGCTTTCAGAGCAGAATTGGTATGGCGATCGAGCCGAAAAATCGTGATTCTGCCATCGATCAGATGGGCGCATTTTCTGAATTTTGAACATATTTCCCGCTTCAAAATCTTCGTGAAAACCCGAGCCAAGACGTATATTTTTGAGGCGAAATTCTCAACATTTTCGTGTCGGTCAGCCGATTGTGGAACTCGTCGTGGTGCATCCGATCCTTCACACAATCAACTGAATAAACCATTCCGCACTGAAAAAAAGGAGCAGTAAATAATCAAAAAGTAATGGAAAAGGGTTGAGAAACGCATGAGTACATGTAGAGCTATAAAGCAAAAGATGAAGATTGAAAACGCGCGAAAAAGTATAAATTAGGGCTCAGAACTTTAAAAATGCTCACCTTTTCTAAATTTTCGACACTCTTTTTTTATAAAAAAATTACGATAGAATATGTGTTTTGATTGACAGTAAAATGTTAAATACCCGAAATCAACAGACCTCATGACAAAGAACAGTCCCAATAACGTTTTGGCCAGCATCCAAAGTCCTTTGCTTCAAATCCCCGGCGGCCACAAACAATTTGGGCATTTTGGGTCTTGCTGCGAACATTTTGGGACTGCCCACATCGTCGAAAATCTTCTCCTTCGGACATTTCAAGCCGGAGCTTTCGGATAACCGCTCTGAACGATAATTCATTGATAAGTCACAAAAACATAATATTTAAGATAAATTAAACGGATTTCCAAAAACGTTTCATATTGAACTAAAAATTGTATTTTAATGAAGCTGAGATTTTGGAAAATCTTTAGCAAACATCTTATTAATTTGAAATAAAATAGAATCAACAATTAACAAAAAATAACGAAACAAGAAACAAACAAACTTTTCTTCGGCGATCTCGGCTGGAAAAAGTCGGTTAATCGACGTTTCTTCTGTGGTTCCACGTCCATCACACCTTCATAGCGTTCTCTATAGGAACTTGAATGAGAATTCAAAACATTAAAAAAATAAGGGGAAAAAAAGAAATGAAACTTGAAATTTTGAAAATTTCTATTTTGCGCGAGTTCATTGGAGCGCGATTTGTGTTAAAACTGGGGAGAATTGAAAATTTCAGTTCAAAATAGAAAAATATTGACTTTTTGCACTTTCCAAAGTGTTTCAAGCTACTACAAAAGCTGCATTAATACTGAAGCAACAAAAAAAGTTGAAAATGGGATCGAAAAGCTTAAATTCAAAGACTTGACTTTAAAAAAAAAAACGAAAATAACGATTTTTGTGTGTCTATAGAATAAAAAAATTTTCAGAACGTTAGCATTGTCAGGAAATCATCTATGGAATCAAGGAAAATAGTAAACAAACGGAAAACAACAACAAAACGGGTTTTAAGTTTGACAACGCCGCAGGTAAAAAGATGTTTTCAGCTGAAAACTTCCTTTTCCATCGCTTTTCTTCAGTTATTCCGTATATTTTTTTAATTTAATTAAACTTTAACTTGATTTCTCAGATAAAAAAATATAAACTTTCAATAAATATGAACACGATAACGACGCAACCGGGAGTCTGGGCGACGAATTTGCAAGATTACGCCAGTTTGTTTCAATTTTTCACTGTGATAATTTTTGAAAAAAAACATCAGTTTCAGTAAATTCAATATATCCTATCCCAGAAGGTCTCCGATACCTGCACAATGTCGATTCGTTATTAGTTCAACAGGTGATTTTTTTGAGATTCTTCCAGAATAAAGAGGAATCCATCAGTTTTTTTGAATAATTTTTAAAAAGATCTTTTTCGAGAAAAATCAAAAAAAAACTGAAAAAAACATGGGATAAATCGTGATGAATTTAATTTCAGAGAGAAACGACCTTTGAAATATTGACTGGCTGGGAAGCGAGGAATAAATACGTTTTGAAAAGTTCGACTGGGGAACAGGTATTTCCACTTAAGATTTTGAAAGAATAGCCAGGAGAAGCTGAAAATTTTCTCATTCTAGCGGCTTATCGAACTCAAAAATCGCCAATTTTCATGGAATTTCCGTGTTTTTTCTCTAGACCTTTCAATGTTTCCTAACGAAACTTGGGTTCCGATCCTTTTTAGGTATACCTAGCAGCTGAGGAGTCAGAATGGTGGAAACGGCAATGTTGCAGACATCGGCGAGCAGCAACTATGCACATTTTCGACAACGCTTCCAGGGTATTCTTTTTTGAATCACGAAGCTAATTCATAGATAAACTGAGCAAAGATCAAAAATTGGGAAACGCACAAAAAGCCACAGTGAAACAGTTTTCATGAAAAAAAAAAATTGTTCATCTAGCCCGTCAGTTATTTGATTTCCTACTTCTCACATCATTAGAAACGCCAGAGAGGTCACTATAGGGAAAAACAGCCCTTTTAGGGGCAAAGTTTAGGTAATCCTATGGGGGGTTATTGTATCAATTATTTTTTTCAGATTGAAAATGAAAAAGAAGTACTTAATAAAAAAATTGATCTATCAGTCCTCTATTTATATGCTCTCATTCAAAAACGTGTTTCGAGTTTTTCGCAAAAAAATGCTTCTTTTCAGAGTCCATAAAAATAATCGATTATATAAATTAACTTAACTAATTTGATCAAAACTGAAAGAAAAAAATTTGAACAAAAATGAAATTTCACGTGAAATGCTTCTGTAAAAGTGGATTGAATAAGTTTCAATGTGGAGTTAATAAATCTGGAAATGGAAATTTTCTCGATTTACCAGGGTTTCGGAATCTCTCCATTATCATTTATCGAATTCTTTCAATTCAATCAGAATTGAAACTATAGCCTGTGTACCACGACTTGGAATTTCACCGAACGACATTCCGCTGTGCCGCTGCACGCCTTTGCGAACCTTGGTCGCGCTTTCAATTTTTTTTTCTTTCATGTGCTCCCACAGCAATAACAATCAATTGAAAGCGTGACCAATATTCGAAAGACGCTTCGCGACGCAGCGGAAAAGCGGAATGTCGTTCGGTGAAATTCCAAGTCGTGGCACACAGACTATAGCATGTCCCCTATAGGGGCTACTTTATCAAGCTTTAATGGTCCCTATAGCCCTAAGTCTAGTATAGGCTATAAAGGGTGGTTAAGGGGCCCTAATGTTGCCCCTATAGGGACCACTCTGGAGTTTCTGAGTCCTACGTGCAAAAAAAAGCGATTTTTCGCTGATTCCAAAAAAAATTTTTATTCTATTCCCAACCGATTTTTTCAGCTCAAAATGAAAAGAATGACCGTATTTTCGGAATCAGGGAAAAAAATCTATTTTTTTTTTTTTGAAAAAAATATCAAAGAACTGTTACAGGAAATTCTGATCGTGAAAAAAGAGCAAAAGCTCTTGGCCGGTTGGTTCTACGGTTCTTGTGCTTTTTGTGGGCCTTGCAAGCAGAAATGTACTATGGAATCGTCGTCGGATGGTTTTGTGAGTTTTTTGTTGATTTTTGTAGAAAAAAACTCTGGAATATATTCTTCTTCCAATAATTAATGGTCGCACTGAGAATATATTTATGCGGAGCGGCTAATTTTGCGCCCAGCTTTCGAAAAAACAAAGAATAATTTTAATAATCACTGAACTTTGAACCAAACCGCTCTCAGGGACGACAGAGGGGGCCCGAGAGGGTTTAGGGAAAGAGGGAAAATCTAGGGGAAAAAATAATGCTCTCTGGGTTCTAAACCTCAAAAAGGAGAGAGAAAAACCTAGGTGGTCCCTGCAGGGGTCTAGGTTTTCCCACAGAGCGACCGCTCTTGCAAGCTTTACTGCTTCCTCCAGGGGGTGTTAGGTTCTCCCTAAGGGGCACCTTAAAGTTCGCCCCTATAGGGTCCACTGTGTTGTTCCAGAGCCATTCCAAATGCGACCAAAGTTTTCCATAAAAAAGTACATTCAATCCCATTTTCCAGCTCGGCTCAGTCGAACAAACGCAAGCCTTCTGCCGCACAACTTTCGACATTAAAGACTCCGATGAGAAAACTGTTTTAAAAGTATTGGAAATTTCCTCTCAACTCAATGAAAACCCCATCAATCTTCAGATCGAGGGCCCAAAATGCTGCGGCGCGTTGGAGTGCCTCGACTTTGTCTATGCGGTGGCTAATTAACCCAAATACCTAATTGGTCCCAATTTTTGCAGGTTAAAAACTTGGACGGTGAGAAAATTGGCGAGATTGCCAACACTTTTCCACGGGAATCCCTTCAGAATTACCGCGACGCCGACCTTTTCAGTGTGAAATGTGGGATTTCATCGAATATTGGAATAAAAATTGAGAAATTTCAGTTCCAATGGATTTGAAAATCAAGTTAAAGGCCCTTCTCATTGGAGCGACTTTTCTTGTTGTAAGTTTTTTTTTTTGAATACTTGAAAAAATATGTTTTTGCAGGACTTTAACGACTTTGAGCGTTATCGTCAACGGCATCAGATATTGTAAAAAAATTGATTTTTTTAATAAAATTAATTTTAAAAAAAGCGGATTTTTCCACATGACGAAAAAAAGCATGAATTGGTGTCAGTTGGTCCACAAAAATTCAACAAAAAAATAGAAAAATTTTAACCTTGAAATTTAATATCTGTAATAAATTTAAAAAGAAGTTTTTTTGAACAAGTTATAAGCCTCTCAAAAAAATTTTCCAGTCTTTTTATGGTTACTTCGTTACAAATATATTTTCGAAAATGGCGAAACAATGCTGGAAAAAATATCGAGCCAGTTTAAAATTTTAAAAAAGTGACAAAAAAGCCGGAAAAAGATCTTTACTTAAAAAAAAAGAACGAAAATAAAAATGCTTTTTCTTTCACAGTTTTTTGAGTAGTTAGATACATTTCTGAGTTCTTTTAAACTTTGCCTACATACGGGGATCAATATGAAACTTTTTCGGCTCTATGGTACACGGAAACAAGAGAGATAATCCGCTAAAACCATGTGGTTTCAAGAGAAAGTCCGCGAAAATTGCGCTTAATAAAATGACAGTTCAATTGATTGAAAGAAACGTCTCTTTTGTTGGAACTCAAAACTGTCTGACTTCTCTGCGCTCTCTTGCTTTTTCCCAGTCGCTTCGACCTCGTCGGCGAGATGAAAGAGGGCCAAGACAGGCCAGAGTGTTTCGAGATTTCGTGTTTTCATAGCGTAAAAACTCGAACAGATAATATTTGATTTATCTAGGCCGATCAGTTTTTCTCCCTCTGATTTATGTTTTGAACCCACTTCCGCCAATGTTGAAACTGGATTGTCGGTTTTAATTTCCCTATGATCTTTCCGCAACAAGGTGTTCGGCTTATTATATGACCGTACAGCTAGGGACCGCAAGCCATTTCTTCAGAACGATTCAAAAAATATGTTTTTCACATTGTTCGATAGAGGAGACTGTCCATTTTCATAATCCGTTTAGTTTTTGAAAAAAGCTCCACTAAGAAAAAAGTTATGGCCAAAAAACGAGCGCGCGCGGCGTACAACTGGAGGCAAAATCTCACGGTTTACCCGCTGCCGCACGCTTTCTTTTTAAATGTTTTTTTGCGCGTTTCTGGACCGTTTTTTTAAATCGGTTTTTCTGTTCTGAGAGGTTGTCCGAACTGAGCTTCATGTTTTTGGTATGAATCTTTTGTACAATCCTCATAAGAATTTTTTTGATAAAATATCAAAAAAACTACCTAGAAAAAAAGGTCAAAGGGATTTTTTTCAGCTTATTTTTTTCTTTTTTTCTACTCAGAAAAAAATTATTATCATTCGATTTGGAAAAAAAGAAAAAAATGAAAAAAATAATGTTATTTCGAAATAAAACAGGAAAAAAAGTGCAATTTGACTCCGAAAAAAACGGCTCCTGCGACATTTAAAAGGGCGCATCGGTGTGTTTGACGCAAACACTGCTACGGACACTTGCACGAAATCTTCCGAAATTTCAAAAAAATTGCCATTTTTTTCGAGGTTTTTCAAAGCCGTTATTTTTTTCGCGTCGATCGATTTTTTTCATAATTTTTTTCATTGATAGAGTTTTTGAACGCTTAATAACATAATCAAAAAGTATAGACGCGATCCTATTCTCTCATGCGTCAACGAGGCAGGCGAAAAAAAGGAGGTTTTGGTAAAATTCAAATATAATTTGATTCGCTGTCCCAATAATTATTTTTCATTTTTGAATTTTTTTATTTTTTTGGACACACTGTTAGTTTTTAAATCAAATAAAAAGTATACCATGTCGCTGAAATTTTTTTCGCATTTCAGCTTCAAAGTTTGGTGTCACTTTACAAGCTTTAATATTTTTTTCGCGTCGGTAGATTTTTTTAATTTTTTTACTCAAAAAAATAAAGAAAGTGTTAATGTATAACATACTTAAAATTTAGAAGCGTTCCTCACTTGGTTTTTCTGAAACGCGACGATTTTTGTGAAACTTGTCAGTTTTTTTCGAGTTAAATCTTACTTTTTTTCGCTTATTTTTTTGAAAAAAACACATAGTTTTTAAAAAAATATTCAGTCTTGTAGAGCGTTGTTGATTACATGGGTTTTTCAGAAACAGTTGGTTTTTTAAAGTGGGACTTTAGCTAGTATAAACGCCTCAAAACCGTTTTTTTGCAACAAAAAAATCGTCATTTTGGTGGCGTGAAGGGGCGGGGCTTTGCGCCCCCTACGTACAGCGTTGAAAACTCATAACCTATCTTGACTTTTTTTCTTTTCTTTACATTTTTCTGCCGGGAAATTTTCCGGATATCATTACTATTCACAGATTTTTCATCCTTATAAGTACCAAAAAGAAATTTATTATAAGTAATGTCTTCCAATCTTCAGAAAAAAACGATACATATTAGCTTCAAATTTTTAAAAAGAGGTCTGAAGTTCATTCACCGCTGACATTCTTTAATAGGGTCTTGACGCGAAAAGATAAATATTTGCAAAAAGGAAAGGTTTAGGTTGCTTGTAATATTTTTTCCCGACCTTGTGGTGAATGGAGTATGGACTTTCCGATAAAATTGAAATTTTTGAGATTTCATAAAAGTTACCCGGAAAAAAAGAGAGATTCTGCACAAAATCACAAAAAAAGAGAAGGATTGAAAAATGACTATCAAAATTTATTTTATTTTTTCATATCCTTGTCGTTCCGTTCCGAAACTGCCTGATTTCTCTGCGTCTTCGCTGTTTCCCATCGTTATCATTTTATTGAATAAAGGATGATAAACGGCGAGGGAAAAGAGAGCGCAGACAGGTCAGACTGACACGGGAGGTAGTTTTACCATATCGGCCTGAACGATCCTTGATGTAGCAGAAGAAGATCCTGGAAGTCTCAACCGGCACAACTTCCTTTGGGAAAAACCTCGAATTCTAAGAAACCTCGAAACTCATAATAATGAAAGATCAACGCGAGAAACTTGGACAGCTGTTCACTTTTTTTTTGAATTAGGTCGGCCAGATTTCAATTTCGTTCCGCGATCTTTTATTCCCAAAGTTGCGAATCGATCCTCCGGACTTATCAATCAGCCGTGTAATCATTTATCAATTTCCATCCCACTAAACTATATTTACTATGTCCGTGAAATAGCTCTGGCCCTAGCCGATGAATATTCATCACGTCGAAGATCGCAAACAAAAAAGGTGAGTCCTCTCCACGGAAAGGAGGGATCCCACCCTCGCTTCGGGTAAAATCTACGCTTCCCATCAGAAATCCCATAGTCCTCGGAGGAGATTCCCATCTTCCCTATTGTCCTATTGCACTTCCATTCCTCTTTTTTCCGTTCCGAGAAACCTCATCCTTGTGATTGCTTATTGTTGTGTTCGAACTTTCAACTAGAGGCCTCATTCATAGATTTTATGGTTGGGAACTTGGTTTTTTGGAAATTTTACGCTGTGGAAATGTTACGTCTTTATGGTTTGAAGTCTGAAAATCAATCAACTCATGAACCGTAAATTTTTATTTTCCAGCCCTTACTAGGAAACTACGCGGAACTTCGGTGGCTAATAGACCTAGGTAAGATCTTTTAGAAACAAGAAATATTACCTTCTTAACCCTACAGGCTTTTAAAAAAGTGATTCTCAAAGAACTTCAGGAAGAGCCCTGCATGCTGCTGGTCTTCCAAGACTTTCCGAGGTGGCATGGCGCAGTGGCTTGAGGGCCAGTCTTGTGACTTTTTTGAGTAGGTTCGAATCCTGTCGAGCGCAAAGTTCTTTTGCATTTTTTTCTTACTAGTTAGACAAAAAATTTTGTATTAAAAAAAAATTCTAGGGCTCTATCAATATAGCTATTTATGTCGGAGGTTTTCATTGAAAACTCTGAAAGATAGTTTTTTTTTCATTTTTTTTTAAAGGACCAGACGAATCAAAAGAAAAGCGGTTTAATGAACTTCATGCATTTTACAAGGCTTTTTGTCTTTTAAAACAATGCAAAAGAATTCTACACTCGAGAGGAATCGAACCTGCACATATAAGTCATGAGACAGGCCCTCAAGCCCCTGCGCCATGCCACCGCGGAGAGGGTTGAAGGACCAGCCACGTACAGGACTCTTCCTGGATTTTTTCGAGAAGCTTCTCTCAAAAGCTTAGGGTGTTTAGTTGATAATCTGTCTTGTTTCTAAGATTTCTTACCCACATCTACAACCCATCAAATTTCCATCTACAACCGCGTGTCCACGTAGTTGCCTCGTTAAATATTTTCATTTTAAATTTTATCCCTGATGTTCTTCTCCGCTCTCCGCAGCTACTGAGGTTCTTTGAAATTGAAATTCGCACGACTTTTGGAAATTTATAAAGGTTATTTTTTTTATCTCTGTCAGTATTGAAATTTTCTATGCTGTATAATTTCTTATGATATTTGAGGAATTTTCTTTGATGGGAGTTGGGAAAAAAATTGAGAAAAACCATTAACTTTAAAATAATAATCACAATATTCTAAAGCTTTAAACTTCACAACTGTACGAAAAAAACAAATACATGATCATAAATCTCAAAATTGCCAAAAAATGAGTTTTGAAACTGCTTTTTCACAGTTAAAAATATTATAAACATTCGCAGAATAGCCAAAAAACCTTTTTAGATAAAAAAATTTTTTTTCGTTTTGCAAAATTAAAAAAATTTCAAAAAACAGACCCAAGGAAGACCCATCGCTTAGAAACCTTTTTCATGCCCTTTTTTTAACATCTTAGCAACGAATTTGAGCGGATCTTCATTCAAACTTGAAATTTCGCCAAACTTCGAAAAAAAAAATCTTTTCCGCATTTCTACAATGAATTTACGTGAACTTCTTATTGGAAATCGATCAGAACTTTTCTTGAAATTCAATTTTCAAAAATGAGCTATTATTGGCTTTTTTTTCGGTTTTTGAACCACAATAAAAATTCAAACTCTGTGAATCTCCATTATTTGAAGACAATTTTAATTTTTTTGAACGAAGAAAAGAAACCCCTCTATTCAATATTTTATGAATCACTGAAATGTTTCCGTTCGTTTCTAAAATATCAAAAAAGTCCAAACAAACACCATTTCCGTTTTTTTTTTTCAATTCAATGGTTAATACATATTTTTATAATTTACCTCTTTTTACAGAAATGCAAATTCCAACGGCGCGAAGCGAAAGAAGCCTGACTTACTGTTTATTAACAGCCACTGTATTCACATTTCTGCTCTTTTTCTGGTCATCTAGTTTTAATTCGAACCTCTATGGGAAGGTTTCGCCAAAAGTCATCGTGAAAGAAGTGAAACCTCGTCTGCGTGAACCCAAATACCAAATTCCCATAACAAACGGTAGTAAATGGATTGTCGTTACGACTGTGAACTATCCAACGGATGATGTCAAGGTGAGGCCATTTCGGATATGGAAAAAAAAATCCAACCAACTTCGTGAAAAAAGACCGATGGTGTTCCTTCGTTAACTACTTCTTTCGTGGGTACTGGGGTTTGTGTGTCGGGAGCCTGAAAATTTAAAAAAGTTGATAAAAAAAAAGGAAAAAGGAAAAACTAAATTTTTTATTTCGCAAAGAATGTCAAAAGCATGCACTGTGTATGCAGGCAAGCATTAAATTTTACGCAAACATCCTTTTTTTTTAGTCATTTTTGGACTTAAATTTTTACCTTTTCCTGTTTTCTCCCATTCTTTAAAAAGTTTTTAATGCTTCGAATATCTATCTTCATTTTCAATTTGCTTGGGATTTCTCCTGTAGATCTTTTTCAGCTCAAAAGTAAGGGCTAGTTTCTGATTTTAAATCGCATTTGTTAATTTTGTCATAGTTAGACGCAGTTTTAAGTAGGATTTCTGGAATAAATTGCACAAAAATCAATTAGTCGGAATCCTTTTTGAAAAGTGTTATCTTTGAAGCTTACAGCGTCTAGCTTCTTTGGATGATTGGAATCTCGTCGTGGTTGGCGACGCAAAAACGCCGCGCGACTGGAAACCGCCGCCAAGTGTCCATTTTTTGAGTGTCGAGGAGCAAGAAAAATTAGGCAAATTATAGATTACTTGAAGTTCAAGGTAAGAAGAGAATTTTTCAGGGTTTTCAATATTCGAAAAAGTGCCAAAGAACTCGTACACCCGAAAAAATATAGGCTATCTTTATGCGATTTCCAAAGGAGCCGAGTGGATTTACGACACTGACGATGATAATAAGCCTTACGGTGGGTTATGGTAGACAGAAAGAAATTCGTTTTGTCTAGCTTTCGGTGTGGCTTTTTGCATTTGTGAAATTGAAATGAACTGAAAAAAAAAACTCAAGTTCGGGTTAGGAGAAATGAGATTAGATTCTTCAAATTGTCAATTAGTGTTCGGCTGTGTAATCTTCGAATCGATTGAAAAAAAATTCCAACGTTTGATGAGAACTTTCTGAATCGTACATCTGACAGTTTACGTTTTCACAGAACTTTTTTGAGTCAGTCCATAAGTGAGTCAGTTTGATTTTTCAGAATCGGACTTTTCAAGTGATTGCTTATTTTTTTTCTCAAGAATCTTCATTGAGCTGTTTGGAGCCAAGTGAACAATTTCAAAACGAAAAGCAATTTTTGTTTCAAATATTCCAGGTTCTGACATATATTTGAATATATTCATTGAATTGAATTGCATTATTTTTGAATCAATAAAAATTTTTTGAAAAAGTCAAACGCTATAATCAAAAAAACCTGTGAAAAAATTTGCCAGAAACCCTTTCAAAAGCCTTTTTCAAGTGATTTTTTGTTCTATTTTTCCGAGTAAAGCTCAAATTATATGATAATTTTTTCAGGAAAAGGTCTGGAACAGTTCTCTTACACACCAACAACACGTGGGCTGAGATTCAGCCCAAAAAATGGAGAAATTCAGAGCAAACTGTTCAATCCGTATAGATTCGCCGGCGTTGGAGAAATGTGGCCTCGTGGTTTTCCCTTGGAACATTTGGAGGTGAAAATAAAAGTCGAAAGTTTTCTTTTTTGGTTGAGAAAGACAAGGTTTTTGTTTCAGTCGAGCCTAAAAATTTATTTTTAATAAGAATTTTTTAGAGAAAATCAGTTTTGATCCTTTTTTGGTTTTATCTTGTTTCTATTAATATCTCCTTGATTCAATATTTTCCTTATGATTGACAGTTCTATTGAAAATTGAAATTCTCGTAACAAAAAATACTGATCCAATAATGAAGGATTTTTAAAAAGTTTCTCTTTAAAGAAATTATTTCTCATGATTTTTCAAAGTCCAGTTTAATTTTAAGCCGTCTTGGAAGATTTTGATCCTTTCTGCTTATCAAACATTATTCTTGGAAGTTTTCAAATGCCATTTTTTTGGGAACATTTTTTTCACATCCAAAGTTCTTTTTAGTAATAATTAAAAAAATATTGAGAAGCATTTTTTTGAAATATTCTCTCAAATAACTTAAAAAAACAGAAAAGCTTCAATATTTTGATTCCCCATACACATTTTTCTCAATTAAAAAAAGAAAAACCTAAATTTTCTCAAAAAAATAAAATTTTCGGACCCATTTCTGATGCCTTGCTCAGAGTAATTCCACGGATTTTTAAATTATCTCTGACTCTCCAAAATTTAGTTATCATTTTCTATCTCTAACAATTATTTTGAAGCTCGCGGAATCAATTTCAACCCTTCGAAATGAAAAATCATCATTTTTGAACTCAGAACCACACGAATGGGTTCGGCCAAATGGAACTTTGTCGGGAAATGCCGGCGCCGGCCGTCCAACAGGGTCTCGTCCACAAGGATCCCGATGTCGACGCCATTTATAGGTCTTCTTGTTGCATTTTAAAGACTTTCAAATAATTATTCCCTCAAGATTACTCCACGCGGACCGGCATACCGGGCTCAGCGAGCAGTTCAATATTTTCACCCCGCCAATCGCTTTATCAGCAGGTTTTGAATGAAAAAAATCGCTAGAGACGGAAAATTTGCTCTAATGAACAAGATTTTCCATTAATTGTCTAACTAGGACCTTCGTAACGCAAACCGGACGCGCCTTTTTGAGCATTTCTAGTGGCCTAACTCTTAAGTGATCCCTAAAAAGGCTATGTTTTCTGTTACCCACGCGTTAACCGATGTCTTTATGATTTTTCAAGAATGTGAGCCACTTATAACTTTGTGTCGGACCTGCAACGGTTTACGCCAAAAAGCTTTTCATTAACTGTTGTTGAGCTTTTGAATTTTGAATTTAAAGTACTGGGAAATTGGTAACGCTAACCGGACGCGCATCGGTAGTTTCTCGACATTTCTAGTGACCACTTTAGCGAATTTACAGCTCTTAATTGATTACTCAGAAACGTCCGGTCTATACAACCGAGGCCAAAGAAAAAACAGCAAAAAAAAGTCCATTCAGGAACATATGCTCCATGGAACTCTCAAAATACATTATTCCATCGTCGCGCTTTCCACACGCTCTTGCTTCCAACTACGGTGACTTTTAGGTAAGATTTGATGACGTCATCATGCTGCCAAATGACGTCATTCTGAAGCTTTTCTTAAAACTCCTCATCGTGTCATTGATTTTTTTTTAATGACATTGTCGTTTCAATCGCGTTTCATAATTGACTCGATGAGATTGTTTTTATTCTGTTGATAACTTGTTTAACGACTTTTTCCTTGACTGCGCCTGATAACTTCAATTTATGAAGATGTCACTTTTTATCTTTGGATGACGTCTTTTTCTTCAAAAAGGCTGACTTCGAAAAAGTTCCAGTTGAAAAAAGTTTATTATTATAATTATTTTGAAGTGGAAAATATTTGTTTCATTTATGGATTTATTGATTGATTTATCACCAAACTATGACGTCATGATGAAGGTTTTCAGAACGACAGACATCTGGCGTTCGTACTGGGCTCAGGCATTGCTCAGATTAGCCGGTGACGTCATCGCCTTCACTCCGGTCAACGCCGTCCAAAATCGAAACGCTCATAACTATTTAGCTGACTTCAAAAATGAAAAGTTCGATTTTTTTGAAAATTTCTGAAAAAAATATTGATTCAAATGCTGCAAAAAAATTGAAAAATTAATCATTGAGAAAATGGCAAAAAAACGGCGGTAGGAATCGAACCTGACCGACAGTTTTTGCGCTTCACCAACTGAGCTAGTTCAAGGTGTTTTTGTGACGCCTTTCTCTTCAAGACCCTTTTTTTGAATCGAGACTTTGCGCCTTTAAACTATGACAATTTAGGAACAGTTTTCGATGATTTCAACTCAAATTCTTGTTCAGATTGATTTAATGGCATATTCGACAAGTTTACGAGGAAATTTCTTTAAATTTTTGAATGTAACTGAGATTTTCGTTCTCTATCATCACTTTTCTATTATCATTTCTTCGGACTTTTGATGATTTTAGCTCTATTTTGTTTTATTTCAGTTCAATTTCCTCTTTCTTTATTCCCCTACAAGTCTTAGATTAGAGTGTTCGAAATTTTGTTGATTTTCATTTTTTTTTTCTTCCTTTTCAGACCGACCTTCTTCGAAATTTTAATGATTTCTACTCAATTTTTTTCTTTAATTCAATCCAATTTCCTTTCCAGACAAGTCTACGAGCATTCCGGGAAGATCGTCGAGTTCATCGACACCTGGAAATGTTCTCAGAGCACAATGGAACAGTGTACTGTTGAGTTGGCCGAGGCTTTTGTGAGCCAAAAATTCTGGGCGGAAGACGACGCGAGTTTAGTGAAAGCCTGGGTCGAGGACTTGAAAAGACTTGGGTCAGTTGGAAAATTTTGATAAAAAAATGGGTAGATATTCTGAAAATTTACCTGAGAAGGTAACTTGAATTTTCTAAAATGTTCATTTTCTGGTTTTATCATTTAATTTAACCGTTTTACATTTTCAAAAAGTTCAATAAAAATCGCGATTTAAGTTCTATTTTCATGTCATTTCTTTCCTTCTGAAAATTCACGAACTCTTCAAAATTTTTATTTTTCATTACTCTAGCTTTTTATATTTTATAATCATTCATGCTATTCCAAACATCTAGGGTCTCTCAATTTAAAAATCGATCTGAAAATTTTTGGAGGTACGAAAAAAAGAAGCCAGCAATTTTTTTCGTACGGTGGCTTTTCCGACCAAAAATTCAGATTTTTCAGTCAAGACTCCTGCCAAATTATTTTTGATAACTTCTTACAGTAACTTTTATTACTGTAGCTATCACAAAAAAACATTAAAAAAATTTTTTTTTCTCACAAACTTTTAAAACCTCGGTAGACATACGTTTCTGGATGCTTTTTATCAGCGATTTGAAACTACTTTTTGATCAATTGAACAGCTGAACGTTAACCAAAAAAATAAAAAAATGTGAACTCTTCTGGTCTCAAAAAAATTATGGTATTTTCTTCGTATTATAGATCAATTTTTGACCCAAATTGGATAAAAAAATTAATATTTTTTTCTTTCCATAAGTCATGAATAATAATCAATTATTCACAAAAAAAACTTATGAATTGAAAAGAATTTTGGGGTTAAGTAACAAAAAAAGCTTATTTTAAGAACCAAAATAAAAAAATTGAAATTTAAGATTTTTCAGTGTGAATTTTTGTTAAAAAGGTAATTCAAAAAAATTTTAATTTTTTTATTGTAACTATCAAAAAAAATGTTCGCTATATGACCGAAAGTTCAATTATTAGAACTGGGAAGACATACGTTTCTGGAGGCTTTTATTAGCGTTTGAAACTGCTTTTGATCAATTGGATAGCTGAACGTGAACCAAAAAAAAATCTAAACTCTCTAAATCTCAAAAAATGATAATACTCTTTTTGTATTATAGAACTTTTACCGGCTGAAATTGGGGTGGTATGAAAAAAAAGCCAGCGAATTTTCGAACGGCGACTTTTCCGATTTCTTCATATCCTTAGGGAACTTTTCTGACGGAGAAGTTTCCGACTAATCCTTTTCCGACTTTTTTTCTATAGTTTATTCGTTTTAATTTTTTTTATATAGGTAGTTGATTCATGATTAAAACACAAAACAAAAGGAAAATAATGTAATCTTATATAAACCGAAAAGTATAGTGAAAAAAATTGAAAAGGGGTCGGAAAGTTCCCGAACGATACGAAAAAATCGGAAAAGTTTTGTGAAAATTTTTTTTAGTGGCCACTATAGAGACTAGCCGAGGACTACTTGGAGAGGACACTAAAATGGCCATTAAACCCTGCTCTTAAGTGGCTACTTTTTTCCGCTTTAGTGGCCACTTCAGTAGTTTTTCATACAGTATTCCTTCCAGTAACTCTGATAATTTTAAAATTTTGAACCAGTTATGTTGATCCATTGACCCCTAAAGTGGCCACTAAAATTTTTAGTGTTCTATTAGTAGCACTTAGACCACTGTAGGGGCCACTAATTTTTAACCCCTTAAGTGGCCACTAAAACATCAAAACCCTAAAGTTTTCCGCGCCGTCTTTTGAAAATTCGCTGGTTTTTTTTTTCACACCACCGAAATTTTCCGTTCCGAATTCTCAGTAGATTTTGTAAACAATGAAAGTAATGGCACAAAAAATGTCCGCATTTTCCAGATACCAGTTCCCCGAAATTGGACCAACTGAAAACAGTACATTTGATGGGGAATCCTGGCGAATCAGGGGAAAAAATTGCCGTCCAGCCAATTTGGACCTCACCTTGGACACTCCCGGAAAAAATCAGTCTTATTTACCGGTTCAAAAAAATGATTAATTTATGACCTAAATTTATTTTTAGGCGATCGATAGAGCGGAAAGGAAAATTAAGGGATGGGAAGATGTGGCTCAATGGTGCCAGGCGGCCAATTATGCAGGTAAAAAAAGCTCTTTTTATTGAGTAAATATGCTCTATAGCTAATTGTCTCACTCGGAAACGGTTAAAGTCGAAATAAACGTTTTTGAAGTATTTAGCGATGACTTAAGTGACTTTAAACCTTAAGTGTTCACTTGTAATTTTAAAATCGTCCGAAAAGTATCATGAGAATAAATTCCCACTAAAGTGAGCACTTTTCAGGACTGGATGACTCTCTACCAACTGTCCATCGCCTGGCCAACTTGCACGCCAATTCATACGCCCATAAGAGCAATCTGAGAAATGTAAGGGGTCACTTGAGGGTTTTTCACAATTTCGAAATTTTGTTGAGAGAAGGTTCCAGCAACTTCTAGGGGTCACTTGAGGGACTTTTACGGAATTTTAAAGATTTTGATCATGTCTTAAGTGGAGAACCAACTTCAGCAACTTCTAGGGGTTACTTGAGGGGTTTCACCAATAATTTTTCAATGCGTTATGAGGCTTTCAAAACTTCTGAGCTTGGCTTGGGGGAAGACAAGTTTGAGGATCTTCTAGGGGTCACTTGAGTGGTTTTTCAGGAATTTTGAATTTTTGGACTTGACCTGACTAAAAGATACATTTTCGAGGGGCCACTTGAGGGACTTTTTTCGACACAAGTTTTTGTAAGGCTTTTGGAAGTTATGAACTTGAACTGACGGATTGACGATTTTCAGGATCTTCTAGGGGTCACTTGAGTGGTTTTCGAGGCTTTTGAAGCCTCTGAGCTTGACTTGGCAAGAAGACGAATTTTCAAGTTATCTAGGGGTCACTTGAGTGGTTTTATAGGATTCCGAAGATTTTGAGCTTGTTTTGAGGGAAGGACTAGTTTTAGGATCTTCTAGGGGTCACTTGAGTGGTTTTTAGAAGAAATCGAACCTTTTTAGACTGGAGTTGAGAGGAGAAAAAGTTTTAAAATTTTCTAGTGGTCACTTAAGTGGTTTTCGAAGGTTTTTGAGTATTTGAACTTAATTTGATTGAAAGATAAATGTTTCGAGGGTCCTCTTGAGGGGCTTTTTTTCAATGACACAAGTTTTTGTGAGACTTTTGGACGTTTTGAACGATTTTCGGGATCTTCTAGGGGTCACTTGAGTGGTTTTCTCCAATTTTTTCAAAATTTTCCATGAATGTTGGGAAACTCATGAACCTAATTCTGACTTAAAAGAAAAATTTGAGATTTTGAAAATAATAAGCATTTTTTAGACCAACTTTTGAGAATTACATAAAGCAGATTTTTTTTTTCGATTCGCTCTTTTCTAGGCCCTGATTATCACAAACAACTACCCGTGGAGACAAGAAATCGGCCTCCTTCAACGACTTTATTCGCCTTATTTCGGTGTCGTCATATTTTGCGGCCAAATGGATCACAAGAACTTGGAGAACTCTGGTAAAAATTCAAGGAATTTCAGCTCCGAAAAAAGTTGAAATTTGAGATCCATACTTGGAAATTCTCGATGGAATCAACTACATTCACATTGAAAGTGAGGAAATGCAGAACGGATTTTTCGGTTATATTTGTCCGATGAAAGCTCGGGACCTCCAGTTGCAGAATATCGACGGTGAGAGTTCGAACTCCTGCCGCGTTTTTGCCATTTTTTTCTTAACACATTTTGAGTTTTCGGAAATAATAATTCCTTTTGTTTTGACGTCATTAACCACTTTTAAAATGACGTCACCCGTTACAGGCTACGTAGTGATGTCGGATGACGTCATCTTCAATCACTGGCAAAGGGTCGACAATTCCCGGGTTTTCCACACGACTGGCCTCACTTATTACGATGAAGAAGGTCCCTGGTACTCCAATTTCGACGGCAATATGTGTACGTCTTTAAATGTCGGACGAAAAAAAGCTGGTCGCATTTTCCAGCCACGAAAGCCATCGCTAAAATCTTCCAGTTTATCAATGAGACCGAGGATTCTGAGGCGCTCAGAGTCTGGCAGCAGTTCGATCAGGGGGTTCGTAGTAGAATGATCATCTTAAAAATTACTTTATCAACCAAAATTTTAAAAACCAAATAACGCTAAAAGTGGGAGAATGATAGAAATATGGGCTCGTTGGAAAAAAAAAATAAACTGATGAATTCAAAATCGATTACTTTTCAACGAAAAATATAATTTTTCAATCTATTAACTCTATTTTTCATATAATTACCATTTATTTTCTCCGCCCATAACACCCATAACACAAAAAAAGAAGTTTTTCCGAATAACCAGAGTTTCACAAAAATATCCCTTGAGTGACCACTAGACTGTAAGTTTTTCCAATTCATGCTATCGTTCATGAATGGGCTATAAATTGAGCAGAATTATCACAGAAAGTTTTGGAAAAAAAAATGGAGCTACAGGCTGTCTAGTGATCACTCAAGGGATATTTTTTTCCTGTTCAGAAAGTTGTGATTTTTGTGGAGAACTTCCTTTTTTGGAGCTTTAAAATTAGCAAAAAGCGGATGAAACATCATTATTTCAATGTGATCAGGAGACAGACCATTTTGAAAAGCCATGTACCCGGAAGTGCAAGTATTTTAAAGGTAGAGCTATAACTGCCTTCCTGAGGCTCACTTTTTTTTTCCATTGTTGTTAACGCTACCTCTCGGGCTTAAATATTATTTTTACTCATTTCGTGGTCATTTTCTTAAGCCGATCCCTCCTTCTAGGTAAAGTGAGTACCTTACTTGCCCATATATGGATCAGGAGGAGATTTTCGAAAATAAAGAACATTGAAAGTTCATGAAATATTCAAAAGTTCAGATCAAAGATAACGGCTACGAAGGCGCCGACGTTATAATGCACCGTAGGAAGTCGTGGAGTGTCAGCGATTTGTGAGTTGTTTTTTTTAAGTACAAAATTTATTAGCTTTTAAAAGGTCATGTTGAAGATACTCTTGTTTATTTTAGGCTTTATAATGAATATTCTTGTGTTTTTTGTTTTTTCCCCGAAGTTTTAGTTTTTTTATCTTTCTTTTTACTATTTTTGTAGTATATATAGATTTTTTTCTTGTAGGCGAAAAAAATTTATGAAAAAAAGCATTGAATTTTTTTAATGGCTTCTTGAAAATTTTTCTCTATAGTACATTTTAAGAAGGGATTTCTTAAGGACTTTTAATGAAAAAATTTTGGCCCATTCTTCAATCGCTTCTATAGCTGATTCACGGCTGGCTTGAGCCAGGAATAAAAGGTCTTGACACGAAAAAAAAAGAGACAGTGCCTGGTTTATGAAGAGTGCAGACACGCTACGTCTTTTTGCGTCCAAAGCTAGCCATGAATCGACTATATAACAACTTTTTTGAGAATCAACATACGAAATGGGTTTACTCGAAGGTTTTTGATGAAATTATTTAAAATTCTATCTCCTTGAAACAAAAAAAAATTGGTCGATTTGAAATTTCAAGCTACCGTCTGCCGAGCAGCGTCATGGACTACTTCGCCGACCTCATGGAAATCTTCTTCGAGAACAATTTCTTCCACGAACTCGCCATCAACAAATTCCTCCACTCTGTCAAACATCAAACGTAGTTCCAAAAGAACCGTCCGCACTTTGATAATGTCCATCTCCAGAGCCAAGATCCGGGAGGAGAGCTATTTGTGGTTTGGAGATCGAGCCATTTGGCCGAAAAAGTACAATTCTTCGATGGTCAGCTTCCATCCCGTAAAATATGGCGCCCTTAGAAGCAGTTTGACCGAGAGATTTAGGTGAGTTTTGGGGAAGGAATGTGGGAATTTCGGAAAGGTAGGGATTTGGAAAAAAAAGAAAAATAGTTTTTTTGAAAAGGAAACATGGAAAATGATCTGTGAATGAACTATTATTATTATAAAAAAACTAGTCTACTTAGGATTTAAAAAAAATTTTTTTTACGGAACTGTTCCTCCATATATTTTCGCAAGCTGTGTTTAGTTTTCAACTTGAAATATTCATGTTAAACCTAAAACTTTCAAATTTTGAGTATATCGAGGAAGAATTCACACACAAAAAATGGGTCAAAGTTGATTTTCCTCTCATAAATTGCCTTCCAAATAAGTTTTTCCGTTTCCTCTCATTAAAAACCACCTAAAATTAGTACGAAATAGAAACATTCAATTCAATTTTTGCGAAAAAACACGAGGAAACAGTGGGATTTAGGGGGGTAGAAGCTTGAAAATTAGAAGATATAAAATAGCTTTTTTGATTTAAAAAAAAAACACCAATTTTTCTCTTTCAAAAGCTATCATTTTGTGTAGTTTTCCTTGCTTTCCTGGTGATTTTTCTGGCTCTCAGAAATCGTTCAGAAAGTTTGAGAAAATCAGAATGTTCAGTACAGATCCTAGATATTATTTCTTCTAAAGACGCTTGATTTGAGAAAATAGAAAAGCAAACCTATTCATTTCGCCTGTTGAAACACTTCAAAAAAACTAATTTATGCTCTTCGAAAAAAATTGGAAAACTTGCCTTCAAGAAAATTCTTCTTTATTTTTTTAACGAATTATTTTGTGGAATGCCTATCGATTTTCATGTTGCAGTTACTGCGAGACGATACTCCAAACTTTTGTCGACATTTTGATGCACGACAAGAAAAACTACGAAGAGAAAGCCGACAAAGATCCCGACTACAAGAATGGCTGATCAATTAATCAATCAATTATGTACTGAATCGATTTTTATAACTTTAAATTGTAACTTTATGTGCTGAAATAAGAGTTTTCTAACATTTTTCTAGTGTCTTACTGTGATCTTTTCCTCAATTTCAATGATAACGGGTCGTATGAATTGGATGAAATGAATGATTTTTGACTTTCTCGATAAAATTTTTTGTTGATTGAAGAAATTGGACGTTTTCTTTTTTATATTTCATTGATTACAAAGGATTTGGTACTGGGAAAATTTTTAGTGTCCACTATAGAGGCTCGCCGAGGACTACTTGGAGAGGACACTGTAGTGGCCACTATTTTCCGTTTTAGTGGTCGCTTCAGTAGTTTTTCATCCAGTATTCCTTCCAGTAACTCTGATAACTTTGAAACAAACAGATTGGACCAGTTATGATGATTCAGTGACTCCTAAAGTGGTCAATGAAACGTCAAAACCCTATAGTGGCCACTAAAAATTTTCCCAGTAGGTTTAAAAATCGAAAAACCTGTTTTTTTGGTACAAATTCTTTATTTTTCCAATATTTTTTACTGTTGAGAGAATCTGAATTTTTCTTTTTGAACCATTTTTTTAAATCAGAAATAAGTTTTTGGGTAATTTTGATAAATTCCAAAGAACTTCTTTTTGAAAAAAAACAAAAATTTCGATCAATTTTTATTTCACTAATTATAGATTCCTTTGAGTATTCTGAAGTAAAAAAATGAATATTTTATCAATTTTTCTGTTAAAAAAATTCAAAATTGTACATAGAAATATATTATCAAATTTATTAATCAAGAAGAAAAATCTGTACAATTATCAAATCATGTCGATGGTTGAGGGAACTTTTTTTGTTATCAAAAAGGAAGAAAAAAATCAATAAATATACAATGAGAATCAAAATTAAAGATAGTAAAGAATATATTTTCAAAAAAATTCCAACAGACTTCGGAGCACTGGTGACAAATCGAAAAATTTTTAAGGTACTTTTTTTAAAAAAATAAGTTGAAAAATGAGCTAGAAGGTTCACTGAAACTAGGAATTTGAGGAGTTTTTACAAAAAAATGGGGCAGGGTAATAAATAATAATAGAAGCTTAAAAGGTTGCATGATCCGTTAAATGAGGATTTTCTAAGAAAATTGATTTTTTTAAATCATTGCAAGGGGCTAGTTAAGGGATTTCAACAGTTTCAAAGTAAGCGGAAAATTGGGATCACTCTAAAAATCTTCAAAAGAAAAAAAATAAGACACTTAGGAAGTGGTCCTTAGAGGGATTAGGGGGGAAAAGCCTATACAGGGGATATCAAAGGGAGGCAGGGTCTGACCCCTAAGATTCTTAGATCAAGTGGCCCCTATAGTGGTCTTGAAATTTTTTTCATGTTTCAAAAGTTGAAAAGACATGTAGCGGCCAGTAGCATTCACCTCTAGAAAGGCCACTAACTAAAATCACTATAGAGGTCACTTTTCTAAGCTTTAGTGCCCCCTATAGGGGAAAGGAGGCGGTCACTTGAAGAGAATCTAAAAAAAAGCTCCTCGTCACTCTAGGGACCACTCTGAAGTTCCTAAGCGAGGAATCAATGGTTTTGGGCATTTCTCAAGGGATCACTTAACGATTTTTTCAGAAATCATGAAAAATTAAAAAATAAAACAATTGAAGGAAACAAAATCACAGCTTAGATCTGATTTTTTGGTAGTTTTCAGATTTCTTCTGTTCAGGACCCTATGGAGGGATGCTTTAAATAATTTGAAAATTTTCCAAGAAATTAAGCTTCGAACACTCAGAGACTAAGTTGAACAGAAAATAGAAAATTCTTGAGAAAGGTTGAATAAATAAGGGAAGAGAATTCGCTTAAAAATCGAGCCGAATGCTGTTGGATCGTCGGATTTTCTGCTTCCAGAAGCCTTCCAAAGAGTTCATCCTTTCGTAGGATTGTCCAAAGGGATCGGTTAGGTCGGAACGAGGGAACCGTCGTGGGGACGGGATGTCCACACCGCCTCGGAGGTTACTGTAATACCGTAATCCGTAAAAAAAAAAGCGATTTGGTCAGGGTTTTGAGAAGTTGAGGAGCACTTAGTGGGTTTTAAGAAAAAAAATACAGCTATAAATAAATATTGAAAAAAATTGTTGAAAATTAGAATGACACGAAGGTTACTGTAATACCGTAATTAGTAAAAAGAGCGATTAGGTCATGGTTTTGAGAAGTTGAAGAGCTGGATCATCTATTGTTGTTCATCAAAAGAAAAATGAGAAAATTGTGAGTGATCTCTTAAGGGTTTTGAGAAAAAAAAAATTAATCTAGAAATGGAGTTTGAATAAAGTTTTGTTGAAAATTTGAATGACACGAAGGTTACTGTAATATAATAAATTTGGAGAGTTATAGCCTATTCCGCGTCAGCTTGTAACTTTATACCTGTTAAAGATACCGTATGTCTTTAAATAAAAGGTCTCGAAGCGAATGCGAAAAAAAAGCTCAGTATACTGTGGTTTCTCCTGCTTTTGAAAATGAAAAAGTGAGAAGTTTTCGCATAATTTTCTATCATTTTTTGAATATTCCCAAAATCAGGCGATTTTGTGAGGGACCACGTGGTTCGAGACGACTTGAAAAGTTTGAAGGTTCCGTAAATACAACTAGAAATAAATCAATGGAAAGATGAGCTAATTTTTGGGGTTAGTTCCATATAAGAAAGTTACTGTAATACCGTAATCTGAAGAAAAAGCGATTTGGTTACGGTTTTGAGAACTAGAAGAGCTGAAATCTAGAGCAAAGACTTCTCAGAGTAACGGGAAAGATGTGAGTGATCCTTTGAGGGTTTCGATGAGAGCTGAGTAATTTTCAAAAATCACAAGTTTCCTGTCCCTTTTTTTGTAGGTTCGGAGAGGTTATTCAAAAAGGAAGAAATATTGGAAGCTCAAGATGTCTTTTTTTTTGAGCTTCTACAGTGTTGGAGACCTTCAAAATCTTGGATTAAATTCCAAATAGCTGTTCTAGCGTCATTGAAGATCTTGACCGTTTCTTCTAGTTTGTCATATAATCAATTAAAGTCCAAAAAACCCACGTAGAAACCAGCGGATCAGCCAAATTGTCCAAACTGCGCGATTTGGACTTTGGCTCCCTCATAATCGTGTCTCCGAACATTCGGTACCTCGCCGAGTCTCCCTCGATTGGCAGCTCCGACAGCGAAGCTCGCGTGTCACTCTCGTACCTCTGCAATCCGTTGAAATTCTCAGCTAACATGAGCAACGAACCTCCCGACTGCTTCTTCCGCCCGACTCGCCGACCAGCTTGTTCTTGAGCTCGTCGACGACCCTTCTGGAGATGTTGGCGTGGGGGCGTGGCTTCTGGTCGACATCACTATCTTCTCTTCTGTTTCTCTCGATCCTCTCTAATGGCGATGCTCTCTCGTCGATCGATGAAGTTCCTCGACTTCCGCGGGACGTCGAAGCTGACCTTTGCGGTCTGACGTTGTTGTTGGTGGCGCTGGAAGTGGTCACTTGAGGGTTTTTTTTCTGACGGAGCCTGGAGTTGGTTGAGGGTTATCACAAATCAATTTTGAAATATTCACTTTAGTTGTCATTCTAATCGAAGTGGTGACTCTAGAGGACTTGGATGGGTCTTAAAATCCTGGGTTTGTTCAATTTCTGAGACTTTAGGATAGCTTTTTTTAGGTTACTCAAGTAGAAAGCTTTTAATTCAGTGGTTTGACTTGCCCTTTTACTTTTTAAAAAAATATATGATTTTTTTGAATAAGCTTAAAAGAGCCGAGACGAAGAGATGAGCGAAGCCTGAAGAGACGGCAGAGAAAATGAGAAAATTTTTCTCTCTGGCCTCTCTTCAGGGTTCATTCTCTTCTTTTGCCTTTATCTTCTCGAAAAAGGATAAAACCGTAAAAAAAGAAAATATAAAGAATTTTTTTCTCTATCACACTCTGATTTTTCATTCAGTAGGTGTTCAGGAAAACATGGAATATTAAAATTTTACTTCTAAGCAATTTTTTAAAACTTTGAAGATTCGAAGGTCAATTTTTTTAGTTCCATCCTATTCTATTTCTATGATTTCTAAAACAAAACTATTATTATTGGTTTAAACTACAAGCTTATAAGTATCGGTGGTTAAAATGTTTGATTGAAAAGTATTTTGGGATACTTTCCGAGTTTCGAAATGAGGTTTTTCGAGTTTCGACTTTAGTTTTTACCTGATTAGTACAGGTGAAATTGCAATAAAATCATTCAAGGGAACACTTAAGGCTCACCTCCTGGGGACCAACAAGCCGGAGAGGAAAAGTCGATGTTCAAGGTCCATTATCGATCGTTGAACGTCGGGACGGGACAGCAATAACTGTAAGTTCCGATTTTGTTGGAGAAATCACTCTAGGGATCCCTTGAGCATTTTCAAGCTTGATATTGTTTTTTTAATGACGTTATCTATGTTGAAATTGAACCAGTCGGTTTTTTTAAAATTAGTGACGTCATAAGTCCAACAATTCCACCACTACTTGAAGAAATGCACTCTCTCCTGTTCACTTGCTTTTTCCATGTTTTATGATCTTTCTGGTGAGGGATAAGAGATCACAGACAGGTCAGAAAAGTCGTGATCACTAAACTATTGCTTCTAACTTCATTTTCGATCCCCTTTTCTTGACCAAACCTGTAGATTAGCGTGCATTATCTGGGCGGTCTCGGCACTGTCACAGCGGTAGCAATGAACGTGCATCGGAGACTGCATCTCTGGATTCAGCACTAACATGACCACTCCGACGACGTCGTCGAATGGCGCTTTCCCCGTGATGCTGTAAATGGAAAATTTCTAGCTGTTCCTCATGAGGAAAAGTAGATTTAAGTAGGGGCCGCAGGACAATTTTCATAGTCAGTTATATAAAGTTTAAAGCTATATGAAAAGGAAGCTGATGGCAATTGAAAGCTAACTGCGAAAACAGAAAAGAAAAATATGATAAATGGAAAAAGTTATAACTTATAGCTGATTCACGGCTGGCTTGAGCCATCGAGAAAAGGGTCCTGCCACGAAAAGAGACAAGACAGTGCCCTGGTTGGTGGAGAGTGCAGACAGGCCACGCCTTTTTGCGTCCCAAGCTAGCCGTGAATCGTCTATATAAGCAAAAAAGTGGCGAAATCGGGGGGACCATTTTTGTGTATCGCCTGTGTGCTACGACTTGGATTTTCAGCAAACGACATTCCGCTGTGACACTGCGCGCCTTTGCGAACTTTGGTCGCGCTTTTAATTTTTTTCTTTTATTAAAGTACTTTACTTTCATGTGCTCTCACAGCAATAACAATCAATTGAAAGCGTGACCTAGACTCGAAAGACGCTTTGCGAACGCACGCATCGGAACAGCGGAGTGTCGTTCCGTGAAATTTCAAGTCGTGGTTCACAGGCTATAGCTTCGATTTTGATTGAATTGAAAAATTTCAATGAACAATAATGAAGAGAAAATGTTCTGAAACCCTGGGTTTTCCTTCAAGTTCTGACTTTAATTTAAAATAATAACCGCCGAAAAATCGAGAAATTTTCGCTTTCCAGATTTATTAACTCCATGTTGAAACTTATTCAATCCACTTTTACAGAAGCATTTCACGTGAAATTTCATTTTTGTTCAAATTTTTTTCTTTCAGTTTTGATCAAAATAGCCAAATGAAGTTCTAGTGAAATCATTTGATCGGAAAAAAATCTGAAGAGGGCGGGGGCGAATCTTAGAAAAAAGAACTGGTTTATCAAAAAAGGCAGGTCAAATTTAAGGACGGAATAAGAGATCTGGGATAAATAGTAGTAAGTTGAGAAATTCAGTGTTTTTGACGTTAATGAAATGGAGTATCGAAAAAAGAAAGAGTGGTCTAAATTTGCGGCGGGAAAAAATATTTTATTGAGAATGTTTCATGAAAGTAATTCAAGTGAAAGTTTCGAAAAGATTTTCGGGTTCAAAAAATATTAGAGACTTTAATTTTGAAGAAAAATGCTATTATGCAGAAGATATGGACCGCAAGCCGTTTTTTCGAAATAATTCAAATAGTATGTTTTTTGACTGTTCGATAGACACGGCGCTTTTTTGACGACGCCACGCCCACTTTTTCTCCGTAAAGTGTAGTGCGTCGTGTGCATGCACTGCGCCGCTTTCGCGCAGAAAATTGCTATTATGTAGAGAAGTTTCGATTCGTCTTAAAAACCTCTGACAATAGGACGGCCTGTGCCTTTAATATACCCTGTTATTTAGAGTCGGAATCTCTGCCGTTCTCATGACGTCACGTGGGAACGGCGGATATTTTGGCTCCGCCCAACTTGTTTTTGGTTTCGCATTTTCTTCCACTAACAAAAACGCCGTGTAGAGGAGATTGTCCATATTCTTAATCCGTTAGTTTTCAAAAAAAGGTTCACACTAAGAAAAAAGTTATGACCAAAAAAGTGGCGTTCCACTGGGAAAAGTAAGCCGCGCGCTCTTTCTTTAATTCAGAAGTGTTCAAAATTAAAAAAATTGATTTTTATATAATGTAAAAGAATGAAAATCCTTTAGTGGAAACCTGTAAGTGATACAGTTGGCGGCGATTTGGAACTTTACCAGCTGCATTTTGACTTTGCCGCTTCTTGACATGGCCGGTACGGATTGGATCAACTTGAGGCCTTTTGAAGAGATCTGAAATAGATAATGAAGTGGTTGAAATTTTGATGTTTTTGAGAAATAGACTAAAAAAGCAGAAAAATGGTCATGACAATTATAAAATTGATGAAAACCCTGAAAAAAAGTAAAAATTCGTAAAAACAATCTTTAAGCGTTTCATATATGTATATATGAGCTGAGGTTTAATGAACCATGCCCTTATCAAAACCGTATATTTTTTTCCAAAAGCCCTATCTGAGAATTTCAAAGGAGCATGTACAAATTTCAAAAAGGTTTTCTTTTAGAAAGTTCCGAAATGTGTATTTTCTTGTGTTTATGTCCTTAAAAAAACCAGAATGCATGAAAATTTCCCTTAAGTAGTCATTTTAGGGTTTCCTTGTTTTACAACTTACACTTCAACTTTTTTAGAACATTATTTCATGAAATTTGAGAAAAAAAAGAAAAAGAAAGAAACCTGAACAGTCGCTTTACTTGGCGTTTTTTTGAAGCTCTCCTTGAGCAGTTGCCGCATGGCTGGCAGGACCACCTGAACTGTTTTTTGATGACCACTCGTTTTGAAGCATTATTCTAGGACTTAAGAAGGAAAAAAATTACCGCGGATCCACGAACGCCATCGGCTTCCTTTGACCCAAGATACCAGACGTAAAAATGTGACTTGGCGATTTTGGATTGAAAAAACCAAGACATTCTTCCACTCGGCTTCAGGTTCCGAACATGCCCTTTCAAGGAATGGAGTCTGGAAACTTTTGTTATAATAAAATCATAATAAACCTGTTTGAAAAGGTCGGTCGGTTTTTTATAATGACCACTTTTTTTAATAGTTAAAATTTTTTTGCAGTCCAAAAACTATTAACGTTTCCGAAACTCCTAGAATTTTTAGATCGAGTAAAGTTAGAAAGATTCAAAAAAATCAGATATTTACGACCATAAAAAGAAGATTTTTTTCGTTTTTTTCCGTTATATATCAGACCAAAAAATTTTTATTCGATCTGTAATCGAAACATGTTGTTCAAAAATAGTGTTCGATAAGAATTTGAAGCATTTTTGGCGAAAATTTAAAAAAATTCAGAAACAGAGTTTTAGAAAGTTTATTGATTGAATTTTCGAAAACATGTTGAGAAATATGTTTTTTAGAACCGTCACGACCCCTTAATTTAGTCCAAAACCTTTTTGAGTATTGAAATTTCGGAAAAAAAAAACAGTCATTATAAAATACCGACAGCTTTTTCAGGAAGGCAACGAGAGAAAGGATTCAAGAATCAAGTTCAAAAAGAACACATAAAGATCTTGAAAGAGGGACATGAATTAAATGAAATATTTATGATTTTTTTGGACGAAACTAGTGAAAATAAGCAATTTATTGAGATTGGAAAAAAATAAAAAGCTTTTTTTACAACAACCGCGCTCTGGCGAACACTTGGATGTCATAAAATGTTTCATTTCTTGAATAAAAAGCAAGAAAAAAAAAGATATATGATTATTTTTTTGAATCATTTTCTGAGAGTTTGTACACGTGAAAAGCAGAAAAAAGGGTAGATTTAAAGAAGAAAAAAGACACTTCAAAAAAAATTTTATTTTGAAAATTGGTCTAGGGATTTCTTTTTTACGTTTCGAATTGTCAGAAAATTCAGGTTGACGTCATTTAACGTAGATGATTTTGTTGCGATTTTATTCGAGTTAACGAAGAATGGAACTCAATGAATGTGATTGAAAACAAAAAGACCGAAATAGTGTTCGATGGGAGGAGATTTAGACAAATTTGTAGCTATTTTATCCATGTTAACGGTGAATGTCGTTTAATTATAATGAAAAAAGCGAGGATTTCAAAAATTTGAGAGAGAATGAGAGATTGGACGAAATAACTGAGACAGCGCGCGAAGAGGAGAGGTTTAGACATCTTTACACTGTTTTTATCACTAGCGGAACATAATTATGAGAAAAAAAAGAGGCTTAGAGATTTTTCAGATAACGACGGATGGAATATGAATAAAAACAAGACTGAAAAACTAGAAGAAATGAGAAAATCGGGCTATAGAAGTTTTTGAGCGACTTCACGAGCAAGTTAACGGGATTAGAGTATACGTTGAACAGTGGAAAATTTAATAATAACTGGAAAATCCAAAAATTAGGAAAGAATCAAAAATTGCATGAGAGAAAGGCCAAAACGACCGAAATTCGCGGCGCTGAAACAACAAAAGACGGGCCGAAAAAAAAAGGGAATATGAGGCTGTCAAACTGTCAGTGGCGGTATTGAACCTGACGAGAAGTGTGCCGAGAGCCGAGAAGTGCTCTGGGGGGAAATGGACACCGGATTACGGGTGTCGGCGGCCCTTCCGGAACCATCAAATCGGCTGGAATCGCCCGTGGCGGACCGCCGATCGTGTCAAAACAAACAAGAAAAAAAGGTGCGAAAAGCGTCGCCCGCTTTTGGGGAGGAGGCTCGACGCAAAAACTTGGACTCTTTCAGCTCATTTTCGTGATCGGCGAAAGGTAGTCCATTCATGGTTATCTTCTCATTAGAACAGTTGATTTTTAAAAAAGGGTCTTGAAACTAGGGACCGCAAAGCCACGCCCCTTTTCGCGATAGAAAAAGTGGCTTTTTTTTGGTTTTCAACTTTCATTTTGTTTTAGTTGCAAAATATATGGAACTGGCGAATAAAATTTGACACACATGTACAGAAAAGCTTCCTCTTTCGTTTAAAAAATATTTCACGCTTTTTTTGATGCGTTCGCGCGGAATGTCGTACAAAAACGTGAATGGAACTAAAAAAATTTTTTTCATTTTTTTGCTTTTTTTCATGTGTTTTCAGGTCGAACGCACTCTTTCTTTTTTTATATAATGATTTTTGATTCAAGTAACGGTAATTTTTAAAACAATAAAATAAAAAATTCGTCTTTGCCAAACATTTTTGCGAGTGCCGAAAGTCATAATTCAAAATATCGTTAACAAGCGAATATAATCGAGTTTTTGTTTTTTCAAAATTTAGACCATGGGCTTACTTAAATTTTTCTCCACAGCATATGTGCTTGAAAAAGTTGTTTGATACGCAAAAATGCTCTTGAAAATAGAGAATAAAATTAGCGGCGTTTATCAGACAGAAAGCGGTCGAACGCAGGTTTTTCAAACGATTATATACATTTATTAGTAAAAAATCTTTCAATTAAAAGAATAAAATAAAAAATTCGTCTTTGCCGAAAATATACGGGGCCGTTTTAATGCAGCGATCGTTAAAAGAGGCAAAAAGCACTGAAAAAAACAGTTTTTTCGAAGTGAATTTCCACGAAACGTTTGAGTAAAGATTTGCGAACATATTCTGATAAAAAAATAGCTTAATTACTTTAAGTTTTTTTCTTTTTGAAATAGGCAATCTGTGCTTTCCAAACTTCTCAAGGGTAAGGGGGATGGAAGCTCCCCGCGCTAGACCTGACAGCTTGGCGCAGTGCGTGCGCTGCGATTCTTCATTTTGAGGTCGCGAGTTCGATACCCGCAAGCGTCAGTTTTTTTGTTTTTCTGGAAAAATACCGACTTTTTTTCGGCAAACTAGCTGATTAGCATCATTTTAGCACTCTATTATAATTTTTTTACATCATAATAGACCAGTATCAAAAAAATTTTTTTCTAGAAGAAAAAAATCGAGAAAAAAATGTCAAAAATGGATAATACCAAAAAAATTCAGTACTAAAAAAATGGTGCGCGGCGTGCCACATTTTTCGTCATAACTTTTTTCATCCTCAATCTTTTTTGAAAAACTAAACGGTTCTGAGTTCTGAATCGAAACAGCTATCAAACCATACATAGCTCAACGCTGAAAAAAAATTTTTGAAAATTCGTCTGCGGTCCCTATCTTGAAACGATTAGTGAAACAGTGGGAGGATAAACTGGGACCTTTCTATCTCATTTTTGTGATCTGCGAAATGTGGTCCTTTCAAGGTTATTTTCTCATTAGAACAGTTGATTTTTAAAAAAGGGTCTTGAAACGATAATTAATGCAAGGGCCGTCTAACTTGGACCTTTCCAGCTCATTTTTGTGATCGGCGAAATGTAGTCCATTCATGGTTATCTTCTCATTGGAACAGTTGAACTTCAAAAAAGGGCCTTGGAACGATTAGTGAAGCAGGGGCAAGATAAACTAGGACCTTTCCAGCTCATTTTTGTGATTGGCCAAATTTAGTCCATTCAACGATACCTTGTCACGAAAAAATTAATTTTTTGAAAATTTAATTAAGAAAAAAGTGACTTCATTCAATATTTTGGAGCTTTACAAGTTAAGAAGTAAGAAAAAAGGAGATGTCTAAGATTAAAAAATTCAAGGGCTGTGAAGATATTTAATAACTTATGATCTTAAGTATTTGGTCAGGGAAATCAGAAAGAAGGACTAGGGAATGAAAATGTTCAGATAAATCATTTAAGTCACAGGTGGGGTTAGTTAAGGTGAAGTCGCATGTGAGGATTGTTACGGTGAGGTGAAGTCACAGGTGGGGTTTGTTAAGGTGAAGTCGCATGTGAGGATTGTTACGGTGAGGTGAAGTCACAGGTGGGGTTTGTTAAGGTGAAGTCACAGGTGGGGTTAGTTAAGGTGAAGTCGCATGTGAGGATTGTTACGGTGAGGTGAAGTCACAGGTGGGGTTTGTTAAGGTGAAGTCGCATGTGAGGATTGTTACGGTGAGGTGAAGTCACAGGTGGGGTTTGTTAAGGTGAAGTCACAGGTGGGGTTAGTTAATCCAACTAGTGGTCTTTTTCCCTCCCTGCAACATCACCATACCATCCCGATGTTGCGAAAATATAGTGATTCGAGTTGAAGTCATTCGACAATAAATTTGAATTTTCAGTGGATTCATTAGATTTAATGTCAACTTTTCGCAAAAAATAGGAGGATCAGTAAGGTTTTTGAGGCGAATACGATTTACTGGAACAATTAGAAAAAATAGTTTTGAGAAGGTTGAAACTGGTTTCTTGGAGAAATTGAAAGATGATAAATGAAAAAAAATTATTATTTTCAAAATCACGCAAGAACTTTCCACAAAAAACTCTCAAGTCCTCAGTTTCAGTTTTTAATAGTCGAGGTCGTTAGAGGAAAAACTTCAAGTTAACACCCAAATGACTATGTAATTTTTGAAAAGCCTTAGAAACATAAATGAAATGAAAATAGTGCATTAAAGTACACGAGAAGGACGCAGTTGTGTAACAACAATTACCAGAAAAAATATCTGTATTTATCGTCTTTAAAAGTGAAGGTGAACAGGGAACGTTGTTACTATTGGCTTACTTAGAAAACTAACAAGAAAAACAGCTCGAGAAGTGGCACTCGGGTGGAAGAAGCCGGGAAAATTAGGGGAAGAAGCCTTGGAGTAATTGGCAAGACGCGACTGTATAGACGCAAAAAAAGACACGCAAAATATACAACAACCGCCGTCGCCTCCGTACATGAGAGGAAGGGCGAAAGTGCAATTACGCGTAGAGGATTGACTCGGTTTCTGCCTGTGAATCCGACCAGAAGACGTCGTGCCGCTGCTTGTTTTTCTTCAGCGACGATTTAAACCTTGCGACAATTCCTTTTGGCGGTGCTTTAGAGGAAGAGTCCAGGATCGGGTCCTGGTTCAAGGAATTTTGGAGTTCAGATATGATTTTCAACAAATAAGAGGCTTAGGTTTGAGGTTGAACTCGAGGAATGAGTAAGGTGATTCTCCCCGCCTTTTTTTGTCTATCCGACCAGAAGACGTCGTTCCGATGCTCTTTTTTTTCTGCGACGAATTCAACTTTTCGGCGGTGCTTCAGTGAAAAAGTCTAGAATCTTGGCGTGAGGAATTTTAAATCTTAAGATCTGAGTACGGTTTTGAGGAAGTGTAAAGATGAACTTGAAAAATGAGTCAAAATTATCTTCGCGTTTACCCCTTGAGAGTCCGACCAGAAGACGTCGTGCCGTTTTTCTTCTGGGTCAATTCAAACCTTGCGACAATTCCTTTGGGTGCTTTAGAGGAATAGTCCAGGATCGGGTCCTGGTTCAAGGAATTTCAGAGTTCAGATCTAGATATGATTTTCAACAAATAAGAGGCTTAGGTTTGAGGATGAACTAGAGAATTCAGTCAAAACAACTCTCCCCGCTTTTTTCCGTCTATCCGACCAGAAGACGTCGTGCTGCTTGTTTTTCTTCTGCGACGATTTAAACCTTGCGACAATTCCTTTTGGCGGTGCTTCGATGGAAAAGTCCAGATTCGGGTCCTGGTTGAAGGAATTTCGATCGAATTTTTAGGTGCAGGAAAAATTTTCCATGAATGAGAACTCTAGGTGTAAGGATGAACTTGAGGGATGACTAAAATGACTTTTCTCGCGTTTTCTCCCTCTGAATCCGACCAGAAGACGTCATTCCGATTCTTTTTTTTCTTTTGGGATGATTTAAACCTTGCGAGGATCTCTTTTGGCGGTGATTCAGCGGAAAAGCTCAGAATCGGGTTTTGGCGTGAGGAATTTTAAATGTTAAGATCTGGGTACGATTTTCCATGAATAAGAAATTTGGGTATAAGGATGAACATGAGAAATCAGTCGAAATGACTCTCTCCTCGTTTGAATCCGACTAGAAGACGTCGCATCTGGTCTTGGCGAGAGGAATTTTAAATGTTTAGATCTGGGTACGATTTTGAGAACTCTACGTGTAAATATGAACTTGAGGGATGAGTAAAACGACTTTTCTCCCTGTGAATCCGACTAGAAGACGCTACTTTTTTTTTCTCCTGCGACGATTTAAAACTTGCGACAATCCCTTTCGGTATATCTTGGAAAGCGGTTTTTTTTTTTGGAAATGTGACCTTGGTATATGAAAGAGGGCTAACTTGAGAAATAGGTGAAAATCATTATATCCGGTTCTGGCTAGGTAGATTATCCGTTCATATGTGTTTAGAAAGAATAAGGCCTGCCAAAAATCTGGCATTTTTCTAAGAAGATTGAAGCTTTGCAACAATCTCTAGATGGTCAGCCTTTTTGAGGCGAATTATGGAAAAGGACTTGAATGAATGGTAGATCTTAGTAGCTTAAATGAGGAGTTCTTTTGAGACTTTCAAGATTTCAAATTAATAGGTAGAAAGAGCTTTGGTCAATTTTTGATTTTTCCAAAGCTTCGAGTCGAAAAACTTCTTATTAGGTTGAGAAAAGGGAAAAAGATGAATTTCGGTCCAAAAGGTGGTTTCGACCTTCAAATCAAATCATTTATTTTGTTGGTTTAGTCATAGATGTAATCGACTAGGCGGTGAACAAGAACTTTAAAAGCTATAACGAACAACCGCCTTTGGCGAACTAGAAGTCCAAAAGAGTAGTCGAAAGAGTTGAAAACTTGGTATTCCGGTCCTTCGTCTTGTTCTTCTGCGCGTAGTCCATCCAGTTGCGCCTTGACGAGCTCAGAATGTAGTGGATGGTGTAGCTGGTGCCCGGAGACCGTGCTCTAGGTCTGGGATAAAGCAGATCGAATTTTTATCTGTGTTTTCATTAAAAAAGATTTTCTGAGGGTACTCCGACAGTATAAGTTTAACATTTAAATGTCAAGCTATAAAAAATGTCGAAAATGCCATAGAATTTTTTTTGGGAGCGAGATAATTTCTGAAAGGGTGATGGAAATAAAATTAACAGGGGGTGTATTTTTCGAAACAAATCCCGTGGCATTTTCGACATAATTTTTTGATGCTTGCCATTTATCAACAGAGCGCACTTGTTCCTAACATTGTTATATCCCCGTCACTATAAATCACTCGAAAAACCCTCGAAACTAGAAAGTTTCGAGACACTCAAATTTATTGCATGACCGAGAACGGCACGAAAAAAGAAACTCTCGAAACCCGATTTGAACCGAATCGAAAAAGCTCATGTCAACAAACAAAGTCTGGGAAAATAGTTCGAAAAGCGTTCGAGGAGGAAAAAAAACCACGAAAGTAGCTCTAGGACCGGTCGGCCAAGAGGGGAAATCGCGATTTTTCTGGTCATTGGGCAAAAAAAAAAATGAATTAATTTTAGCTAACATTTTTTGAAGCAAAAAAACTTTCACGAAATTCAAGAAAATTCATAAATGCTATTTAAAAATGTATTCGTTAACTTCTAGACGTCGACAGAATGTAAAAGTTTGAATAAAAAAAGTGAATATTTTTTTGCAAGTCGTTGAAAAATTTGAAAAAAATATAAAGTATAGTTCATTTTTAATTTTTAAGAGGTTATTAAATTTGATTAATGTTTTTTTGTAAATTAATTCGGTGCTCAGAATTAATTTATTGAATTATATGTTTACCAGAAAAGTTATTTGAATTGTTAGGTAAAGAATTTCTGAAATGGGTCAGAATGATTTTTCCGTTGTACCATAAATATTCTAAAAATACTTAGATTGCGAAATTTCGTATTTAAAAAGGAGGGAAAAATTTTTAGATTATTTTTAAATTTAAAAAAACACCTTCCTAAATAGATTTAATCCCCACATGAAAATCAGACTAAACTACAAACTTTTTTTCAAAAAAATCGACAAAAAAATTTTTTTGATTTTTTTCAATATTTACCATTGAAATAACCTCTCCTGTGTAGATTCATTTTCCAAAAATCAAAAAGTAAAAGTAAAATCGAGACCCGGAAAAAATTTTCAATATACAAAGACTGAAAAAAAAAAGTTGAGAATATATAACAGAAAGGCAAAAAAAAGCTATAAATCGGGCTTTTTTGAAACTTTTCACACACTCTCTCGATCTAGGAAAAAATCGAATATTCTGGCCGATTTTGAGAAGATTCACACCGAAAACTAAATTTCCTGTAAGTTCAATTTTTAACCATTTTGAGAAAGAATAAGGAGCTGACTGATCTGAACGATAATAGAAGGATCGAAAATAGAACTAGCGAAACGGGATAGTCGAATATAAATCCCGATCATAATATGCATAGCGAGTTGTGGCAATGAAAGGGATTTCACAGTTGGACGCCCGAAACTCACTCCAGGCGCGATTTCGATTCACAAAATGTGTTGGGGAACCTTGAAGGCGTCCGGCATCAAGGTTGAGAGGAGTTATGAGGTCGAGACAAAATTCCAATGGAAAGAGATTGGATGTGAACGATTTGTCTGAGACGGCTCTTAACGATTCTTGCCGCGTTTTGTTTGATCTGCGCGTTTCAAGACCGATATTTCCGAGCGGCTTCTGCAGATTTCCGCAGAGCTGTTGTGATTCATAATATTTGGAGAAACGAGAAACGAGAAACAAAAAATGTAAAAAATCGGAAAAAAAAAATCTCGAAAAACTACAGATTTCACATTTACCTACAACTATATTTCTCATTTGCTCGGTCTTGAAATAATCTGACCTGTCTGCGCTTTCTTTTCCCTTACGATCAAAGTCATAAAGACGTAAAAATAGCACGTTAAAATGAGAGCGCAGAGAGTAGTTTCTGAAGATCTTCATAGAGTTATGGACTCTTTTATTTTACTTTGAAGGAAAAAAATTAATGAAAAATGTTTCGAAAAACTTTTTTGCATATATAGCTCTAAGCCTCATTTGCTCGGTCTTGAAATACTCTGACCTGTCTGCGCTCTCTTTTCTCTCACCAGCGACGTCATAAAAACGTGAAATTAGCATTTAAAAATGAGAGCGTAGAGAGAGGCTTCCAAAGCTCAAAAAAGATCTTGAAGGAAGAAAAAAAATCCTGGAAGACCACAGATTTTTTCGATCCCAAATTTAGGGGGCGCAAAGCCCCGCCTCTTCACGCCACCAAAATGACGATTTTTTTGTTGCAAAAACGGTTTTGAGGCGTTTATACTAGCTAAAGTCCCACTTTAAAAATGAACTGTTTCTGTTAATCTATGTAATCGACAACGCTCTACAAGACTGAATATTTTTAAAACTATGTATTCTTCAAAAATAAGCGAAAAAGTAAGATTTAACACGAAAGAAACTGACAAGTTTCACAAAATCGTCGCGTTTCAGAAAACCAAGTGAGGAACGCTTCTAAATTTTAAGTATGTTATACATTAACACTTTCTTTATTTTTTGAGTGAAAATGAAAAAAATCTACCGACGCGAAAAAAATATTAAAGCTTGTAAAGTGACACCAAACTTTGAAGCTGAAATGCGAAAAAAAATTTCAGCGACATGGTATACTTTTTTTATTTGATTTAAAAACTAACAGTGTGTCCAAAAATAAAAATTCAAAATGAAAACAATTATTGGGACAGCGAATCAAATTATATTTGAGTTTTACCAAAACCTCCTTTTTTCGCCTGCCTCGTTGACGCATGAGAGAATAGGATCGCGTCTATATCTTTGATTATGTTATTAAGCGTTCAAAACTCTATCAATGAAAAAATTATGAAAAAAAATCGATCGACGCGAAAAAAATAACGGCTTTGAAAACCTCGAAAAAATGGCAATTTTTTTTGAAATTTCGGAAGATTTCGTGCAAGCGTCCGTAGCAGTGTTTGCGTCAAACACACCGATGCGCCCTTTTAAATGTCGCAGGAGCCGTTTTTTTCGGAGTCAAATTGCACTTTTTTTCCTGTTTTTATTTCGAAATAACATTATTTTTTTCATTTTTTTCTTTTTTTCCAAATCGAATGATAATAATTTTTTTCTGAGTAGAAAAAAGAAAAATAAGCTGAAAAATCCCTTTGACCTTTTTTCTAGGTAGTTTTTTGATATTTTATCAAAAATTCTTATGAGGATTGTATAAAAGATTCATACCAAAACATGAGGATCAGTTCGGACAATCTCTCAGAGCAGAAAACCGATTTAAAAACGGTCCAGAAACGCGCAAAAACATTTAAAAAGAAAGCGTGCGGCAGCGGGTAAACCGTGAGATTTTGCCTCCAGTTGTACGCCGCGCGCGCTCGTTTTTTGGCCATAACTTTTTTCTTAGTGGAGCTTTTTTCAAAAAATAAACGGATTATGAAAATGGACAGTCTCCTCTATCGAACAATGTGAAAAACATATTTTTTGAATCGTTCTGAAGAAATGGCTTGCGGACCCTACCCAAATTGCTGCGACCTGAAACAGTCTGACCTGTCTGTGCTCTCTTTTCCATCACCAGTAAAGTCACAGATAAGTGAAAAAGAACTTAAAAATGAGAGCGTAGAGAGATTGATGGCTTGCAGGATTTCCAGCTGTAATGATTCATAATATTTGCAAAAACGTAGGAAAAAAAAACTAAAATAATTGAAGCTTTTCCATTTCAAAATGATGATTATCCCACTCTTTTTCTGGGAATTTTATGGTCTTTTGCCAGAAAACTCCTGGACCAATTTCGGCTTGAAGTTCTATTCAACTTTGCAAAAATGTACTTTGAGGTCTCTTGACAAGAAAATATCCCAACAGTTGAAAACTTTGTAGATGTGTACCTTGGAGCCTCATGATCAGAAGATGTCGTTTTTTTTTTGCTTTCCTTCTAAATTGTATGACGCTTCGAGAATGCCACAAACTCACTACAACAGTATCTAAAAAATCGAAAAAAATCGGAGACTTCGGAAAATTCTGATTTTTTTGGGGGTTTTTTGATGATAAACCAGAAAAATTCAAAAATCATTTTTGTTAACTTTCATCAAGTTTTGATCTTTCAGTAAACTTTCTCTGTTAGTTTTCTCCACCTTCAAATATCCCCGAAGGAGCTCCGAAGAGACTCTAAGGACAAAATTCTAAGCTTTTGCACACTTTTAAGCTTATTATCATAATTACTTTCGAATAAAACCCCCGGTTGGATTTTTTCAAAAATCAAACAGAACGTGTTTTGAATAGATATTTGCTCTCATTGCGTCATCTTAGCCCTATCTCACGAAATTTCTGCAGAGGCTAACTCTTTTTCTTCCAAACGTTCTTTGCTGCCCCCCGTCTTGCATCAGACTACTTCTTATCACTGAAAGAAACGAGGCATCAAACATCAGAAAGATAGCTTTCGCCCAAGTATTTATAGCGTTTGTAGTGACTTTTAAAGATCGTGTTTCCCCGGGGGAACACGTCTTATCAGTCGATTGTCGATTGCCCATCAAAGGTTAGAGAAATGAGAGAAATAAGGGACTTCTAAAGGACACTGGAAGAAAGTTTGTGAGTAAGAAAAACAACCGGAAAAATATTATTTTCAGTTTTATTATAACTTTATTGTTCTATTAAACTATCCTCCCCCCTTTATGACCTCTATCGCCCCCCCTCAAAAAAATACCTCTGTCCTCAAAAAAAGCTGTTATAGGAGAAGTTCTAAAAGAGACTTTCTGAAAGTCTCATGTGTAGTGGTCACTCCAGGGTCCTTTTCAAGTAGACAATAAAGTTTCCTGAGCCGTTCAGCGATCACTCAAGTGTTAATCCTACATGGCAAAGCCCAATATCGGCTAAAAAGGACCCTAGAGGGACCACTACACATTTTTAAGATACAATACAGGTCCATATGATTTTCACGTTGCATTTTATCAGTGGAGCGTAAAAGGTCAATTCAAGTCCAAAGGAACAGACGTTGTTTTTCATTTCTTTGCTCTTTTCTGAAGGCAAACATCATTTCCCACTACTATTTTTCAGACAAAGAATCACGAGGCTGATTTGCAAACCCATTTTTCAATCTTTCCCCCGTTCGAACATACTTTTGAAGGTGTGTGGAAAAACAAAAACAACGCATGCGTGTTCCGTTGCTGTTTTTGGAACAGATAACAAAGGTCGGAATACATTAGAGTACCTTTTTCGGGTTGTAAAGTGACTCGATTTGACGCGATTTTTGTATCGGAATGGAAATATTGCGCTTTTTTTTGTTGTCGAATAGTTAAAAGTTTTTTTTTCAAGCTAGCAGAGGAGGTCATTTTACTTTGCTTTCGAGAGTTTCCTAAAATTCGGCCAGAACACTTCTTGATGGACCAGATGAAGATCCTGAAAGTCGCAACCTGCAAAACTTCCTAGTTCTCGTGTAAGGACCCCTTAAGTCAGAGAAAAAACAAAAAATCCGTAAAAATAAGCTATTTTGAGGCTTTTAGCCCTCATTTCTCGAAAACTAGGAAGATTTGCAGGTTGAGACTTTCAGAATCTTCTTCTGGTACATCTAGGAGCACTCTGGCCGATTTTCAGAAAAAATCCCAACCGCAAAGTAAAATGATCTCCCTTAAAGGGTTGTGGGCTTTCTTTTTTGAAATTCGGGTACATCTGTCAATGGCCTCTAACAAATTGAAAGAATAGTTTAACTTCAAAAAATTCTCAAAAAAAGGGAGAAAATAATGATAGTTTTGTACATACAGTTTCCCCAAAAAAACCCTTTTTTTAAAATCAGTTTGAATTTCAATAAAAAAACACGTTGGAAGTACTTGGTACGTAATTTTTTTGGTTTGATTTGATGTTTGATAAAAGGAAAAGCGTGTCCTTCCTTAAACAGGAAGACATAAAAAAGCGTCTTCTTCCGCTCACAGGAAGAAAATTGATTCATGGGAGGAAGAGAATTGGTTTTTCCTTCCTATAAAATGTGAAAAATATTTGTGAAAGCGTTTTCCTTTCAGTTTTGCTTCGGGAGAGCTCATTTTTTAGCTGAAATCGAGTTTTTCAAAAGAAAAAAGCTCGATTTTTATTAGTTTCCGATTTTTCTTTTGCCACGAAACTGTATTTTGATCGTGATTCTGCACTTTTAAGTACAACAGAGAAAATTTTTGACAAAAATTCATAGAATCAAAAATTCTAACCGGCTTGAAATCACAAGTTTCCTTTTTGAATAAGTACTTTCCATGCATCAAAATTGAATATAGAACCTCCAAAACTACTTTTTTTCTCAAAAAAACATTAATTTTTTTACGCAATTTTGATAGAAAATAGATCTTGAGATTTCTCAAAAAAATTAGTTTTTGTATTATTCTAGATTTTTTTGGCGCCTGCAACTCTAACAAGGAATTTTTTTAACAGGGTTTTTCAAAACTTTGGCATCCTACCGCTTCAAAATAGCGCATTTTTTTGTTCTTGATTATTTTTTTACCTGTTTATTTGAGTTCTAAAAAAAGCTTTTGAAAAGCTTAATTTCCAGTTGTCAAAATTTGTCAAAATTGTCAAAACTTCAAGTCCTGTTTTCCTAGCGCCATTAAGGCAATATTTTCAGAAAAAAAACCTTTCCAAACACATTTTTCTCTTAAAATCGTAATTCCTACGCAATTTCGACCTGAAACAAATCATTCTTCTCCAAAATGTGCCAGACTAAATCCTATAGGTCCACATGAAGTCCACGTGACACACCGAAAGTGGGCGGAGCCCCGGGAAGGGTCTCCGTTCCCGCTTCATCCTTCCTTTATAACCCCCTCCCGCCTCTCGTTCTTTCGTCTTTTCTTTTCCCTATTTATTTGAAATAAATCATCATTTCTTTATCTTATCATTGGAAAGCCTTGCAGGCAAAAAAGCTGCAAAACTTTCGCGGAATGGAAGTTCAACGCAAAAGAAGCTTCAACACGACGAACACGGCCCACGATTTCCGACAGGAGTACAAGGGATCCGTGTGAGTTTGGTAATATTATGTTTGGAATTGGATTTTTATGAATATTTATTGAAAAAGTTCATCTTAAGGTTTAAGGCAATTTAGGGCTTTCAGGCTCCTTGAGCCGTTTTTAAATCTTTAAGTTGTTTATTGAAGATGGGAGATTTTATTAATATTATTTTCAAGAAAATTCAGGTCACTTAAGTAGCTTTAACTTTTTACAAAAAAATTTTTCAGAAAAGTTGGAATTTTTTTAATTTTTGTTTTTCATAGAATTTTAGGTCCCTCCAGCCTTTTGAGGCGGTACAAAAAAATTTTCATAGTATGAATTTTTTTCTAATATTTATATTTAAGGAAATTTAGAACTTTTAGGTCTTCTCAACCATTCCATAAGAAACCATAAAAATTTTTCAAATTCTCCTGAAATTCGTCATGATATTATATTTTGAAACAAATTCCTGGAAACTGCTCTATTTCAAACTTCCCCACGCTCTCTTTTGGATTTACATTTTCCCGCCGAAAACCGCGTCGCGACCGCAACGCGTATTAAGTTTTTTTTTTGATTACTTGCCAAATCGCCCGAATATTCAAAAAGAAGTGCTCTTTAGGATTTTATCTTTTCATTTCTCATTCATCATTTTTTCAGTCAGTGTTTGGTTTTTTCGATAGTACGACAAAATCCTAAGTCCGCAAATCTTGAGTACCGTAATCTCGTGTACGCAGATCTCAAGTCCCATGATCTTGGAAACCACAATCTTGGAAAGCAAAAAAATCTTCTTTTTTTAGTCTTCTTTATTGCACTTTATCTACTTGTATTCTCTTTTTTCTGATCCATGAATACAATTTCGGATAAAATCGATTAGCAAAAGCTTTGATTTTTGCTTTCCAAGGTTATGGGACTTGAGATCTGCGTACACAAGATTACGGTCTTCAAGATTTGCGGGCTTGAGATTTTGACGTACCATCGTTTTTTATTCTTCATTTCAAATATTTTGTCTAACTAAAGATATTTCAAGACTGGAGAGCAAGTTTCGGAGCGCCAAGAAGCCTGAACGGAACGCTTTCCGGTCTCTAGCCGATTGGATCCTCGCCAAGGCGTCCTACTTGAGATCCGCCAAGCCGAAGCCTTTCCCGACCTCGATGAACGTCTTCAACTCGACGCCTTCGGATTTCGAGGTTTTCGATCTGATATGGATGTCCGAAACTGGAGTCTTTTTAAGATTCACTGAAGGTCTAAAAAGGCGCCAAGGGGTTTAAAATGCCCTAAATAGATATCTTGAAGTGCAAAAAATAAATAATCTACCTCTAATTTCAGGATTTAGCTTTTTTTTTCCTTTTTAGAGTTTGAATTTAAAGAAAAGTGAAAATCTCAATGGAGCGCAATTAATAAAGAAAATTGAGCTTTGATAGTTTTAAAGGCTATTTTTTGCTTTTCATATGATTTTTTTTTTCAAGTTCTTCTATTGAGGAAGAGAGCTTCTGGGTTCGAATAAACACATTGAATGGTCGAAACTCCGTCTGTGAACTTTAGAATTTATCAACAGTGCGCGATTGCTCAAATTTATTGAGCTCATTCTCTGCTAGTTTAGGACCACACTTTTCAGTTTCGAAAATTTGCTTTAAAAATAAATACTTATCAATGAAGATCATCCTTCCCAGATAATTTAGCCCTTCATGATCTTTCTTCATCAAATTTTCCATTTTTCTTAGCTCTATCAATCATTCTACTGAAACTATAATTAATTGCCAAAAACCTCATTGATAAGGGGAAAGATCACGTGAAGGAGCGACAGACCCCATAATGATGACCTCAGCTGTCGAGATTACACTGATGAAAAGAAAAATTGAACGAAATTTGGTGTAAAGAGACGAAAACACGAGCTGTGTCGAGCTCAAAGTACATACGAATGATTTTACGAAGCAGTTGTTTTTGGATTTTAGAACTATGACGTCAAAGTTAATCTTTCAAATGACGTCATTGATGAGCTTGATTGGCAGGAATGATAAAAATAAAGTATAGTTTTGAGAGGATTATAATTCGATTGAATTTGAGATAAAGGTGCCAGTCATAAGCCAGTGAAACAAGATCTTGAGGGAAAAACAGGGACAAAAAATGTCAACTTGAATGATTGGATTTTTCAGAAGTTGCCCAACGAGTTGGTCTGCCAAATCTTTGGCGAATGCGACGCGACGACGCTGCTCAGTTGCCGAAGGGTTTGTCGGCGATTCAGCGATGTCGTCGACTACATCGACCCCGCTGCACCCGTCGTGGTGAGTTACTACCTGGAAATTAGTATCTCCCTACCTTCTCAAACGTTATATCATTGTCAGAAATCTGCCTTTCAACTGAACCTTTTTCCCTTGCAGCTGTCTCGCCTCGTTCTGACCGGTCAACCCAAAAAAGGCTTGGAGATGCGTTGGGTGACCTACGAAGGACAACGGACCAAGGCGGTCACCGTAACCGCCTCTGAGATTCGCAATGGAGCGAGCTTCGGCTTCAACTTTGAGCGCTTCGTTGTCCAGAGAATCATCATCAAGGTGATACATTGTTATAATGGCTGGGCGCTATTTCTTTCCTATCGTGTCAAGGCCCTTATTTGATTGATTAATTTAGAAAGCAGAGCCTATCCAAATATAGTCCAATTTTTAGAATGATTCTTCTATTTCCAGGACATCGTCCTAACCGACGACTTTGTCGACTTCCTCCGCCACCAACTCCAATACTCGGACCTGAGCCAGCTCGTCCAGCTGAGCCTGAACAACGTCGACTTCTCGGCGGCCAACTCCCTCACCCTCCACCGACTTCTGGCCGGCCTCGCCAAGCACCTGGAGTTGTTCGAAGTGACGGGCGGCTTCGGAATGCGAGCCGATTCCGTCACCGACGCCCATCTCGGACAGTTGGACGCTACGCGCGTTCGAAGAATCTCCATCGACGGGGTCCGCTTCGGCAGCCGCTGCAAGGCGCTGCGAGTCGGCGACGCGTCGCTGCGACTTTTCGCCGCGAGTCGCAGCTTCCCGACCTTGATCCTGGATCGTTGCGCCGTCACTACGAGGAGTGTCTGCGATTACACTCAGGTGATTAATTTTTCGGGTAATTTATCAATGAGTTGATAAAAGTATCTTTTTTTTCATCTTTTTGCAAGCATTTTCGGCCTATATAAATCAGAAAAACGATCCGAACTTCTGAAATTTTACTTCTAATGATTTTTAGGAACAAAAATTCCAAAATCGGAAAAGCAACAAAATAATTGAAGGAATGAGTTTTGTAGTGGACCGATTCGGAAGTTTAACATTGAAAAAATAAATAGCGACAAATATTAGGAACTTTTGCGCTCCATGGCTAATTTTTCAAGCAGATTAGGAAGAAAAAGGCTCAGACCTCGGTAACGAAACCCGGAGTGGATCCGGACGTTTCTGGGCATTCCAAGGGATCACTTAAGAGTTCGGACGCTACTCAAGTGGTCCCTAGAAATGCCCCGACACGTCCGATTCGTCTTACCGATGTTCGAGCGATAGTGCAACGGATAATTTTACGACAAGTGGAACTTTCCCTAATCGAAATCAGTTTTTGAAACGAATTATCTCCGTCTCACTGTTTAAAGATCAATTTCAAGTCCTTCTACATTTCCAGGAATGGTTCGAGCAGCGTGCCGAGACCGAGAAGCAGCTCCGTTCGCAGGTCTGCACCGTGAAACGATGCCCCGGCGTCAAAGGGAGCGCGTTCGCGGCTGAGTGCCAGCGTCGCGGTCTCCAGTGTCGCGACCGTCGCGCCAGCGGAACCCTCACCCTCTACAACATCCACGAGGGCGACGCCGACTTCAAACGCGAGTTCACAGTCGCGCTCGCCGCCGTCGCGTCCCAAGACGACGAGTCGCCGGCGAAGCCACAGCCTGTAGAAGCAGCCCCCGTTTTGGCTGCCTGATAGCCCTAGAGTAGCTACTCAATCGCATATTGTATTTTTTTTTTTTTGGTTTAGGGACCACTTGAGGGGAAAACTTATCAGATCATTCACTTTTTAATTGAAATGAAATTGCTCTGTTGAGCCCTCTAGTGGCAAAACTACAAGAAACCCTAGAAAAGTGCCTTCAACTTTTCATGTTTCTCTGAAACCCCTCACGTTGTCCCTTGAGCTTGTTTTTTCAATTTTATTCGTTCAGCACTCCAAATGTGTGTGACTTTTTTTTAATAGGTCTGAGAAAATGAAGGAATCACTTAAGAGTCTGCTTGAAAAGTATTCACTTCAATTTTCTGTATATCATAAGAATTTCGAAGTTATCTGTTTCCTAATTTTGTTCATTCCCTTAAGTGACCGCTTCAGTGTTTTCCAGACCTTTTTTGTACATTTTTGTCTTTCCCCTTATAGTTCTCCGCCATCTACGTGTGAATATTATCCAATAATAATTTTTATTGTCTTTTTTTTCATTCCGCGGGTAGAATACCGTTCCCAATGGCATTCTCGATATTTTATAAAATTTAAAACTAAATTAAACTTTTACACTGAAAGTAATTTGTCCGATGGGGCGCAATTATCTCAATCAAAACGGAATGGCGGCGGCCGAAAACGAGGAGAGATTTTTGGGTCAAGGCGACGATCAGTCGATTCTTTTGCCCCACAAAGGCCTTTTCTTCACTATTTCTGGCTTTTAAAAAATGAACTTTGTTAGGAAAGGTTGGTTTTTTGATTGTTTTGAAATTTATTTTGATGATGAAAAGTTTGAGTAACGCGCAAAAGACGTGCTCCGGACGTTTCTGGGCGATTCTAGGGATCACTTAAGAGTTCTGAGGCTACTTAAGTGGTCACTAGAAATGCCCAGACACGTCCGCTTCGCATAACCAAGGTCCGAGAGGTTTTTTTAAAAATTTTTTTAAAGACCTAAAATCTACGGAAAAATTGTTCTTCATTTTTTTATCGGTTTTTTTCGAATAAACTGGGCTTTGAAATTTTGCGAGCTTTTTTTTGAATGTCTTAGTTCCATAAACAACGACAAAAAAATTTCCCTACTCAAAAAATTACCCCTTAAGTGGTTGTTCCAGTGTTTTCAGATTTGATTGCGTAAAAAAAAAAAAAACGATTTTTTTCATCTTCATGTTCAATAAAGACGACAGTAAAAATTATTTTTTTCGAAATTTTGAAAGAGTTATATTTCTGGGAAAATTTTTAGTGGCCACTATAGAGGCTTGCCAAGGACTACTTGTAGGGGGCACTAAAGTGGCCACTAAACCCACCTCTACAGTGGCCACTATTTTCCGTTTTAATGGCCACTATAGAGGTTATCTACTTAGTGGCCACTTCAGTAGTTTTTCATCCAGTATTCTTTCCAGTAACTCTGATAATTTTAAAACAAACAGATTGGACCAGTTATGATGATCCATTGACCCCTAAAGTGGCCACTAAAATTTTTGGTGGTCTAGTAGTAGCACTGAGACCTCTATAGTGGCCACTAAACATTTTCTTGTTGTTCGAAAATTTCGGTTTCCAGAAATTTTCGATTTTGATTGTATAATTAATGACGTCATTAATAGTATTTTGACCGAGTAAAAAGGAAAGTCAAAAAATCGACATTTTTTAATCTTCTTGAAGAAATTCATGAGAGTTAATTTCCTTTTTTTTCCCTTTTTTATAATTTAATCTCTCTTTTCCATAATTAAATTGGGATGTTTCTGACGTCAACTTTATTATTGATGATGTCATCCGAAGTTTAATAATGACGTCATTTTGAAAGAGAAACATCTAAGCATGTTCTTATCACGCGCCAAGCTTCGAATAATTATTTCTGTGCTCCGAAACCTTTTCGAAAAAGGTAACTGGTTTTTTTTTTTGACAAGAGAAACAAGGACTATACCCACAAAAAAACAGCTCAATGGGACACTGAAATTTTTAAGTTTTGAGGGTCCATAACTTTTTTCACAGACTTATATGACAGCTTTTGAGACCGGATTTGGAATCAGCATGAAAAATTACATTTAGCAAACCTGGTCTAATTCAAAAGTCTCACTGCGAATGGAGACCATTCCCTAGTAAGCTGAAAACCTATCCCCATTTGTTTTAGTTGGAAGATTTTCATTTTTAACTTTTTTCAGGATATCATTTTTTAACAGTTTATAGTCAGGATTGACATCTTTAATCTAGATAATCATTTTTAAATTAATGAAATCTATTCTTCGTGCTTCTGAACATTAAAATTAGGTGTCCTCTTTTCAAAAAAAAGTTCTGAAACGGGAAACTTCTATTAAAACTTCACGCGATTTTTTTTTATTTGAACAAAATTTTTGATAATAAATTTTAGTCGCCTTTTCAAATAACTCCTTCATTTTTTCAGGTCTTTCTTTTGTATGTTCCAACTTTTCCATCACCCTCCGAATTTCCATCGCCTCGGCCCTCATTTACTTTTTCTCGATGCAGTTTTTCAACCCGAAATTGTTGGCCCCCCTTGAACAGGTAATTTTTTGATTCCACCTTGAAATCAACTGATTTTTAGATTTATTTCGATTCCTGGCTATCTTCCCCAGTGTTTGGGGCCAGCGAGTTGAGGAAAATCAGGAAAATGCAGAAATTCTGGGGTCCGCACCAGAATCCGGCCCTGGCGGTTGCTTTTACTGTGTCTTTGGCTGTGCTTTTCAAGTTCGTTTTTTTTTAGAATGGATAATTAGTGGAAGAAAGCTTGAATTGTTATTCTCCGTTCGTACGTCGGCTATATCCCACCGCGAGGTTCGGGCTACCCCCTCCCCCCTCAAATTTTGGCCCACTCCAAAAAAAGTGCAGGTGGGGTATGTCTCCAACATATCAGTTTCACTATTTCTTGAAAAATATTTCGTCTGATTAAAATCTTGATTAATTGTGTTTATTAGTGCTGCATGGAGGATGTTCTGATCGATTTAAAAAGCGAAAAAAAAAGAGATTTTTTTTTATCAAATTAGTTAGTTTATCCTTGAAACAGTGCTTTTTGGAAAAAGTTCAGAAAAAAACAGAAATTTCTAAAAAAATTTCTCCATAGAGCGCACTTGGTCTCCAAACAAGGCTCCAAACATTTCTTGAATTAATTCTTACAGAACGTCAAATTTTGATTCCAAAACATGGAGTGCAATAGAAAAAAAGGGGCGTTTGAAAAAAATCAATTAAATAAAAAAAGTTAAATTATTAATTTTTCAGAACGATGTCAATGGAAAACGTCCTGTCAGCCCTCAACTGGAAACCTTCAACAACCAAGCAAAAAGTTGATCAACTACAGTACCCCTCTGATTTTTCGCTTCAATACCCTACATCTTCCTCTTCCCGATGCAAAGAATCGCCGAAATGCACGTTTTTCGTCCTCGCCATGAACGCTTTCCATGTCATTGTAGCTTCTTATCTCGTTTATTTCGCCTTGAATTTTGAATTCCCCGCGATTTTCAGGAGAAATGTCGAGAAAGAAAAAGTTAATTGATACTTTTTAAAAAATTTATTTTGTTATTGTTTTGGAAGTGGGATATACGTGTAAATAACATAGATTTTGACAATTTTTTATTTCAAAGAAAAATGAATGAAAGTTTGAAAAAAAAAAGAAGAAAAACAACGAAACCCGGATTTCAAATCAGAATAAAAAAATTGGTAAAAATTTCAGTGGCTACTTGAGGGTTTTGACGTTCTAGTGGCCACTTAAGTGGCTAAAGTTTACTGTCCTCTTTAGGTATATAAGGGGAACTATTATAGCTCTGAAAACTACTATAGGGGCCACTAAGGCGTCAAATAAGGGCCACTTCAGTGACCTTTCCGAGTAGGAACATCTTAAGTGGCCACTAGAGTTTTTCCCAGTTTTATGAAGCTTAAAAAAGAGGAAGTTCAGTGGAGCGCACAAGGTGCTTCAAAAACAGCTCTCAGAAAAAATGAAAACTGGAATTGTGGAATTCCAAGTAGTTTTTGAGGAACCTCTTAAGTGGCCACTAGATTTTTCCGAAGAAGAATTTCATTGGGGCGCACAAGGTGCTTCAAAAACAGCTCTCAGAAAAAATAAAAATTGGAATTTTGAAGTTCGATTCTACCGCCAAAATCTGCACATCTCATTTTTATGAGATGGGAAAAAACGGGAAAATAATCAAAAACTAGGATATTTTTTTTTTTTGAATACCAGTTTTCTCGCCAAAGTCTCCGAATTTTACAGAAAGCTAGGAAAATTTAAAAAAAAAGATTTTTTCAAGCTTTTTTTCGAAATTATTGTGTACAGGTGGTGGCGATCAAAGCGTGGCATTGGACGGAAAATTGTGTGGATCCCCTGAAAAAATAAATAAGTTCTTAATTAATGAAAAAAATCACGAAGAAACTTACTGATAAGTCCACTGATTCTGAGAATTGCAAAGAAGGGCGTTCGGATCGGAATTGACAACTTTGCAGCCGGTTCCAAGCGATGTCGTGGCTCCGCCCTGGAAATGTTCGTACTTTACAGGGTTTTCAAGGAAGTCACCGAAATCATATCGATCCTCACAGTTTGTAGTGCCCCGTCCTCCGTTACACAGTTGACTTGCGCCGTGTCGCACCTGGGTTCATTTTTTAAATTTGAAATATTCCTTTTGGTACAGAATCACGACTTTTTTTGAAGTTTAGATGGAGAAAAATGCCTTAAAAGTTTATAAAAAGAAGCTTTGAGAGAATAATGATATGAACTTGAAAAATTAGAAGAACCAGGCTTTTTTTTTTTACGAGATATAGTTGCTCCATGGGCAAAATCAAGTTCAAGTGAAAATTAAAGTTCCAATTCATATTCCGAATCATTTCCACATGAGAAAAACTCGAGTTAGATCAGAAAAAATTTCAAAAAAGCAAGTTTTCACCTTATTTTTGAAAATTGTCCATGGAGCGCATTTGCGGGCAATTTCTCGACAGGAAAATCCATTTCCTATGATTACTTCTCAATGGAAAAGTAGCCTTTTCAGGTAAAATTAAAGTTTAAGAGTATTTTAAGAGTATTAAGAGTAATTTGAAACCCCTTTTTCAATCTTATAACTCTTTGGATTTTTTTCAAAAAAATCAATAAGACAACAGGTTAAGATAATATTACAATAAATGTGTTTTAGAACCAGCTTTTGATTTTTCGGCCCCATTTTGAAAGTCAATACCAAGTGATGGGATCGATTCCTCGGAGGAAAAAGGCGGTCGCCGGAGTATCGGTTGCAGTTGGAGGGAAACTGGTTCCGACCAACGACTCGACGTTGCACGAAGGACAGGCTTAATATTAAAATATTGAAATCTGAAGTGGGAATGGCTCATTTCGAAAAATCTGCTGAGAAGTTCAAAGCATTATGAAGCTCTTTTGCCATTTCAAGTTTAATGTTAGGTCACACAGAAAGAAGATTATGCTTGCGCCCGACCCGACGCGACTTACGCTCAGGACTGCTTTCTCTAAATTTCTCTCTTTTTCCTGTGCTCTCTCACTGTTGGTCAAGTCACGGAAGTCATGTGCAATTTTATTTAAATTGAATATTGTCCTCTACAACACAATTCCGTTTGCGCCCGACCCGCTGCGAGTTTCGCACTAAATTGTTTTCTTTAACTCTTTCTCTTCTTCCTGTGATTTTCCAAAGTTGGCCAAGTCACGAGAGTCGGGTGCATCTTGAATAAAGGAGAAAAATGTTCTATGCAACTTTCAACCGTCTCAGTTCTCTGCGCCCTCTTGTCTCTAGGCGACTTCATGAGCTGTTGAGGGAAGAGAGAGCGCAGAGAGGTCAGTGAAATGAGGAAAAACCAACTTCCAGTAGGCATGCAGTTCATAGTAGCGTCGGAAGAACATTGGAATCTTTCCAATGGGGAAGAAAGATACGACCAACTGCCATCAATGCACTTGGCGACGTCTGAAAAGTGTGGAAAAATGGAAGCTTCAAAGATGTCGGAAGTGCGCTCTACTGAGATTTTTGAAGTGGGATAGATGGAAAAGCTCCTCGAAAGGTTCTTTTGAAACAAGAGCTTCTAAGGGTCCCCAATTGACATTTTACATTTTACTTCTGCATTATTTTACGTTATCAAATGAAAAGATGTTGAAAGAGGACCAGAAGGTTCCCGGGGTTACAAGAAGAATCTTCTGGAGATAGGAAAAAGGAGCCCAGAAGATTTTTTGTCAGAAGCTTTTGCTCTTCTGAGGCTCCCAGAAGGAATTTTTCTATTTTACCTATGTCAATAATAATATTTTAAAACTTAATAAGCTTATTTCATCAACATATTACAAGCCTACTCTAAAAAAATCGGAAAAAGCTTCCCAAAAGAATTTGAATTTGTTGGAAGTTTCAAAATTCATTGATAGTTCGCTCTACTGAACTGATCTTCCTTTTAACGCTTTTTCTTGTAATCTCATCTCTCGGAAACTTTTTGAAGCTCAATAAGCTCTACACAAAAAACCGATTAAAAAAAGTTTTAAATAAAGTTCGCTCTACTGGACTGATCTTTTATTGAGCGCTTTTCCTGAGAAGCTTGCATAAAATAATATAAATTAATTATCTTGTTGAAGCACCAAAAAAGAAATAAATTAGTGAAACTATATTGGTTACCAGAAGCAGTAATGGTTTGACAGCCGGTTCCAAGTGGCAATGTTCGTCCGCCCTGGAAAAATTATTGCTTTAGAAAATCGTCAAATGAAAGGGAAAAGGTTCCAGAAATTGCGGATTTTTTATTAATGGAATGATCAGAAGCTGAAAAATAACCGACAAACGCGCTCCAACTGCAAACCTAAAAAATGTAACGAAAAATGTTAAGCACTCGAAAAACGTTTCAATTTTCAAGAATTTAAATTTCTACAATTTTTTGAAACGATCAGTTGCTGGAGATTTGTTTCGGAAAAATTTTAAAACGGTAAACAAACTTTCGAAAAAAGTTTTATTTTTTTTTTCGGAGTTATTTTTCTCATGGAAACCCACCGCAACGGCTTGCGCAGTGGTCGGGAACATCCCAGACGACGTACAGGAAACAGAAGCCGTCGTGCAGCCTCCAGAATCCTGACCGTAGCTGACGACGCCGGCGACGTTTCCAGTAGAGGAGGCCATCAGATTCCGCGGACATGTCGTGCAGGCTTAACGAGGAATTTCTTGTTGAAAAAGTTTTTTTTAGAGTTTTCCAGCTGAAAATTTGCTCAACAGAAAAAAAATCCTTTAAAAATTGATCAAAGTCCATCAAAGCCTTTATTTCCGCTTCTAAAGTGCTCCATTGAGAAAAAATCGGATATAGTACCCAGTGGTTCAGTTTTTCCTTTCGCAGCTTTTTTTCACGATAAAATGTGCTCTAGTGAGAAAAAATCCCGTTTTCCATTTTCAAACGGCTATGAGTCGTATAGTGATCACTAAAGTAGTTCCAGAGTCTTTTTAGCGTTCACTTGAGGAAGCTAGAATTGTCTCGGACTTCTAGTGATCACTTAAAAGTTCTTACGCCAGTACTTGACCTTTTATGAATACAAAAACGATATTTTTGAGCTGAAAATTCGCTCTAAGAATAAAAATAAAACGTACCCCCTGCCGGAGGATTGGTCGGAATCACAGAAACACAAGATTCCACTTGTAAAATTCCCAAACCAGCTATCAAAATGGACAGCAGCATTTCAGCGGAGTGAAGGAAAAGATTCGGTGGCCTCGAATTTATATATCCGTTTCGAAGTGGTCGTTGACAGAGGGGCCAAAAAACGGACGATTATTGTGGAACATATGATAATTGTCCTTTCCCCGTGAGATTTCCCTCACTTTCTCTTGATCCGTTTCTTGAACTAGCGTGGATTGTTCTTTTATCAGGAAAGTACGAAGGTGAAATTGGCTCAAAATTGCAAAATGAGTTGTCATTAATGGGGACCGAACCTTGGTACCCAACTTGAGAGACAAAACTGCTACCGGTTGCGCCACGGTTTTCAATTTTCTTCGTAAGTTTATTTTTTTGTCATTTTTTTCGATTAATTGATTGGTTTTTTTCAAATTAGTGTGTAGTTTTTAATCGGGAAAGGACGAAGATGGAATAGAAACCACTCGAAAAATCACTTGGAAAATGGCAAAATAAATTGTCCTTGATAGGGATCGAACCTTGGTACCAAGCTTGAAAGACAATAGTGCTACCGGTTGAGCTAAGTGTTAGTTTTCCAGCAAAGTTCTATCAAATTTTCATTCAGTGTTTCTTCCAGTTACTCTGATAATTTAAAAAAAAACTGATTGGACCAGTTATGTTGATCCATTGACCCCTACTAAAATTGTTAGTGGTCTAGTAGTAGCACTTAGACTTCTATAGTGACCACTAATTTTTAACCCTTTAAGTGGCCACTCACTTGACTACTACAATGGCCACTAAAAATCCAGGACCCTTAAAACCGGCCAATTTGTTCAAAGTCCTGTTGATTTTGGTTTCCATGGCAACGCGCTCTTCAAAGACCCAGAACAGATGTCCTATTTTCAGTTATTTGTTTATTTTTTCCCCACAATCGAACATTATTTCTATGAAAATTATCTTCTTTCTGTTATATTCAATTTTAAACAAAAAAACTAACTAACACAAAAATTTCCAGGTAAAAAAATGCCAACCGACGGCAAAGATGAAGACTACTGGCGCGCTGTCTCTAATATCCACTATTATTTGAGGTTTTAAATCATAAAATAATTGCTTATTCTTCAAAAAATTAGATTTTTTACAGGGAAGGCTTTTTTGGAACAGCGATTTTACTATGCGAGGGAAGGTTACGGCAAAGCAAGGAATCTTCGATTGCCGTGTTAAAAGGCGTTGGTTTGACGTTGTTGGGTGAGTAGTCAGAATGCAGTTTATTCTGAACAACATTAAAAAGCGAAAGAATTAATACTTTTTTCTCGGCCAACCTTAATAAAGTTTTGCGCGTAAAGTTACTATTTTGCGTCGAAGTGTATGTTTCGGGCTGTTTAACATTTTTTTTTTTTCCTTTTTTGTTTTTTTTTTTCGTTTATATGAATAAATATGTTTTGTTTTTAATTACGCTTTTAATTAAAGCATAGGAATTTTTTTCAAGGAATATTGTTCGCTTAAATCAGCTTCAAAAGACATGGTGAACGAGGACACTTGAAAAACCCCTAAAAAGGTTCTGGCGTCGTGATTTTTTCGAATTTTTCCCAATATCTCAGAAATTCATATTTTTATTTGAAGATACCATAAGCAAGTTTCTACGTAAAATAAGTTCCTTTTTTTCAAGCGGGTTCAAAGAAAGGATTTTATTCAAAAATCTATTTCTGCTTCGTTAAATTCGCGTTTTCTTGTGAAAAGGCCATGATTTCAATGTGAAAAGTCGTTCGGCTTTATTTTCAAAAAATTAATTGCACTTCAAAATTATATTTTAACATTACAGGAAAAATTCCTGATGCGATTCGACACTTGGAAAGCTGTCGAAGTGACGAATGCGTTTTTGGGGGCTTTATACGCCTTGAAATGGGCTCATTCAAGCGCTTTCAATCCAGGTTTCTATTTATTTCAAGCTCTATTTTTTTTTACAATTGTTACTCGTGCTTTTTCCTGTATATTTTAATTTTAAGATCATCAGTCGCTGGTTGAAATTGATTCGGAAATCAGCACGATTTCGCGAAATGAGAAAACTTCGTCGGCTTCTTTTGCATCGGCTGCGGAGGTACTTCTTGAACGATTTTGTTTGAAAATGAAACATTTTCAGGTGTTGTACTTCAACGGAGAGTTGAACAAGGCGAAGCAACTTCTCGACACGGCCCTAAGAACGGAAAAAAAGACCCGAAAGTTCTTTCCTTTTTTTAATATTAATTTTTTTGAAAGAAAGATTTCAGTATTATTGTCTCATGGGTTGGATCGATTTGGCTCTGGGTAGAGACCAAAAATCAACACAGAAATTGTTCGAGAAGGCCTCGACGATGGGTTTTCAGGACGGGTTGGTGATTATTTTGACCTTTTTATCATCTAAATAATAAATTTTTTTAATATTTGCTTCGAAAATTTGAATTTCTGTCTTGAGTCAATTATTTTTTTGACCTTTTCATGAATTTTTCCCCTGAGCTATTATTAAAAAAAGGCAATTTACCCCGGTCTGAATCGAAAATTCGTTATGAAACTTTTTTAAACTTGACAAGAAAGGATTCCTGTTTCTTTATGAATTCAAATCGAAATGCGAAAAATTTTGATCGTTTCGTGTTTGGGTTTGCTGGCTCTTAAGATGAGAAAAAAAATTTCTCTATCAAATGAAAGCTAACCTTTCAGATGAAGTTCATAAAAAGGAAAAAAAATATTTATTTTTTTGAGGTACATTGGCCGCTGCCGCCTACTGGAAGGCCACCATTCCGGCGGCGAAATGGCCGTCGTGGCCAAGGTTTGCAGAACAAAAATTGGTGTTGAAAAGGATATTTTCATTTTTGGAGGGTACTGTATTCGAAAGTCAGCATTCCGAGTTGCTCACTTTCTCTAAAAAAAAAAGTGCACCCCGCAGTGTAAAGGGTGCACCCCGTTTCGCTTTGAATGTCTAGTAGGCGATTTTGAAATGATTCAATTCTCTAGAGTACATTTTTTCATAGTTTCATAGTGACGATACCTCAAAGAACACTTTTTTTGGCCGATCGCCCCGCTGATTAAATACTAAGAAAATTTTAGAAGCTACGGAGGTACCCTAAACGATTTGGGTCCCTCTAGGGGCTAAATATTTTTAAAAGTTTGTTTAAGAAGCGTTGTTCGAAAGAATTAGGGATGAAAATGAGTAAGAAAATTCCAGTGAACCGTTGTTTCTGCCCCCTATAGGGGTACCTTTCAATTAACCCCTATAAGGGTCCCTAAAATATCAGGTTTCCAATAATTCGTGTCCGAAAAATTTTTTTCAAACTTTGTTGAAGGGGGCAGGGCGCTCCAGGGCCCCTGTCTGTTCAGCAGCTCTGGTGTACTCCATTCAGGTCCAACGCAGGCTGCACCGAAAACATCAACGAAAAATTCACTTTTTTTGCGCGTTGAATTCTCATTTTTGTTCGAATATTTTTAATAGAATATTTGCCGGGAGGAATGACATCTGAAGTTAGAAGAAAAGCTTTCATCGTTTCCTGAAACGTAACTTGTCCTTGCAACTTTTTTCATTTCTAATGCCGTCTTCAAAGTCATTCCGCGAAATAGCCGTCAGAGAAATGAGAAGATTGTTATATTTTTGGAGGCTCTTGCATTTCGCGGAAATTACTTTGAACACGGCGTACGTTTATTTTTATAAAAAAGTTTTTCTAGTCGTTTTCTACAGAAAAGACAAAAATAAAACTTCTTGATTTTGGAAAAGTCGTGTCCGCCTTTTGGGCGCTTATGGCAAGGCAGGCAGGGCGGCCAGTGGACTGCCACCTCTGGCTAGAGCTTTATGTCTAAACTGTTGTTGCTTGACGTTTCCGAGTGCGCCATCCTGTTTTTTTTTTCAACTTTCAAAAATGGATCATAACCACAGAAAACGGTGGAAATACACCATCGCTCCATCAATAAAAAATAAAATCGACAATCGGAGAAGGATTTAAATTAAAAAACGCGGATACCTCACAAAAGGCCGTGAAACAAAAGTGCAAACACCAAAATGGAACAACTAGAAATGCGGACTTTCACGTACAGTAACCTTCGTAAAAGGAAAACTCGCTTGTGGTAGATATTTGATTTATGGCTGGCTTGAGTCAACGAAAAAAAGGGTCCCGACACGATAAAAAAAAGAGATAGTGCACGGTTACATGCCACGCCTCTTTGGATCCCAAAATAGCCGTGAACCGACTATAAACTGTTCACATTTTGAATTTCAAGTCATAACCCAAGCTCCGCCCCTAATGGCGCGATAAACCAATCAGAGAGTGAACCATCCACAGAGCATTTTTGAATGACGTCATTCTACTTTACATTTAAAATCTGACTCACGACTAGCTATAGCCATAGAAAAAAGGGTCTTGACACGATTTAAAAAAAAGAGATAGTGCCTGTTTGGTGGAGAGTGCAGACAAGCTATAGCTGATTCACGGCCAGCTTGGAACGCTAAGGGAGCGTGTCCTGTCTGCGCTCTCCGCGAGCCAGGCGCTATCTCGTGCATTATCGGGTCAGGACCCTTTTTCGATGGCGCAAGCCAGCCGTGAATCAGTTATAGCCATGAATCAATTGTAGCACCTAAAAATATGGGGAGGAAATTCAATGAAAATAATTTTGAGGAACTCACAATCACGAGCTACCAATTCGTTCCCGGGTACATTGAACGTTGCAAAGCGGCTCTTCTGATGCGAGAATGGGCCGTCGCGATGGAATCTCTCGAGAATTCGGAAGTCAACGATGTAAGGATTGAAAATTAATTCAGAAAATCAGGAAAAGCGGAAAGAATCATACAAAAACTATATAGAAAAAAAAAGTCTCAAACTGACGATGGGTCCATTTTTTACAATTCTTTAGGATTTTTGAACAATTTCCAAGCTTTCTGGATGAATAATAACTCAGAAGAATGAGTCTTTTTTTGAAATAAAAACTCACCCTGACATCCAGATAGATTTTTAAATCAAAAATGACTTTTTATGAACCTTTTTCCAATTTTTTTCAAAATGAGACAAACTTTCAGTCAAGCAATCCGTACATTGAACTATTCCGAACAACTCACGCGATTTGTTTCGCCGGCTATAATGGAAGCCTCACTTCCAGCTTGAAAACTCTTCAGGTGAGTCTTCTAGGGAAAGCGAGAGGGGTCCCTAGAGTGGCCACCTGAGGGACTTTCGTAGGTCTCCGTGAAATCTCTTGGGAACGCTAGAAGGGTCTTTAAAGTGGTAATTTTAGAGGCTTTTGTGGGTCCTCTTCCAGGAGCCATCGTGGATTTTCTTAAAAACGCTAGAGTGGTCCCTAGAGCGGCCTAGAGGCTAACGTGAATAATCTTAGGAACGCCAAAGGGTCCCCTAAAGGGGTAACCTTGGAGGCTTTTGTAGGTTTCCATCAAGGGGCTACCGTGACTTTTCTAAGGAGAGCCAGAAGAGTTCCTAAAGTGGCGACCTCAAAGGATTTTGTGGGTTCCCCTCATGGAATTTCTGTAAATTTCCTTAGGAACGCTAGAAGGGTCTTTAAAGTGGCAACACTAGGGGCTTTTGTAGATCCCCATCAAGGGACTACCGTGCACATTCTAAGGGGCGCTAGAGAGGTCCTTACTAGTTAGAGTGGTAATTTTCTTAGGAACGGTACAAGGAGCCCTAATGTGGCCACTTTAGGGATTCTTGTAGGCTCCCTTCTAGGGGCTATCGTGACTTTTCTAAGAAGAGCCAGAAGGGTCCCTAAAGTGGCGACCTTAGGGGCTTTCGTAGGTTCCCTTCAAGGGATTACTGTGAATAATCTTAAGAACGCCAGAGTGGTCCCTAGAGTGGCAATACTAGGGGCTTTTGTAGGTCCCCTTCAAAGAGCTATCGTACCGTGAATATTCTTAGGAACGGTACAGGGATCCCTAATGTGGCCACTTTAGGGACTATTGTAGGTTCCCTTCTAGGGGTCACCATTCTAAGGAGAGCCAGAGTGGTCCCTAGAGTGGCGGCCTTTGAGCCTTTTCAGGTCCTCTTCAAGGGACTACCGTGCACATTCTTAGGGACGCCAAAGAGGTCCCTAAAGTGGCCACCTTAGTGACTCTTGTAGGAGCTTTTAAAGGGGCTCCCGTGATTATTCTTAGAAACGCTAAAGTAGTTCCTAAGTGGCAATATTAGGGACTTTCATATGCCCCTTGAGGGAGCTACCTTTATTATTCTTAGAAGCGCTAGAGGGGTCCCTAAAGTGGCGACCTTAGGAGCTTTTGTTGGTCTCTTTCAAGGGACCAGCTTACCTTCCCCTAGGGGCACTAAACTTGCAAAAGTGGCCCCTATAGGGGTTGTAGTTAGTGGCCAGTCTAAGGGAGCATGCTAGTGGCCCTTATATGTCTATTTAAATTGTTGAACGGAAGAAAAAAAAATTTAAAGACCACTCTAGGGACCACTTGAGCTTTAGGGATTTAAGGGTCAAACCATTAACTTCTATAGAGACCACTTGAACTTGAGCCCTCAAGGCTTTTTCCTCTTTAACCACTATAATGACCACTCTGGCTTCCCCAAAATCATAAAAAAAATTATTCCTTTTTCCAGAGAAGTTTGGAAGAAAACGAGGCGGCGAATCATGCGCTTTGGGCGAAAGTCGCTGGGATTCTGACGAGAATCTCGGCCAAGGATAGAAACGTCCTGATTTTTGCAAAGTTTGTCGAGTTTTCTGCGAAAAAGTAGCACTAGAATGAGATTGTTCAAAGTCGGGTAGTGTAGGTTTCTGCTAGGAAATGAAAAGAGTTTCGAGTTTATTTGATGTTGTTTCAAAATTGGGCATATGTCAAAAGAGCTGTGAAAATCGAGCTGAGAAAAATGAGCTGATGAAAAAACAGCCAGGGATAAAATTGCCAGCGAAAAGCGATCTGCGAAAATTTTGCCCACCGTTGGCAAAATAGTTGACTACATATTGCGCCCCACCGATATAGTCTGTTCAGATTTCAAAGGTCAAGTCTTCGCTGAAGCTCCGCCCCTAATGGCGCGATAAACCAATCAGAGAGCGAGCCATCCACAGAGTGTTTTCGAATGACGTCATTCTACTTGACATTCAAAATCTGAACAGACTATAACGCGCCGATGACAGATTTTGAATTTTCGGAAAATTTTTTTCATTATTTTTGTTATTTCTTATTTGTTTTCATTCATTTTCTTTTTCATTTTGTTGTGATTTCGTGCAGAAAAGTTTTATTTAATTTCCGCTTCGAATGAAATCGGGCTATAAGAGTCTGAAAAACATTTTAATAATGAAAAAAAAAATGTTTCAGGACGCTTAAAAGCAATCAGAGTGGATTGAAATCTTGCGAAAAGGAGAAGTTCGAGTATTGGTTCCGCAACTTCACGAGAGATGAAGACAATTTTCATCGGGAAACCCTGTCATGCTCACATTTTGTTCTTTTTTAGGTTTTTTTTTTAATAAACTGATATTTTGTTATGTTCATCATTTTCAATATGCAACGCGCAATTAAAATTTTTAATTGATCATTAAACGCAAAATCTGGAAAGAATTATGTATCTTAGCTATCATTTTTCTCACTTATGAATTTTTGTCTTGCCCTTTTTTTCAGACGTTTCAAAACTTACTCTCAATGATTCAACAATGTAGTTTAAAACCATTAAATATGAAAAAAAAAAACTTGATTTCAAGATAATAAAGCGTCGAAATGAACGACTTTTCAAAAAAATGTTGCTGCCGCTGTCGTTCCACACCTAGTGACGATGTTCAACGAAAGCCTCGCGAATGAAAGAGCTCCACAATCTATGCCGGACTCTGTCGTGCGACTGCTCCACAAGAAAGGAAACTGCCTGGACATAGGAAACTACCGACCAGTAGCACTATTGTCCGTCGTGTACAAATTGTTCACCTCGATACTTCGAAGAAGAGCTACGCGTGAACTAGAGGCTGCTCAACCCATCGAGCAAACTGGTTTCCGATCCGGATTCTCGACATCGGAAAACACCCTGGTCGTGACCGAGATGATCCAGAAGTCTCAGGAATACAAGTTCCCCTTGTACCTGATGTTCGTCGACTACAAGAAAGCCTTCGATTCTGTGGAGTTCGGCTCTCTCTGGACGGCTCTCAGCGAGTTTGGAGTCCATTCGAAGATCGTTATGACTCTGAAAAACATCTACGAAGAAGCAGAAGTCTCTGTCAGAATTCGAGGACAAGATGTACCAGTTCGAATACAGAAAGGAGTGCGTCAAGGGGACACAATTTCCCCAGACTTGTTCAACGCCACCCTCGAGCACATTTTTCGAAGGCTTAATTGGGAGAGCTATGGATTTTCTGTGAACGGAACGACTTTGACGCACCTTCGTTTTGCGGATGACGTCGTACTGTTTGCATCCAGTGCGCAAAAGATCCAAGAAATGGCTAACGAGCTGGCAAAAGAGAGCAAGAAGGCCGGCTTGGAAATCAACTTCGCGAAAACGTTCATCATGGCTAATCGAGCCCAAAGAAATGTCGAGATTGATGGGAAAAGAATTGCCTACACGGATGGGTTCATCTACCTCGGTACCCATCTCCACTTCGCTGATGGCTCGAAAACCGAAATCCAACGCCGAATTCGTTCTGCATGGAGCGTCTTCCACAAGTTCAAAACGTACTTAACACGAAGAAACGTTTCCAATATACACAAAGCCAAGATATACAACATGTGTATTGAACCAGCTTTTCTCTATGGTTCGGAAACTTGGACTCTGAAGAAGAAAGAAAGGAACCTTCTGGCAACGGCACAGCGGAAAATGATGCGATGGATGCTCGGAGTAACATTGCTCGACAGAAGAAGAAACTCCTGGCTCTATGAAAAATTGAAGCTACGCGAAGTTCGGTCGGAAGCTGTGAAGAGAAAATGGCTTTTCGCAAAGAAGATCGCTACGGGAGAAGACACATGGGCGAAGAAAATCGTGGAATGGCGACCATGGGCGAAAACGCGTGGAGTTGGACGACCCAAACCCCGTTGGCGAGATGACCTACGAGCAGTTCTTGGTGAAAGATGGGCGACAGTTGCGCGAACCAACAAACATCTCTTCAAATATTCCATGATTCAGCAGATACAAGATTACTCTGAGGACTGAATAAATGTTAAATGTTAAATGTTAAATGCTGCTGTCGGTGGAGCGCACAGTTGCGCGATTAACCTGCCAACGGGGGGCAAAATTTTCGCAGCTCGTTCCTCTCAGCTGTTTTTTCCCTGGCAATTTCTTCGGCAGCCCATTTTTCGCTGGCAGTTTTATCTCAAACAGTGAGGAGGCTCGATTTTCGCAGCTCTTTTGACATATACCCTCAAAATTATTCAATCCTTTACAAAGTATTTCAAAGGTTCAACGTTTATTAATAATATATATATATATATATATATATATATATATATATATATATATATATACATAGGCAAAGTCGGAAGGACCCATAAAGGACCATAGAAATGTTCCTTATAAGGTGAAAAAAGGCTCCTTTTTTGCTGCCTTTTTGCTCCATTTTATCAGCCCTTATGCACCATTTTTGCTGCCTCTCTCTTTATCCACCATTTCTTGAGCTTTCAAAATCCCAGAAAAATGGATGGCTCGATAAATGGACTCTCTTTGCTGCCTTTCTGCGGCCTTTTTTGAGCCTTTTTTGAGGCCTTTTTGCGGCCTTTCTGAAGCCTTACTGGGGCCTTTTTTGAGCCTCTCCCTTTTTGTGGCCATTATCCACCATTCCGACTTTGCCCGAGTGTATTTTTTTTTAAATATCATCTCAATGTTCATAGTTTATTTGACCTTCTCAAAGAGATTGAAAACTCCTGAAATTTGCGAAAATAACATTTTTTTAACCTGACTTTCTCGATTTAAGCAAAGTTTGATGGCTTTTTCTTACCAGAATTTTTTGAAAATCCGAAAATTTTCCATTTCCGTTGACAAAAAAATTGTCTTTTCCGAATTTTAAGAGCTCAAAAAAGTGGTATCTATATATATTTCACTTCAGATTTCAAAATGAAATTTGAGATTTTTTTCAAAGTTCCAGTTAAGAATGCAGTGTTTTTTTAATTTTAAGATTATCGAAAGAAAAAAAACAAGAAAATATTAATTTTTTTCGCGTTTTTGAACTAAGAAAAGAGTTAAAAAAATCGAAATTGATCATTTTTCGATTATTTTTTTGAACTTGATGAATTTTTTTCATTGGTTTTTTTCTGTCTCGATTTTTCAAGCCTTCCTTCAATTTTTTTGTTTGATTTTTTTGATTTTTTTATCATTTACCTCAAGAAACCTCCTCGCCAAAGCCTTGCAAATCAGCCGAAGGCCCAATTATTTGACGGAAGCCCTGAGGATCGCCGTTTCACTCGATGATGTTAAGGAGGTTTGAATTAAAACAAATAATTGACAAAATGTTCATTTCAGGCCTCAGCGATCGCAAAAGAACTAATGACGTTGGATGTCGATAATGTTTATGCGGCTTTGGGTACGAATTTTTCACTTTTTTTCAAATGTTTTACTTCAAAAAAATGAAGCTTTTCCTAAGGAAAAGTTTTTTTAATCAAAAACTGCTCAATTCTTAACTTTTTATCGTTTTTAAAGTTTGAAAACTTCGAATTAAAGAAAATGGAAGATTTTATGGACATGTCCATGTTTGAAAAAAAACAGACTTAAAACGATAAATACGAAAAAAATGAAAGGATTGTTTTTCAGACTTCAAAAATAGCTTTCTGAAAAACGGACCCTGGAAAACTAAAAAAAAATTATAGAGGTCTAAGTGCTACTACCAGACCACTAAAAATTTAAGCGGCCACTTTAGGGATCAATGGATCAACATAACTGGTCCATACTGTTTGTTTTAAAATTATCAGAGTTACTGGGAGGAATACTGAATGAAAAATTACTGAAATGGCCACTAAAACGGAAAATAGTATTCACTATAGAGGTGGGTTTAGTGGCCACTTCAGTGTCCTATCCAAGTAGTTCTTGGCAAACCTCTATAGTGGCCACTGAAAATTTTCCCAGTTGACCTGTTCATTTTCTCTTAAATTCGGCTGAAGCCGAAGTTTTTCGAATAAAATTTGAGATTCTACGAGTTTTTCTTAGCGAATTTTGAAACAAGTGGAGTTTTGCGGTTTCCAGTATGAAGATGGATTAAATTTCAATAAAAATAAACTCTGAGAAAAATTCCAAGATGATAATTTTGATAATCCGTTTTCTTCTCATTTTTCAGTTTTTTCATCATTCGTTCGAAAAAAAAAACGTTTTTCTGACTTTTCTGGTTGAGCTACTTTTCTGAAATCATCTAATAGCCTGTCTGAATTTTAAAAAAAAATGGATTTTTAGGACTGGTACTATCCCTTCTAATGAGCGGAAATGCGAAAGACGCCGCGACTCAGTACGAAATCGTCCATGAAGCTCATCAATTCGTCACTTCTTCCACGGTGAATAAATCGTTCAAGCATGCATTTTTTTTTTTGAGAATCTTGGAATTTCTGGTAGATTTGTCCATAAGTGAACCTTTTTTCAAATTTTAAACGAAAAAACTCGAAAAATTGGATAAAAATTAGGCTATGAAAATGAAAGATTTCATAGATCTGAAAAAAAGTGTAAATTTTTCAAAACAATAATAGTTTATTTAACTTTCTAACAATATAAAATCCCGAAGTCCCAGTTAAAAATTAATATTATTAGCATTAAAATGAAAGGTTTTACAAATTTATACAGTATCTCTACAGTCCTGGAAAAGTGTAAATTTTGGATTTTTTAAAATTTCGAAAAAGTGCATCTTCGCCCTAAGGATAAACAGAAAAAACTCACAAAAATCAATAATGACGTCACTAGCCTCTTTTTCAAGATCTACTACGTCATCGGCGCGATTTTGGCCAAGCAGAAAAGTGGCAATTTCGATGATTTTCGTCAGCAAATCGCCAAAGCCTTGGACGTTCATCAGAATAATTTGCAGGTTGCTTTCTTTTTTATTTAAGAGTCTGTAGATTAAAAAAAAACTCATATGAATAAGGTCAAAATTGGTTAAAATGCGCCCTAGCGCGAAAGATCTCTTAAAGACCTTTTTTTTGAAGTTTGAGCCTGGATAAATTGACACGGCAATGATAAGTTTCTGTGTGGCCGTCACATCAAAATTTTGAATTTTTTTCTTATAGGATACGGTACTTTTTCATACTGTAAAATATCTACAGTGTAGGAAATTGAAGTTTGAAAAAATGAAAATGTTATTCGAAACCGGTGAAAATGCGCTCCAGCGCGAACGATCTTTGCAAATAAATATTATTCCCCATTTTTGACTTATGTTTTTTGAGGCTACTGTAATTTTTTCATACTCTACAAAGTCCACAGTGTACTCAGAAAAACTCCATCACTTGAGAAGGTAGTGGTCACTTAAGTGGTTCCTAAATAATCACTTGGAGAGGGCACTAAAGGGACCACTAAGACCACCTTAATAGAAACCACTATTTCGCGTCTTAGTGGCTACTAGAGTAGTTTTTAGTGGTCTACACTTCTAAAGTGACCTCTATACTTCCGCCACTTAAATGACCACTAATGCGACTACTATAGTGGCCACTAAGACGTCGGAACCCTCAAGTGGCCACTTGAAAATTTCCCAGTACTTTTCGAAGACTGGTATTAAAAAACCAAGTTCATAGGCAAAAAGCCTTAAAATTGGTGAGTATGCGCTCTGGCCTTACAGTTTTGACTTTGTGGTTTACTGCAGGTTTTCATACTGTAAAATACCTACAGTATTCAGAACATCCCATTCGGGGTCGATTATTTGAGTGCGATGGACAGCGACGTGATGTATCTGATTGCTCAGCAAATCCTCGATTTCGCCCCTCTAGTGGTCGGTTTTCCCTATCCAAGTAATCACTTTAGTGGCTTCATAATGAACTGGTTTCTGTGAAAAAGTAAAAACAGCCGCGATTGACAGAGTTTCTGCGCTTCATCGCTAATTTTATCCGGAAAGCCCGTGCAGGCTATTAAGCGATAAATGAAGCATGAAGCCTTATTATAAGGACCTTTTTTTATTCAGCCAGTCAAAGCCGCCGACGACTGCCTGAAAATAGCCGACAAAGTACTGACGATGATCGTGGATGCATCTCCAGGCATGCGTTTGCGGTCGCGTCGCAGTTCTGATACATTCTTTCAGGTCTTGCTCATGTCACCTACCTTCTCGCCCGGGTACAGTACCTCTCGATGGATTACGGTAACGCCGAAGAGAGCGTCAAGCTTTGCTTGGAAAAGAATGAATCTTTCACGGAGGCCTACCTTTTGAGGGCTCAGGTGGGAATTTAGAAAAGGAAAAGGTGTTTCGGTGTTTTTGGAGGGTTCTGAGGGTTCTAAAAATCTAATTTGGTGTTTAGTAGAGGTTTTTTTGCAGATTTTTTGAGTTAAACGATTCAGAATAATATTAGATTAGTTTTTAAAAAGGCTTTTTCGTGTCCTTAATCAATTTTTGGATCATTTTCTAAGCTTTTTAGGGTTACTTCTGAAGTTTCGTGGTTTGTAAGGTTGAAAGGTACTGAGGAATATCTAAGAAATGAGCCACAATTCGGAATTTTCGAAAAAAGAGGTCTCTATTCAGAAAAAAAAGCCTTTTTTCAGATGACGATCGACCGTGGCGGAAAAATCAACGAAGCCGAGCAAGCTCTGACCACCGGCCTGAATTTCAATTTCGCCGTTAGAGACACGAGTCTCTATCATCTGATCAAGGCCAAAACTTTGAAAGTGACTTGATAATCATCCTGTGGTCGCATTTGGAATGGTTCGCGTCGCATTCCCGAGAAAAATAAAATATATTATAGGAAGCATGAGCTTTAATCGTTTTCCTATCGTCTTTCAGAATTTTCTACTGCCTTCAAGCGTAAACCGTTTCATAGTCGGGCGCAAGTTTATTGAGACCATCTCAGTATTTTTACGTGATTTTTTGCGGCGAAACTTCTTCATCTTTCCAAGACCAAAACTCTGAAGGTTTTCACCTTATCGTTTGGTCTTTTTGTAAAACTTCTCAGCTTGCTCAAGTCGTTTTGTGGTCCGGCGCAAGTTCATTGTGAATGTTTTCATTCATCAGACATCTTAGATAGACCAAATTATAAAGCTGCTTTTAATTTGATTAGTCTGATTTTTCGAAAAATTTTTTTGTTTGATGCCAGCTAGCGTAACTCGTTTCATGGTCGGGTGCAGCCTCAAAAGACGCGCTTCAAGCCATTCTCTCTGCGGGCATGATTTTGAATCAATGACGCATTTTTTTCAGAGAAAAAACGAAAACAATGAAGCCATTCAAACTCTCCGCGCCGCGCTGAAAATCCCACAGAAGGAACGGTCGAAAAACCTGCTTGCACCGTTGGTTTTTCTCTTTTTATTTCGATTTAAGGGACAAAAAAATATGATCGATAATAGAATGAGCAGTGATGAAGAGAAAATTAGAGCGTAAAATAAATTTTTCTACGTGGAAAGAAAGTAGAAAAAAAATTTAAGGATAAGTGAAAAAAATGGAGTCTTTTTTTGAGCGAAAGGTGAGGAAATAATGTACATTTTTACATTTTTTTGAATACATCTTTTTTTACAAATTGGGCAAATATACAGTTTTCAAAGAATTAGACAAGAAACGAGGAACAAAAAAAGTCGTATTTTTAATGAATTTTTCATGAAAATTGAGAATTTATAGGGGCAGTCTTTTTCTAAGAAGCACCAAAAATGCCTAGTTTTTCGAAAGAAGAAAGAAAAAAAAGGTAGAAAAATGGGTATAAGCTTGAAATTTTGGTTGATTCTACAATATTGTTCAACGTTTGGGTTTTTAAAATTAAAAGGAAGGAGAGAAAATTTGAGGAGAACCGTGATAAAAAAAAATCGAATTTTACTTTTAAAAAATAATTGAGAGATTGATGTATATTTTTTTACATTTTGACAATCTTCAGAAATTTAAAAATTTATAAAATTGGGTAGAAAAAAATTCCGCTTGAAACGGAAGTATTCTACAATTTTGTACATATTTTATACAGCTTTGTACATTTTTTTCGAAAGTCTACATATATGAGCAAAATATAATCTTTTTCTGAATTTAGAAAAAAAAAATCAAACAAAATAAGCCCCACCTTTTTGGGTAACAATGAAGCGGGCCAAATGTCCCGGAGACACGATCAAGCAAGCTTTTCCACTATTTTTGCTGGAAACTTCGAAAATTGCGCTTTGAAGTCGGTCATTCGTGTAGCGGGCTTCGAATTCTGTGGCGAATGCCCTGAAATTCCAGATTTTAAAGAAAAAAAAATAGTTATTTGATAATAAATCAAACAAGAGAGCTAGAGAAGGTGATACAATGAAGATTTTTGATCAATTTCAATCAGGATTTGAATATTTTTGGAATTTCCAAAACCCACCCATTCCTCCTGCGGACCGTTTCCCAATCAATAAAATCAATATCCTTCAAAAGATTGGCTGAGTTCAAGGCCTCTTTGCACCGGATCGATAAATATTCCAAGTTTCCCCGGACCCCATTGATCCAATCCTGAAAAAATGACTTTTGAGATTTTTAAAAGAAGTTCTTACCTTTAAATACATGTTGATTGCGTTCTCAGTGATATTATCACTTGTCAAATCGATCCGATCGCTTTTTAGCCGTAGAAATTGATCGTCGTTCATGGAACATTTGTTGGTGACGTTGAGGGAAAGAGTGTTGGAAACCTGGAATTTAAGACTTTGAGTTCTATTTTTTTCAATGCAACTAAGTTCATTGATTCTGAAAAAAATTCTCTGTTTCACTAGGAAAAAAATTGAAAAAAAGTTCCAAAAAAATTTGCGAACCTGAGGAAGATCGAAAACGTCGGAATCCTTGAAGTATTGAACTCCGCGATCTTGATAAAGGGATCCGGAGAGATATTGCATGGAAAGTTTGCTCAAATGAGACGGCGCCAAGTTCAAAACTTTCTTGAAAGTCGCCTCGTCGACTGTTGAAATCGTGAGAGATTTGCAGACAAATTTTGACATGAAACATGGGGTGCAGGCCTGAAAATATAGATTTTTATCGAAAAATGTAGCTGCAAAAGGATAATCGATTTGAAAACAGATATTTAAAAAAAATTTGCAAGCTCTAAACTTGAACTCAACTAAAAATTTGAGTGTTCAAAAAAGTTCCCTATAAGTCAAATTACCTCAAAAAATGGCTAGAAGTTTTAAAACTTAAAAAAATTATTGAAAAAGCTTAATAAAAATATGAGAATAAATAGCCTCACAAAGGCGAAGATTATGCGCCCCAATGACAAATTTCCTTTGAACTCGCTTGAAAAAGCCCTAGAAGTCGATAAGAATCGTTAAAGCAAACATATAAAAATATGAGAAAAATAGTCAAGAAAAAGGCGAATATGCGCTCTAAGGACAAATTTTCTGGAAACTCACTGAAAACCCCTTAGAAATTGATAAGACTCATTAAAGTAGACCAAAAAAAACATGAAAAAATAGCCAAGCAAAAGGCGAATATGTGCTCTACGGACAATTTTCGAATGAACACAAAAAATATAAAGATCATTATTTACACTGTATTTTGTGAAGAAAACTCGAAATCTCTTTCAAATCCACGAACCGTCATGTATTCAACGTGGTCGAAGCGATTCTCCTTCAGAAATCGGCTCAAAAATCGAAAAGCCATTTGTTTGAAATTCTCGCCGTTGTAAATGGCGACGTCGGTGCGCGGGTTTTTGTAATCCGTCGTGTAGATTCTGGAAAATTTGACCATTTTTTGTATGATTTTTTGATTGACTTTTCGACTTCGCAATTGACAAATCCTCGATCGATAAACCGGAAAGTGTATTGCTCACAGTGCTGCCGTTTCACGGTGGCGCAGATTTTGATGAACTGAAGAAAAATTGAGAAAAAATTCAGGCTGGTCTGCGCTCTCTTGTTCTCTCACCAGCCCATGGAAATTGTTCGGTCGAGAGTTGAAGAGAGCGCAGACGGGCGTAACATTTTCAAGTCAATAAATTATTTTAGTTGAATTTATCTTGAAAGAACTGAGGAACTCCAGAGTGGTCCCTATAGGGGCGACCATAAGGGCTCTGGGAGGGACGACTTTACGAACCCCTATAGGGACCAATAAAGCTTGCAAAAGTGGTCCCTTTAGGGGTTTTAGTAAGTGGCCCCTATAGGGGGCATGCTAGTCAATAACTGGTTTGATAATTTAGCGAAGAAGCTTTTCCATGGGGAAAACTGAACAAATAAGTGTTTTTGAACGAAATTGTAAGACTTGAGCTTTAGGGGATAAGGAATCAGACTCTGGTAGGGACCATTTTTTCAGCCTCTATAGAGGTTGTTCTTCCCTTCATCCCTATAGGATCCACTTGAGTTTTAGGAGATAAGGAATCAGACTCTGAACCCCTATAGAGACTACCTTAATTTAATCCCTATAGGGACCTCTTTTTCGATCACTATAGGGGTTGATCTCCCCTTCATCCCTATTGGGTTCACATGAGTTTTAGGGGATAAGGAATCAGACCCTGAACCCCTATAGGGACCACCTTAATTTTACCCCTATAGGGGCCGCTTTTTTCGATCACTATAGGGGTTGATCTCCCCTTCATCCCTATAGGATCCACTTGAGTTTTAGAAACTAAGAGATCAGACCCTGAACCCCTATAGGGACCACCTTAATTTTACCCCTATATGGGCCGCTTTTTTCGATCACTATAGGGATCTTCTCCCCTTTAACCCCTATAGGGACCACTATCGGATTCATAAGAATTTAAGATTTTTTTGAATTTAGTCAGTTTTTTTCCGAAGTTCATGGACAGAAACAAAGTTTTTTTCTTTTTCTTTTTTTTTGCCCCAAATCAGGTAAGTTGGCTAGAAAAAAACATATTTTTAAATAATTAAGGAAATTTTTCAAACCTTTGGCATATCCGGCCGATTCCAATAACTGTCCACGATTTCCAAAGAATCGAAAAAAAGTTGGAGCCTTTTTTTGCAAACGTTCCATGTTTCTAGCGATAAGAATGAAAATCTCCTCCTGGAATGTATTTTTTTAGAATTTTCTTCAGGAAATTGATAAGAACTTTGTCGAAAAATCCATCCTTCGAGTGATCTCGTGCTTCATCTCCATTGGAAGAAGTTGCCATGGGAAGTTGGAGCCAAGGCTCTGCGAATTTCGCCCTAAAATCATTTCTTTTAAAGCTTTTTTGATTTTTTCAGGCTCTGAGAAATGAATTTAGTGAATCTACCTTTTTTATGAGTTGGATAGCCCCATTTAATAAAAAAAAATTTCTAAAAGAACGACTGAGCAATTTTTTTGGACCTATAGACCTTTCTAGAGGGTTATGGCTTTTTTCATAATTTATTCTCGCTCTGAGGCTAATTTTTGAAGTTTTCAGAAGATGATCAAGTTTATCTTAAGGCTTCAAGCCTCTAACTAGGCAACCACGAAAAGTTGGAATAATTTTGATTTTAATTTAAAAATTTTCAAGTTGTGGCTATTTTTCAAGGTCAATCCTGCGCTATTGATACATTTTTAGGGTATTTTTTTTCAAATTTGAAACGGAAAGCTACTTTTTCTGAATTCTTTTTTCAATTGAAAGTTTTTGAGCTTCTCAAAATCAATAAAAAGCTAGAAAATTTCTTATTCAACATATTTTTATTCAACTTCGTTCTCTTTCTCTTCTGGGGCTTTATAATCATATACCAGCAAGAAAAAAATCAAAGAAAATACCTGTTCCTCAACGAAATTCGGGTAATTGACCGGATAATTGGCTAGAACAGACGTCATTTTTGTTCTGGAAAGTTTGAAAAGTTGATAGAGAAGAATAGAAAAAACTTACGATATGGAATATTCGAAAATTGCAATTAAAAATTTGACGAGAGGGAAAAAGTACTCGAAGCCAGAAATGAATTCAAACGGAAAAAATATTTTTTTCAATTTCTTACAAAAAAAAATGAACAGAAAAAAGTACTCAAAAGCTCTGTAATGAAAAAAGGACTGAAAAAAGGAAAAAAAAAGAGGAAAAAACAACATTTTTAAATTCAAAATTTTCATTAATATAGACAGGAAAAGGTACTCCCAAAAAGTTTGAGTGAAAGTAAAACTGAGAAAAACAAAAAAAAATTAGGAATTAAGAGAGATAAAAAACGAATTTTTGAAATATTTCTCAAAAATATCAATAGAAAAAAGTACTCGAAACTCTGAAATGAAAGTAAAACTGAAAAATGAGGGAGGGAAAAAAACGAAAACGTAAACATATTTGTTTGTTTTCGGAGCGCTGCCTTGGGGCGTTGGTCACGTGCCAATTGGGACGCCACTTCTCTGTGAACCGGGTCTGAATGGACTTTGGCACCCTTTTTCGTTAGATTCTGATGGTTCGGATGAGAAAAATGATCAAGAAAGGGCTTTTTTCAAAATTATTCTTTAAAAGCGCTGATTTTCAACCATTTTTATAGATATTTGAAGGTTTCAAAGTGAAAAATTTAGCAAGAAACAGACTTTTTATTCGAATGAACTGGAAAAATTTCTAGTGACCACTATAGAGGCTCGCCTAGGACTACTTGGAGAGGACACTATAGTGGACACTGTTTTCCGTTTAATGGTCACTATAGAGGTTATCTACTTAGTGGCCACTTCGGTAGTTTTTCATCCAGTATTCTTTCCAGTAACTCTGATAATTTTAAAACAAACAGATTGGACCAGTTATGTTGATCCATTGGCCCCTAAAGTGGCCACTAAAATTTTTAATGGTCTAGTAGTAGCACTTAGACTTCTATAGTGGTTACTAATTTTTAACCCCTAAGTGGCTACTAATTTGACTACTATAGTGTCCACTAAAACGTCAAAACCCTATAGCGGCCACTAAAAAATTTCCCAGAATCTTCAAAAAAATTTAGAACATTTTATCTGATAGTCTCTTCATTTACTTCACTTTTTTTGATTTTTTGATCAAAATACCATAGAGTTGTCATTTTATCTTATCAATGATGAGAAAGACGCAACAAAGAACGAAAAGCCTTTACTCAGACGATAAAGTAAGGAAAAAGAGCTGGTTGGCGAGCGACAGCGCGCGCGTTGCGGTTCTTGATCCGGAGCGGTTTGCTGCGGTCGTCGGCCGATTGAGAATGGGGCGGAGGCGATTTCGCGGTCGGCCTGACGACATGGCTGTCCAACGATGGCGATGTAGCCGAAGAAGTCGCGACGTCGACCCGACTGAACTTCCGCAGAGGCTCGTGAAGCGATGTCGCCACGGGGGCTCTTTCCAACTGGCGATTCCGCTTGCGCGTCGACGATACCGCGTAGGGAGAGGCCGTGGAGCGGTGGACCTTTTGGTCGTCTGAAATTGAAGAAATTATTGGGTTTTCGGGCGTTTTCTAATGGAAAAAATAGCCAAAAATGCTCTGATGGTTACAAAAATGGCCAGAGATTTTTGAGAATCAAGTTTTTGAACTTGAGCCTATCAAATAGTTGAAAGAAAAAGAAGAATCGTGGAAAAGTAAAGGAGCTCCTGTAAATGATTTTTTTGAATGGTAAATGACTCGGAAGTTCGTAACGCTAAACGGACGTGCTCCGGACGTTGCTCAGCGATTCTAGCGATCACTTAAGAGTGCTGAGGCTACTAAAGTGGCCACTAGAAATGCCCAGACACGTCCGATTCGCGTCCCGTTCGCGTTACCAAGATCCGAAGAGCAAGGGAATTATCAGAAGAGCGAAAGAAAAATTCAAAAAATAAATCAAGAATCAGAGCAATTTAATTTTTCGTCCCATTTCGTTCAGAGAGGTCAGACATCTCGGAAAACAGGAAAAATAATAATATGAAGGTTTTATGTACAAAAAATAGTAGAAATTTTGAACTTATGTGACTTTGAAATGTTTCTCAAAACCAAAAAAAAAAGGATCCTCCTGATTTTCATTTGATCAAGAAAGAAACGTACGGTTATGTAGCTCGGATTGGCGCCTTTTCCTTTTCAGAAACTTGACAAATTCATGAGCTTCCTCTTCGAGATGAGGAACGTCACAGTTGGAGTAGTTTTGTAGGAACTTTTTCACTGAACGAAAATCTTTTTAACAGTGAAAAGAAATTATAAAATGGGAAACTTACGAAGGTCGACGAGCTCAGGGTGAGAGTGGGAAGAGGTCTGGAAAATTGGGATATGAAATTTTCTAAAAATCAGAGAAGGGAAATTTTTGAAGATAGAGAAACCATCGGAAAAATCTTGCCAGAAAGTTGATTTTCTAGTTGTAAGTTGTATGTTGTAAGGTGAGAGAGCGTTAAAAAGGAGAGGGTGGAGGTTTTTTTTCTCTCTAAACACCTTTTTGTTTACCAGTGCTTTCTAGCTTTCGAAGATTTGAACTTAGACTCGATTTTCACATTTTTAAAGTGGAAGGTACTGGGAAAATATTTAGTTGCCACTGTAGAGGCTTGCCAAGATCTACTTGGAAAGGACACTAAAGTGGCCACTAAAACCACCTCTATAGTGGCCGCTATTTTCCGTTTCAGTGGCCACTATAGAGGTTCTCTATTTAGGGGCCACTTCAGTAGTTTTCATCCAATATTCCTTCCAGTAACTCGGATAATTTTAAAACAAACAGATTGGACCAGTTATGTTGATCCATTGACCCCTAAAGTGGCCACTTAAATTTTTAATGGTCTAGTAGTAGCACTTAGACTTCTGTAGTGACCACTAATTTTTAACCCCTTAAGTGGCCACTAATTTGACTACTATATTGGCCACTAAAACGTCAAAACCCTATGGTGGCCACTAAAAGTTTTCCCAGTAAATGAAAAAAGAAACCTTGAACTTGTGATTTTGGGGATTTCCATCGGTGGAGATGACAATCTTATCGCGGCTACTCATAAGAGAGAAAAGGTCAAGAAATGATTGTAGCTACTAATCCACGCGAATATATTTTAATTCATTAATCAAGTTTTAAATTTATTCAGAAATGGGTTTTTCGACCACGAAATTCAAAAATTTTACGACAAAGTTAAATCTTGACTTTCCAAGGGCATTATTAATTGATTTCTGGCCGAGGATTGGTTACAGGTCTCCGGAAAATATTTAAATTGGGCAAAGTTGTCTTGATTTTTCTTTTGACGATAAAAAATCAATATTTTGAGGCGTTTTTCGAAATGTATGTAGAGCTGACATTGATGATCCGGATAAATTGACTTTTTCTGAATATTTTTTGAGCCATTCTTTGCAGCTTTAGCGCTCATGACCTTTTTCATTATTTTTTTAATCGGATTTTTAAAAAAGCGTGAAAAACTACATCTAGTGATTTTTTTCATAAAGTAGTCCTACTGTGAGTTGAGATCATTCGTTGATCGGTATTGAATAAATGGACTGTTTTGGACTAAAAATTTTAAATTCAAAAGATTCTGGACTTTTCCTATCCCTACACTTTGAATCTTTGAAAGTTAGAGAGCACAGGAATACAAGAAGGCATTCAGAGAAAAAGAAAGCGCTTGTGCTCTCATTTTTGAACGCTTTCTAGCTTTCAAAGATTGATGAAATTTCTTTTTTTTTAATTTTCGCGAAACATTTTTAGGGCAGATCTTTCGCTTATCCATTTTTCCCAATCTTCTCGATTTTCAGAAAAGAAATAGCGGACACGCAGAAGATCTCGGTTCAACTGGAACTCATCGACACTCTGCAAGTGATGGGCCGGACCTCCGAAGCTGAACAGGCCATGTCGGAGGCCCTCAACGAGTGGCAAGGAAAGGCCGAACAGGAGCAGCTCCTCATCTCCCAGGCTCAGATCTTGGTCTCCAAAGGAGATCCCGATGGAGCTCTTGCCATCTTGCAGAAGGTTTATAAGATGGGTGCATTTTAAAAAAATCTGAAAATTCTTCGATTTTCCATTGAAGAAAAAGGCTAGCTTTTTGCATGATTATCGAAAAAAAGGAAAAAAAAAACAAAAAATTTTCTTTTTAATCTCTATAGGGAAAAGGCAGCTCTAGAAACCACAAAAAGTGCTCCCTTTAGGGGTTTTTGGTCAAGTGAACTCTTTAGGGGGATATAAAGGTCCCTAAAGAGGTCTTTGGTAAAGAAGCAAATCAAAAAAAAGTGCTCCCTTTAGGGGTGATCAAGGGGGTAAAGTGGTCCCTAAAGAGATCTTTAGGAAAGTAAAAAAATCAAAAAGCGCTCCCTTTAGAGGTTTTTGGTCTAGGGGGGTAGAGTGGTCCCCTAAAGGAAAAGTAGCAATATTTTCCAGATGCCTATAATAAATTTGAAACCTGTTTTGGCCTAACTCTGAGCTCATTATTAATAAACGATTGACGGACTTTTTTTCTCATTTTCATTGTGAAAACTTTTTATTCGATGATGAAAAGGCTAATATTCAAAAACTGAGTTTTTCAGGTGCAACCCGGACAGTTGAGTTATCACTCGGCGCGGATCAAAATGGCGGAAATCTACATCGAGGAGAAGAAAGACAAGCGAATGTTCGCCGCTTGTTACAAGGAACTCCTTCAAATGGAACCGACCCCGGCCTCGTACGCCATGCTCGGCGATGCCTTCATGAGCATCCAGGAGGTCTGGATAGAGCTATTGAATATTGGATCGGAAGTCTTTCGAGAGTTTCTGGAAATCCAATCAACATAAGAAACGCGAAAGGAACCTTTTTCAAGAAAGGTCGTTTTTAAGGCTTTAACTTCCATTTTAGACCGGATTTTTCTCGGACGTCGTAGCGCTTACCGGATTACTCTTCTAGTTTTCGAGTATTCTTATCTATATTTTTGAAAAATTGTGTTCAATTAATTTTAACACTTTTTTAGTGTTGCTAGGAGCTTTAAAAGACTCTGAGAACTTGTTAGAATCTTTTCTTTCAGTTTGTAGTTAAAATTTTGAGCCTGTAGGCCTTCTGACTTCTTTTGGAACCTTCCAAATTCTTTGAAGCTTCAAGAAAAAGCTCAGGTTGTGACAGGCTTTTTTCTGGTCCTGGTCATGTAAAACTAATCAGTTAGTTTAAATAGAAAATTTCTCTTCTTCCATCCGTTTTTCTTTTGAATAACAAGACTCATCTTTAAACTTCCGTTTTTCAGAGAATTTCGGCCTAGTTTCCCCCAATGAGTTAGCATTCTCCTATGTCAATTATAAATTACTCAATAAATCTATATTTTTCTTTAGCCTGATGAAGCGATTTCCTACTACGAGCAAGCTTTGAAAATGCAAAATAAAGACGCCCTTCTAGCCGAAAAAATCGGAGAGGCCTATGTCATGAGTCATCTCTATGCCAAGGTAAAAAAAGAACCGAAAACCGATTTAAAACATAAATAAAGGCCGTCAACTTCTACGAGTCGACCATGAACATCTACAAAGACAGGAAAATGCGTGAGAAACTCGCCGAGTTGCTCCTGAAGCTCGGAAGTCTGGACAAGTGCGAGAAAGTCCTCAAGCAGCCCCTTGACCTGGATCCTGACCCCGCGGGTGAGAAAACCTTAGTTTTCTAGAGGATTTTTGAGGAATGAGCAGTTTTTAACTATGATTCTGATTTTTTTAGGGTCTAAATTTTTCTGAACTTGATTTTCTGACGTCATTTCCCATCGATTTATCTCGAAAAATTTTGCCGCAAATTGAAAAAAATTTAGTTTGCGTTTTTCTTAAGCTTTTGAGAGCGTGGAAGCCGATCTGGAAAAAATTTATATCAATCGATAAACGAAAAATAAATTAAGGCTAGGATTGACTTCCATAGGAAAGTTAGGAAGTTATAGAAAATCAAAATTTATAGTCGAACTTTTTAAGTTTTTTTATATTTGGTATCGATCGATAGTGGAGATCAAGAGGTTCAAGAAAAAATAAGTATTTTAATCCTCAACTATGTCTTTTTAGACCTTAATACCGCAAGAAGAGGTTCACAAGTACTCAAAGTTTGAAAAAAAACAGGCTTTGCGGTTTTTTTGGTATTGGAGAGAACCGAAGGGTAGTTGTGAAAAGTTTTTTTCAATTCTTTTAATATGGCGACTCATTTCCAAGTTTTGAATGGATATAAACTTTTTTCAGAGACTTAATAGGTGATTTTAAAGCACAAATTCGGAATCACTGTGAAGCGTTTCATATTGTGATACCAGTCTCTTTTTGAAAATCTCAAATTGTCCTGAAACCATCCTTTGAAATTAAAACTAAACCAATAAGCATCGATTTTAAGATCTCACCGTGCTTCCCTCGCACATCCAACTTCTCGAATTGCTCTCAAAAGTTCATCAAGCCAGAAAACAGTGGAATGAAGCTTCGGACTGTCTCGACAGAGCCAAAAGGCTCCAGCTCAGACTGATGACCAAATCTGAGACCAATACCAACTTCAATGTCAAGAGAGAGGTCGCGAGGTTGGTTTTGATGAAAAAAAAGGGTGAAAAAGAATAGGGAAAAGGGGAATAAAATTGAAAAATTGAAAAGGGAATAGAAGAAAAGAGGCCTTCGAAAGTTTAACCAAATTTCAACATTAATGAAGAAGAATCGTAATTATCAATTTTGAGAAATTGTGAATGAGAATTTAAGCTTGCAGAAAACTACGTTTCAAAAAAACAAACTTTGTTTTTCGATAGAAAAATTGAGAAAAGCCAGTCATGATGGGAAAGTTCGCCCCATTGAGAAAAGTGAGAAAAGTAAAGGAATTAACCAGTTTTCATCGACTCCTAGAAAAATTTTTAGTGGCAACTACTGGTTTTGGCCTTTTCAGTGGCCACTACAGTAGTCAAACTAGTGGCCACTTAAGGGATGAAAAATTAGTGGCCGCTATAAAGTTCTAAGTGCTACTACTATACCACTTAAAATTTTAGTGGCCACTTTAGGGGCCAATGGATCAACATAACTGGTCCAATGTGTTGTTACTGGGAAGAATACTGGAAGTGGCCACTAAGTAGATAACCTTTATAGTGGCCACTAAAACGGAAAACAGTGACCACTATAGAGGTGGGTTTAGGGGCCACTTTAGTGTCCTCTCCAGATAGTCCTTGGCGAGCCTTGATAGTGGCCATTAAATTTTTCGCAGTCTCTGAGAAACAATGGCAAACGATGTTTCTGAAATCAGCGAGGTTTTTGGAAATTAGAAAGGTTTATGAAAGTCAGAAAAATCAAGGGAATTTCTAGCTCTCGGCATTCTCATTAGAAAATCAAACTTCTCACAGAATCCTCTGCCTAATGGCCGAGCTCCAAACCCGAACAAAAGACATCACGAGAGCCGTGGAGTTGTACAAACAAGCCACAACTTTTCACGAAGGTGACATCAAGGTTTGAAGAAAAAATCAGAGATTCATAAATTCCCAAAATTAAGAGCAACCTCGCCCTAGCGCACATTTACATGTCCCAAAACCGACTCCAATTATGCAATCAGCAATGTAACATCGTCCTCGCTATTGAGAGAGACAACGACGAGGCGACCTTGGTGAGGCGATTTTCTGAGGGGATTGTGCGCTCTGATGATAAATTTGGTTGAATTTCGAATTTTGAAGAATTCTTTCTTGCGGTTAAAAGGATTTTTTCAAACCCATTTCTATACGTAAACTAGGGCATGTTTTAGGCGTTTCTGTGGATTTTTTAACCATATAGTAATAGAGACTATTTACTCAGATGTCAGGGAAAATTTGCTTTTTCCGTGGAGCGAATTTGAGCGGATTTCGGAGGCTTTTTTGAAAAAGAAAGAGAAAATTAGAGCAGAATTCGGAAAGGAATAAGGGCATTCTTCATTTTGAAAAATTACTAATTTTTGTTTTCCCTTAAGGGATCATTTACGGTATTAACGACTTTAAAAAAAGAAAAAAAACATCTAAATATTTTTTCATCCATTTTTCTCCGAACTTGGGATTACCAAGTCCAATTTTTCAAAAGAGCCTTCTCTGATTTCTCGAATTTCAGATGATGGCCGATTTATTGTACCTCAAAAACGAAGGAGACCAGGCGATCGTCCATTTCACCCAATTGTTGACCAGAAATCCCAGTAATTTCATGTCGTCTCCCTGGATTTCAATGTCCGCATTTTACAGACCATTATCATGCCCTGGCACGGGTCATTGAACTTTCCTGGAGAGGTGGCGATGCCGAGAACGCCGAGAAGTTTTTGATGTTCGGAAAATATTTTTTCGAAAGAGGAATCAAAAAAATTGTAGGAAAGCCGTGGAAGCGAATCCGCGGGCTACGGTAGATGCCGGTTACAATTACTGTAAAGGGCTTCATGAATGGTAAATGATCAGTTTTATGAAGTTTATTTGAGGATTCACACATTCTTACACTGTTCTAACAAAAATCTTCAAAAAAACTTGAATTTTTAAATTATATTTTTGATACAGTGATCTCAATAAAAGGGTTGGAAGAAAGTTGAAAAAAATTTTTGGTTCGAAAAAAATTCGGAGAATGAAAATATATTCCTTGTATGCCAAATTATCTATCTTCTTTCTTATAATTTTATAAATATCGACTCCCATTTTATTTCCGATTATTTTAGTGAATTTATTGGAGATTTCAAATTAAAATTGGAATCTTAACGAAATTTAAAATCATTATGAAAACAATTCAAAGAGTTGAATAGGTTTTTTTCTGACATCTTTTTCCGATTTTTCGAGCTGAAATAGTCTATAATTAGAGATAAACACGGCCTGAAGAGGCGCCAGATAGTTAGAGGTTCCCTCACTTCTCTGGAGTCTCTTCAGTCGCCGTGATCTCTTGCTTACAAGCTTTTTTCAGGCTTTTTCGAGTTTTTAAAAAGTTTTGGAACATTTTATTGATCTTCCAAAAAGAACTACTTCGCTAATATTTACAAAATTCTGACCTGTCTGCGCTCTCTTTTCCCTCACCCAAAGAAACATGCACCGTTCAGAGAAAAGAGAGCGCAGAGAAGTCAGACTTTTCTGTGAAAAATGGCTTTTTCAGCTCATTTTTTTCAAACTCCCCTTTTTAAGCTTTAAGTTTCAAAATTTAGCCTTTTTTAAGGTTCACCGGAGATCCGAACGGCGCTCTGCAAGCTTTCAATAGAGCTCGAAGGGATCTGACTTGGGGCGAAAAGGCGATTTATAATATGATCGAAATTTGTCTCAATCCCGACAATGAAATCATCGGCGGAGAAGTCTTGGAGTCCAGCGAGGACAAGTTAGTTTTTCGAGGAGAATGCGGTCGTTTGAAGAGAGATTAGAGAAAGAGAGATAGCAAGCTTCTCTGGAGTCTCTAAGGGGCATAGTTGTTCTTTCGCATTCTCTTCCGGAAAAAAAGAAGAATATTATCGTCTTGAAGAAAAGCAGAATCTTAGATTTCGAAGTTTCAAGAAACCCGAGGGATCTCTAGGAAAGCTCTTCAACAAAAATAATATATTTTTTTTCGAAATATATCCTTTTCAGGCCAGAAGACGCGGACCGAGCGATGGGCACCAAAACGGCCGAAAAATTCTTGAAAGTTTGATTTTCCGATTTTTAGAATGGTAATTTTTATTTTTAGGAACTTCGATACAAACCGACCGTTGATTCGAGATATTCGCTCATGGAGAACTTCATTTTGATGCACACCGGCAATAAAATGAACATTCAAACGGCTCTCAACGCGTTTCTGTCCATGATTGGAGAGGGGGTTTGTACGTTGCTAAAGTCGGAAATGTGGAAGACGGGTGCAAACTGGCCGCTGAAAGGGTTCCGTTTTGAGGCCTTTTATGAGCCTTTACTTCTTGGTTAGCTGAAAAGCCTTGAAAAGGGTGAAAAAAAAAGTCTCGGCCATTAATTATTTCTGATTTTATTACTGTAGCACGTTTTGGTTCATACACAGTTACTAGTAGAGATTGATATCAATTCAAAGAAATTTTTTTGGCCAAATAGGTCCAAAAAGGGTGGATTAGGGCCGATGGAAGGACGGAAAAAGGCAGTAAAAAGGAACAATCAATGAAAACCTTTTGCACCCATAAAAGACCCTTAAAGGACCCGCAAAAGTTCTTCCGACTTTGCCTATGGTATGGCAATGTTTTGAAGGAAAAATGGAGGACTTTAGGTTTTTTTTCGAATATACTAATGGTTGCTAATTACAGATACACTCTTTTCATTATTTTATTAGGTTAATTCTGAACCCTTTTGAGCCGGAGCTGAATATGTAAAGTCTCACATCAAGATCCAATTATTTTTCAAGCAGAATATTCTTTCAAGGACACAATTTCAAACGTTGGCGCTGTTTTGGGCACCGCCAGGGCCTACATGATTCTGAAACAAGTACCCAAAGCAAAAACGATCCTGAAAAAGGTGATCTCTCATCAGTGGACCCTCGAAAATGCGGATTATTTGGAGAAATGTGAGAAAAAAGTACGGAATGTCAAAAAGAGAAGATTCTTGCAGGTTGGCTTCTTTTAGCGGACTTGTACATCAATCAGAATAAGACGGACCAAGCGACCAATGTCCTGAGAACGGTTCTTCATCACAATGCGGTGAGTGGTGGGAGAAAATCGCCGCGGAAAGGGTGCTCCAATGAGAAAATTGGTTTTTTTTTCAAAGTATACAATATTTTTCGGAGTAACTTTCTGTAAACGGTTGTTCATTACGACGCGGTGAACGGTGGGAAAAAATCGCCGCGGAAAGGGTGCTGTATTGAGAAAGTGGGCTTTGTTGAAGAATATAAACATTTTTCGGAAAATTTCTTGTTTGATTTTTAAATTTCATTCTTTTTGAGATAAAATAGATGGTTCTCCTTAGAAGATTTTTTCAATGAAATCCAAATTTTTATCCTCGAATAAAATATTTCTTGTGAGATCCAAGAAAAGAAAGTTTTCGAAAAACAGCTTTTTTATATTGAGTTTAAAAACTCTTTGCTTACAAGGGCTGTGTGCGCGGTGAACATCGAGTTATGAATTGAGGCTTTCATGGTAGATAGACCTAGGGTAGAGTGCTCCAAAACAAAAGAGAAAATCTGCTAAGCGCCATAGGGTACCGAGAAAAAGCTCGTCAAAGTTTTGCCGCCACGTATATTCCCGCGCTCGGAGTGCACAGCCAGCAACTGGGAGCGTGGTGAAGTGGCAGTGTTCTTGAATGGCGCTGACGCTATGATAGGTTCGATTCCTTTTGACGCGAAGCATTTTTTGCTTTTTTTTCCAGTTATTCTCCACTCTATTATTAAACAAAAACAGCAAAAATTTTTTGAATTGAAGGAGATGATTGAAAATTGGAAAAAAGGAAGGAGAAAGCACAAAAAAAAACTTTTTCGTGTCATATTAAGTTTTTCCATTGAAAGTATCGGAAAAAAAAAGTTCTGATAATTAGTTTATGGCTTCCGAGATCACAAAAAGATGAAATCGAAGCAAAAATATAAGTGAAAAATCACTCATAATCCTGCGAAAAAAAAAGAAACCAAGTATGAGTACGAGCCCGAAGAGCACAGGGAGTCCTGTCAATGTATTTTCGCATTCTCCATGAAATTTCAGAAATTTCGGTAAGAAATAGAACAAAACTTTTGGTATGAGAGGGGCATCGAAAAAGGGAAAATAGAGCAGCCGGGGGAATTTTCGCGATGAAAGATTTTCAAACAGTAAAAAGAGAAACAACATATAAAATGGTTGAATGAGGCCAGAGGAGCCAGGTGTGATATTATTCACAAGTATACATTTATTTACAGGAGGTACCAAGTTTTTCATTGTATTTCGTTGGGCTGTCATCTCGAGAAGCCGCCCAGGCATCAATTATTTGAACAATTTTTCAGAAGTTTTCCATGAAAAACTGAATATGACACAAAAATTTTTTTGTGCTTTCTCTTTCCTTCTTTTCCCATTTCCAATTATATCCTCCAATTCAAACGTTTTTTGCTGTTTTTTTTTGTTGATAATAGAGTGTAGAAGAATTGAAAAAACAAGAGCAAAAAAAGTTTCACGTCAAAGGGAATCGAACCTAGCATAGCGTCAGCGCCATTCAAGAGCACTGCCACTTCACCACGCTCCCAGTTGCTGGCTGTGCACTCCGAGCGCGGGCATATACGTGGCGGTAAAACTTTGACGAGCTTTTTCTCGGTACCCTATGGCGCTTAGCAGATTTTCTCTTTCGTTTTGGAAGACTCTCCTTTAAGTCCATCTACCATAAAAGCCTCAATTCATAACTCGATGTTCACCGCGCACACAGCCCTTGTTAGAAAAAAGTTCGGGAAATAAAACCTTTTTTCTCAAGTGCGCTCTATTGAGAACGTGGTTGATTTTTTTTTTCCTGATGTTATCAGTTTTTTCTTCCTGAAAATATTTCAAAATTGAGCTATTCTTTTTGTAACAACTATAAACTGCTTTTTAGTGGGATCTATTTATTTTTATGCATCCAATCATTTTTTGAAATCAAGTTTCTTTCAGAGCTCACTGAAAGCCTTCGAGTTCCAAGGATATTTGCGAGAAAAGGAGCAGAAATGGGCGGAAGCCGTCCAACACTACGAGAAGGCTTGGCGCATCTGCCAGCAGAGGAATCCTGCCATTGGTTGGTTGGAAAAATGAAAAAAGTGACAGAACATACAAATTTCGGGTAGCTATAGCCCTTTTTCCATGAGATTTTTTACATATTTCGGAGTTATATTTCATGAATTTTCAATCCCCAGTCAAAAGCTTAAGTTTTTTTATTCCCTCTGGGTTTCTATCTACCCAAAATGGGAGCTTCATGACCGCACTTGGAATGGCAAAGTTCCTAGCGGGTTTGGAATCTGCGCCGGACCGTAAAACGACTTGGAAACTGCATTTCAGAAGGATATTAGTGCGTTTTGAAGATTTTTCAGTTTTTTAGGTCGCTAGGGAATAATTTTGTCAAAATTCATTGATTTCAATTTTTTGTTTAGTTTTCCTTTAGGTTATAAAATAATGTAACTTTGAAAAAAACAGTCATGAAAAAAATGTTTTTAAGTTAAACGCACCGTGTGATCAAATTTGACTGGCGCTTTATTATATTCTTGAAACGGGCCTCCTAAGATTTCAGATTCATAAACTGCTCAAAGAAGTATCATTCCCATGGCGGCACTTGGAATGGCTCAACGAAGCCGCGACGCGTTGAGCCATTCTACTTGTGGTCAGAAAATGAAGGATTTTACAACTTTCTGGGAAAATTTTTAGTGGCCACCATAGAGGCTCGCCAAGGACTACTTGGAGAGGACACTAAAGTGACCACTAAACCCACCTCTATAGTGGCCACTATTTTCCGTTTTAGTGTCCACGTGATTGAACCAGTTATGTTAATCCATTGACCCCTAAAGTGGCCACTAAAATTTTTATTGGCCTAGTAATAGCACTTAGACCTCTATAGTGGTCACCAATTTTTAACCCCTCAAGTGGTCACTAATTATACTACTATAGCGGCCACTAAAACGTCAAAACCCTATAGCGGCCACTAAAATTTTTCCCAATTATTTACTTTTATTTCCTCTTTTCCAGGCTACAAACTCGCCTACAACTACTTCAAATGTCGGCGGCTGTTCACCTGCATCGAAACGTGCCATAAAGTCCTGGAACAGTACCCCCATTACCCGAAAATCAAGAAAGAAATCATGGACAAGGCCCGCGCTTTGATAAGAACCTGAACAATAAACTTTGATCTCAAAAAAAGTGAAGGAAAACTGAATGTTTCAACGTGAAAAATAGGAACGGCGGTGCTTATTTCAAGTCGGACAATGAGCTCGAATCGTTCCATTGAGGCCTACGAGGCGATATCGCGTGCCATGGAGAGGACTGCCGCCGAAGCCGAGTCTTACCTGAGGGATCTCAAGAGAGGTTGGACTTTTCGCGTTGCGAGTATCAAAATGGTACCAGAAAGCCATAGGAAACATTGAAAATCAGCCTTAGGAACGGATTTCTTCCATTTTGACCCATAGTTTTTCTTAGAGATTCTTGAAAAGTTTTGGATTATTGAAAATTAGTTTTTTTAGGCATCTGAATGGTACCATGAGCTCGTAGGAAACGTTAAAATCAGCCTTAGGAACAGAAAAACTCGTCTTCGTTTTTTTTTTCTCATACAGAAACTTCTTTCCTTCCGAATTTTTGGAAAATGTTGGGTTGTCGAAATATTTACGTTTCAAGGTTCAAAATGGTACCGGAAACTAGTAGGAAACGTTAAAAGTTTGCCTTTGAAACGAATAATTTAACTTCGGTCACATATTTCTTCTTTTTAAACTCGGTCAAGCTTCAATAATATACAAAACAGTTGGTTTTTTGGAAATTTTCCGCTACAAGGATCAAAATGGTACCGAAAACCCGTAGGAAACTTTGGAAATATCGCTTGAAAATTCAGTTTTTTTTAATCTTTTTTTTTCCTTCCAAAAAGTTTTCTATTCAAAAAATCTACAGGGAAGTCCAGTAAATAGCTCTAGAAATTTTAATTTTCATTCTTATGAATCATACGCTCTAGCTTATCGCCTTAAATTCTTGGAGTATCACGTATTTTGATCAATAAATAATCATTTTTCTGATTTCATTGATTCCAGAAGCTGAAGCGAATAAGACAATCATTGACATGAGTGGCACGTCGAGAAAGAGGTGAATATTGTCTTTAAAAATACGTTTTCCATGAAAAATTAAAAAATATATATTCCAGCAGCATCTTCTCATCCTCCTCGGAGGAGGTGAACTGCTCGCCATCGGCGTCTAAGACTTCTGGAATTTCTAAGACTTCTGGAACGTCTCAGACTTCTGGAACTGTAGCCGTGAAAAGTCAAAAGAGCCAGAAAAGCCAAAAAAGCCAGAAAAGCCAGAAAAACGTGCCGAAAACCCTGCCGAAACGTACCTCTGACGAAATCTCGTGGATGGTCGGTTGCAAGAAAACCTGAAGAGCTATTTGAATGTTTTAGGAAAAGGCCAGGAAATCGCGGCTTTACAAGTCCCTGGACGGGCGCAAGCTGATGGTCGTCACGACTTACAAGTCGGACAAGCCTTTCGACGAGGAGGTTCCCAGGGCCATGGAACGTTACTTGAAGTGATCTTCACTTTTAAATTTGATCAAATTCAGATTCTGAACGTTTTTCTCAATGATAATTGGGAACTTAGAGCATGCTGGAAATTTTTGAACATTTTTTTTGGAATCTTGTAGTTTTCCCTTTTCTTTAATCAATAATTTTTGGAATTTGCACCATAACGTCAAGATTTGGTTTCAGTCGATTTTTTTTCATTTCTCTTTCTGAAGAAACTACACTAATAAGAACTTCAAAAATCGCTTCAAAAATTGAAAAAAAAAACCTTTTCAGAGGCCAGAATAGCACGGCATCTTCCGTTTCAACTCACTCGACGGCGTCTTCTAAATGGACTTCACCGACCCCCTCAATGAAAGAAAACGGCGTCTACTTCCTCTAGAAGACGTCCTTTCTTCCGTTCCTTTCCTATTTTTTTTGTCCCCCTGCACCTCTTCCAAAATCCGTCTTCCGATAAACGAAAAAAATATTGTGGTTTACAAGTTTAACTATAATTTGATAACAAATTGATAATTTCGAGATTTCATCATTTTTCAGGAACTTCAGTTCTAATTTTCCTCGAAGTGTTCTACCATTTCGAATCTACAATTAAAAGCTCTATTCTTGACAGAAAGCGTTTTAAATTTCGCGGACTTCTTTAAACACGGCAATGCAAAATGTTTGCGAATTGGCCAGGAACACAATTTAAAACTAGAAAGTTGGTTGTAAGAAGGAAACTGGAGCCGCGTGACCCTTTACTTAAACTCGAGCTGTTTGTTGGCCAATTTTTCTACAAAACTACAAGAGTTGCGCGTGAATTAATTGTACATGCGGTCAAATTGAATAGCCTAACAAGAAAAATTTGCAAATTTTTCAGGTTTTTCTTTTCCCTGAAACTTGAAAGTCATTCAAAGAAGGGACATTTTCAAGTAATGGCAATAACCAACTCGATTTTCAGTTCCATCAATTTCAATACTCGACACATTCATTCAATAAAATTACGCTAACAAAAGTTTTTACACGAAAATTGAAAAAAATTTATAGCAACAATCAAAATCAGAGAATAATGTATCATAATGATAATAAACAGAATTTTTAAAAATGAAAGTACGAGCGGTTGAGCAAAATTTAATGGTATTAAGAAGGTTAAAAATTGAAAAAAATGAAAAATGGAATGTTTCTGAATTTAAAAAAAGGGAAGTAAAAAAATTACACGTAGGCGGTCAGCATGCTGTAGTAGCCCCAGTAGAACAAACTGAAAAAAACCTTGTTGAAAGAAAATTAAGAAAACTTCCAATTTCTAAGTTAAATTTTTGGATTATACGTTATAAAAAAAACTTGAGATTTATTAGTAACTCAGGTAGAAAGGCGAAACGAGCATTTTTACATGCGTTTCAACGTTATTTCAAGTCAAATGACATAGACCAAAAACTTTGATGACTAGTAGTTGAGGAAAATCAATTTAAGAAAAAAAAATTGTCAAATCTGACAAGTAGACCGTAAAAACACAATGAAAATGCAAAAAAAGTTTCAGGAACCCCGGAGCTTCCCTTGAACCTCGTAAACGATTCGGGGCCGTATAGAAAGTAAATTTCTTTAAATTGCGTGAGGGGCGTTGTTTGAAAAAATAAGGGACGAATATGAGGAAGAGAATTCAAGTGAAAATTTGATCCTGCCCTCTTTTAATTCAACCCCTATAGGGGCACCTGAACCAGATTTTCGGGGCTTCGATAGGGGCTCCTACAAGGACCACATTTGTCCCCCTATCGGGGCCCTCTAAACATCTTAGAGCTCGTAGATTTTTATAATTTTCCGAAGTTTTTTTTTTCTAAACTGACGAGAACCACCGATTTTAGAACTAAATAATCCTGGAACTATGTCGCAGTTACTACGAGCGAAACAGTGTGCGAAAACAAGAGAGTTTTACAGTAGGCTCAATTTTCATTAAATTTGAAAAGAACCAACTTGAAGACGACGAAGCAAACGGGGAAGACGATCCGCGAGTACTTGTCGATGAGGTTGACGTCGCGGACGCGAATCGACGGGATCACTTTGCGAGCCTTGCGACCGAGGCCCGAGATCGACTGCTTCATCGAGACGTTCATTCGCGCCAGCGTCATTCGGCGTCGCGATCTGCGATATCGCAATGATTTTTATGGTGAATCGAGAAGGGGATACGAGTAGCTGTCGGTTAGCAAGGCTTGTGCGAGGGCCGGCCCGATAGCCTATCATCCCTGGCCAAATTTTAAGCCCGATTTCGAGCCGGATTTCGCTGGGACCCAATCAAAAACGGCCGGGCCAATTTAAAAAAATGTTTCATCTTCCAATGATAAAACATTAAAAAAATAATAGTGTGCACTATCAAAAACATAGTTAAAAACGGACGAATTCAATATCGTTCCATTTTCCTGTACGACACTCCGCTCAAACGCAAGGTAATGGAGCAAACTATACACGAACCGAAAGAGGGAGGTCCGCTCTATCTTTCTATCAATTTTCGTTAGAATCGGTTCAGTATTGCGCTTATACGAAAAAAAAAACCAAAAAAACCAAAATGAATTTCACCATCCCAAAAAGGGGCGGAGCTCCGCGGTCTCTAACTATGAGAACTAATGAGAAAATTTGTTTAGTAGAAAAGGCCTGACCCAAGCCCTTCACGCCCCAAATCAGACGCAAAGCCCGGGCCAGCCCAAGCCCGACCCACAAGCCTGCGAATACCATTCGGCGGTCCTTTATAAGCTTACAAGTACTCTTCATGTATATATAGCTGATTCACGGCCGACTTGAGCCATCGAAAAAAGGGTCCTGACACGACAATGCACGAGATAGCGCCTGGCTCGTGGAGAGCACAGACAGGACACGCCCCCTTAGCGTCCCAAGCTGGCCGTGAATCAGCTATAGATGGTACTATGGGCAACCATGCTCCTTTTTTCTCCAACAACCTACCTCAAGGCGACGCCTCGAATATTCCTGCCGATACTGACCGCCCTCGAGCCTTTCATGGAGGTTTGGGCGTATCGAGGATAGTCTTCGTCTTCTTCGTTCAACGTTTGTCCGGACCGGCAAAGCGACGGAATCGGACTCGAAGCTCTTTTTCGATTCCGAACGTCGTCCAGCTTGAAATCATTTTTAAAGAGGAGATCACTAGAACTGCTCAGAAACGTCCGGAGCGGGTCCGGTTTCCGTTACAGAGTAGATAATTACCGATTTGATAGGTTGAGGAAGATCTGCGGCCGGTGTTGTTTCGAGCTTCTGTGTTCGCGGATCCGAGTGATTCGACTGAAAAATGTCCAAACTATTCGAACTGACTGGGAAAAATTTTAGTGGCCACTATAGGGTTTTGACGTTTTAGTGGCCACTATAGTAGTCCCATTAGTGGGCACTTTAGGGGTCAATGGATCAACATAATTGGTTAAATCTGTTTTAAAATAATCAGAGTTACTGGAAGGAATACTGGATGAAAAACTGCTGAAGTAGTCACTAAATAGAGAACCTCTATAGTGGCCACTGAAACGGAAAATAACGACCCCTATAGAGGAAGGTTCAGTGGCCACTTTAGTGTCCTCTCCAAGTAGTCCTTGGCGAGCCACTACAGTGGTCACTAAAAATTTTCTCAGGAAGTTAAAATAGGGCCTCAAAATCTAAATTTTTCCACTATCTCTCTTCAAAATTTCAGTATTGTAGGCTTCAAGAATCTTAAAATTCTGAACTTCAAAGAGCAACTCACTTCGAAAAAATTATTTCACGCATAACTTCGAAAAAACACGTTTTTGCCCACCCATTTCAAGTTGAAGCAATGATTTCGCTCTTTGCTTTTTTCACCCTCGTCCATTTTTCAACCGGCGGATTCGAATCAAAGTATTTTTTGTCCAGGAATACAGTTTTTATGATTTTTCTGAACAAAGTAGCCAAAAAAGAGAGATCATAGGAAAGTTGGAGACACCAGACACGCCTTTCTTTCTTCTTTCTGCATCTCTGCGTGTCTCCAAATTTCTCATAATATCTTCTTCTCTGTATTTTCGTTTTCTGAGATTCTTGATATAACTGATCACATTATCAAGGTGAGCTTTTTCTCCCAATTAGCGAGATAGTGTACGAAAATTGGAGACACCAGACACTCCGTCTTTTCTTTGCATCTCTGCGTGTCTCCAAGTTTCTCATAATCTCTCATTTTCTTCCTCCTTTCTTGAAAATCTTTCTTAACTAGATATTAAGAGCAGTTTTTTCTTTGATGCGGTCAGAGAGCTTGTAAAAACTGGAGGCTCCAGACACTCCCCTTTTCTTTTGACGTCTAAACTCTCCAATATTATTCTAATCTCTAGTCACTTTTTTGAGACATTCCCACGCGCGATTCGATATGATGAACACGTCGGTATTGACGGAACAACACGAGGATTTGCAAAAATACTTCGAGAAGCGTAATATTTTTCTTCACGAAAGGAAAAATCTGTGACTTTTTCAGAATTTTGGAATGAGGACGAGGAAAAGTTTCGTAAAGCTTTCGTTGCGGTTTTTGATCAGTATATATACGTCAGTTTTCGATATTCTCGGTCGCATTTGGAATGGCTAGACGATTCCGCATGCGACAAATAAAGAGATGGAATTTTTTTTTTTCAAGGACAACCTGACTTTGGATGAAGCTGAGCTGAAGGGAATGTTTCCCAAGACGTTTTTGGACAAATACGTGGTAAATTGCCGGAGTAAAAATGCAAGGGTTGGTTTTTTTTTTCGTGATGATAGACGGTGAGTTTTGAGGCCTATTAAGTAGAAAATCATCACTAGAGTATTTTCTGTTGATGTGAAAAAAATTCTATAAACTTCACCGTCTCGAAAGCTTCCAAGAAATGGAATAAAGTATGAATTTTCTAAGAAAAAAACCTTTTTTCAAACAGATTTCAATAAAACGTTTCGATAATTTTTTTTTTTAATGAATTTTTTCCAATTCTGACACTTCAAAGGATAGTCTATTGAACTTTTCCAAATTATTTTACCTCAATCATTTATTTTTTCAGTTTCTCGACTGGATGATAGGAGAAAGTTCGAGACTGCAGGATCTGTTCTACAAGGAATTTATCGATCCAATGATCGAAATTAATCGTGTTTCAATGAGTACCGTCATTCAGAAATATGCCCAGTTGGTTTTTTGCACATTTTCGTTAAGTTTTCATATGAAAACAGGAAAACCGCTCGAAAATTGTGAAAAAATAACCGAAAATCGGAAAGAGAAGCCCCCAATTCAACCCTTTGTTTAACATTTTCGTCGAAATTTTCTATTGAAACAAATATTTCGCTTCAAAATCGTGAAAAAACCCGTGAAACTTGAAAGGCTTACTAGGGAACGTTTTTTACCCCCCGGTTGAACTTTTGACGAAACTTTGCAGAGATGTACTTTGAGGTCTCCTGAATCCAGAACAAGGAAAAAATTTCTCGCAATAGACCTTGTTTTCGAGATATGCAGCCTCGAAGTTTGCACGTGAGATCTGCGGAAGCATGGAAGAGGGAATATGTTGCGCGCAGTGTCGGTTGAATGCCAGGTGATTCGTGGCAGAGTGGTATGAGGGCGCGCCCTATGTGCGAACTGTAGTGGGTTCGGCCCCATTTCGCTGCAAAATTTTGCAAAAAATCTTTTGCCGAATGTTTAAAGAAGGATGATGCAATTTTTTTCAAACTCTTCGCAACAGTATTCCTTTATTCATTTGAATTTTTTTAGAAAGATTTTTGTTTTTGTCATAAGCGCTGAAATTTTTGTTTGGTTTGAATGTATTGGTTGTGTTTTTGCATATTGTTATACTTCAGACGGGTTGATATTCAATCATCATTTCAAAATTTTTGAGAATGGAAATTTTTTTAATTCCACAAAATTAGTTTATTTCAATTCGTTCCATCCAGGTGGATGGCTTTGAATGATTGGAGTTTTGGCAAAAGATTTTTTGCAAAACTCGTCAGCAAAGGCGTTTTGAACCCACCACAGCTCGCACATAGTGCGCGCCCTCATACCACTCTGCCACGAATCACCTGGCATTCAACCGACACTGCGCGCAACATATTCCCTCTTCCATGCTTCCGCAGATCTCACGTGCAAACTTCGAGGCTGCATATCTCGAAAACAAGGTCTATTGCGAGAAATTTTTTTCTTGTTCTGGATTCAGGAGACCTCAAAGTACATCTCTGCAAAGTTTCGTCAAAAGTTCAACCGGGGGGTAAAAAACGTTCCCTAGTTAGTAGACTAGGCGGTGAAAAAAAAATTTCAAGTTGTCAAGTGGTTAAAATCCGAGATTGCAAATCCAGGGGTCACGAGTTCGATATCCCTCTTTGTCAGAATATCCCGAAAAGGCAAATTTTTCGGCTTATGTACTACATGGTTCGATTTTGATACACTAGAAAACTTGCTTTACGAAAATCGCGGATAGTCAAACGGCTTAAGGTTCAGGCTATAAATCTAAGGTCACGAGTTCGGTCCCTCTTCGTTTTTTGCTGAAAAAATGCCCAAAAAAGCCCGAAAATTTTTAGGGAAAACCTGTATTATTTTGCCAAGCCTTTTTTCAGAACTTTTTCAGGTATAAAATTCCAAAATCTTCCCTTTTTACTTTCAGATTCGCCTATTGCGTGAACCAAAATCCTAAATTTCGCAAAGACTGCGGGTTTATCGCCGAATACATCATTCGTGAGTTCTTAATATAAAAATCGATTCATTTCAGTCGTCAATAAAGCGCTTCACGATAGCTACGCTGGCGACTGGCAAAACACTGTATTTCCGAAAAAATGCTCGTATTAAACATTTTTTGGTATATACAGTGTAAATTCAATTTTCGCAAAGTTGTTCTCATTTTCAGACTCGAAAGCATTGAAAGAATTTCCGCAATTTAATTAAAATTTTCAAAAAACAAAGCTACGAGCTAATAAAAATCAGGATTTAGAAAGGAATCTAAAGTCACTTATCCCCTTAATATTTTATAATATTTCTATTTTACCTTTTTCTCTTTGAAAAAAAGTACAAACTCACATCCATAAATCCACTCGGGACCCATTTCTGTACATTTACAGCACTTTCCCGGTCTTCTTTGTTCACTGGCCACCTGAAATTCGATTTGCTCTAATTAGTTGAACAGAACTTGATTTTGAGAAAACTTAATTCGAAAAATTTTGGGGAAAATGAGCTTTTCAATCATTCCTCCAATTCGTGATTACTAGAAATCTTAAGAAAAAAAAAACGAAACTATGATTTTCTGCGAAATCCACTGATCTTTAAAATCAATGGAAACTTTTGAAAATGCAGAAGGCTCTAGTACGGGGCAAAGAGTGTGTCGTGGTCTCGATTTTTCAGAGCACCCGACGAAAAACTACTTGCGCATGTTGGTCTTACTCAAAAAGAAACACGTTCTCAATAGAGAGCACTTCAAAAAAGTTTTTCTCTATAGTTTTTCAAAGAAAACACTTCTAACTTTATTAAGTAACCGAGGCTCGAGTGCTCAATCAAAAATTGTTCATCAGAGCGCATTTGCTCGAAAGATCCGTAAATGAACACTTTTTCGGCCATTTCTTCCATCTTTTTTCTCAATATTTCCACGACTTTCATGAATTTCCCTCCTAATTCCTGTCAACTGACCCTTCTTCTCCGCTTTTCCTCTGCCTCCGTTCCGAGCCCCAATAGGAATAATTGACGGCCGCGTACTCCAATAACGCGGCGAACACAAAAACGAAACACATTACCTAAATTATTTTTGGGTTAAAATATTTTTGAGAAACGAACCAAGTAAATATCGATACTTTTGACATAACTAATCCTTGGGAGGGACTGTCGAACACCCGTCGAGATGGTTGTCATTGTAAGAACCGTTGTGATACCTTGAAAAAAAAGGAATCAGTGATTGAATAAAGCTGGAAAATTGAGCCTTTTTGATGCAATTTTTCTGCAGGGTTACAATCGGGAAAAAAGAAAAATTACTATTCGAGCAAAAAAATGAGGGCTGGAAAAAGGTAAAAAAAAAATTCATACGGTTCTTATTTTGAAAATTTCCGTACTTTCAATATTTTTTTAACCATTCTGCAATAATTCTGCCTCCTTTCCTTAAAATATCAAAATGGAAAACTCTTACTCTAAAAAAAGAAGAGAAAGACAGGAAATTTCAACATAAATGAAAAAAATAAAGGGTAAACTAACTATGAAAAAAACGCGAAAAAGCTTTATTATTATTTTTTTCGATCTTTGAGAGTTGATTTCACCAAATTTCATGAAGGATCTTACCTTCTATCGGTCGCAAAATAGAGTTTGTTGAAATTAATTAAAAATATACGGGTCGCAGGTCAACAATTTATAAAAAAATGAATGAAAAAAAAGCTATGAAAGAGAGAAAAAAACAGAAAAATTGCGCAAAATAACTGCTCAAAGTCTTCATCTTTTTTTAAAACATACAATTATTTTAGCTTCTCAAAATGTCTAGAAATATGTCATAGAACCTGTCTATAGCAAAAATGAGAAGAGAGTAAAAAAATATTTATCAAAAAAGAGAAGAGAGGGATAAAGAAAACACTTTGAAAAAGACTAAAAAAATTTTTTTTAATCCAAAAAATCACCCAAGGCGACACGAGCACTGGTCGCCTCGTGATTGATCCAGAAGGAGACCCAGGAGAGCATGACGATGAGGACGCAAGGCAGGTAGGTTTGGAAGATGAAATAGCCGACGGATCGCTGGAGTTGGAAGACCAACGAGAGCCGTTGGTAGGATCCTGGAAAGTCTCTTTGAGGACTTGAAGCTAGAGCACTCTTTGATGTACCGGAAGAAGATCGTGAAGATTTTAAAAGTAAAACTTCCTTGGGAAAGATTTAAAGCCTCGAAAACTCTATTTTATAGTCCTTGCAGAGCTAAAGAAAACCATCAAAATCCGTTATAGTCTGTTCTCTTGACAGTTTTCGCGTGTCTGCGTCTCTCTGTTCTCTCATCGAAGTTAGAAAAATAAGAAAACATCATTCCAAAATGAGGAGGAAGGTTTTTTTCAAACGGTCAGAAAAGGACTATGAAATGAGTTGTTTCGGGGCTCCGAACCCTAGTTATAACTCACCAGGGAATGGTCTCAGCTCACAGTGGGACTTCTGAATGAGACCACTTTTACTAGATGTAGTTTTTCATGCTGATTCCAAATCCGTTCTCAAAAGCTGCCACCGAGGTCTGTGAAAAAAGTTATGGACCTTCAAAAGTCGAAAATTTCATAGTCTCCGATTTAGTTCATTTTTGGAGGGTATATAGGTCTTGTCCCTCTGGTCACGAAAAACCATCGAATTTTTCTCGAAAAAATTTTGAAGCCAAGATATGAGCTTTCAAAGCCCCGCCGCATACAAGAGAATGCGCGCGCGGTGTCCTATTGCGATCCGACGGCTGTCGAAGCAACGGCAGCGAGGAGCAGTGGAAAGGCGGCGGACTGGGGAGCGCGAGGTCATAGGTTTGGTCCCCACGCTATGCAAACTTTTTTTGCAGTTTTTTCTTTTCTGTATATTTCTCTGTTAGTGCTCCTTTTTCGAGTTTCGAGATGTAGAAACATGAAAATACTGCGTTTTGAACCTATTCAAACAAGTGGACTTCTTTTTTTGTCGCAAAATTTTTTTCATGGATTTTTTTCGTGATTTTTCCATGTATATGAGCATAGGTTGGAGTGTCGAAATTTTCAGAAAAGTTTTTTTGGTTTTTTTTAAATCTTTTCTTCTACCAAAAATTGTCTAATTTCAATTCATCATAGCTACGGTTATCGAATACAGAATTCTTCAATAAAATCTTCGTGCTTTTCAGTGTGCTCACCTATGACCGTCGCTTTTTGCCGTCTGACTATGAAATTTACATTGAACGAAAGATTTTTGTGGGGAGTTTGTTCTAACTGTTTTATTTATGAATCAGAAAAACCTTCTCGGAAATTTCAGCCTCAACCTGAAATAAAATCGAAAGTTTTTTTCTTCTCCTAGAGTGGTAAGTGAAAACCGCAGTCTGAGAAAGTCAGTGAAAAAGTTATGCGTTTTCTTCCAGCGCACTTATGATAACTTGGGTCTAGACAGCTTTTGAGAAAGAAAAAAAACCAAAAAACTTTTCTGAAAATTTCGACACTCCAACCTATGCTCATATACATGGAAAATCACGAAAAAATCCATGAAAAAAATTTGCGACAAAAAGAAGTCCACTTGTTTGAATAGGTTCAAAACGCAGTATTTTCATGTTTCTACATCTCGAAACTCGAAAAAGGAGCACTAACAGAGAAATATACAGAAAAGAAAAAACTGCAAAAAAAGTTTGCATAGCGTGGGGACCAAACCTATGACCTCGCGCTCCCCAGTCCGCCGCCTTTCCACTGCTCCTCGCTGCCGTTGCTTCGACAGCCGTCGGATCGCAATAGGACACCGCGCGCGCATTCTCTTGTATGCGGCGGGGCTTTGAAAGCTCATATCTTGGCTTCAAAATTTTTTCGAGAAAAATTCGATGGTTTTTCGTGACCAGAGGGACAAGACCTATATACCCTCCAAAAATGAACTAAATCGGAGACTATGAAATTTTCGACTTTTGAAGGTCCATAACTTTTTTCACAGACCTCGGTGGCAGCTTTTGAGAACGGATTTGGAATCAGCATGAAAAACTACATCTAGTAAAAGTGGTCTCATTCAGAAGTCCCACTGTGAGCTGAGACCATTCCCTGGTCAGAAACGGAGTAGTTATGCAGGTTGAGACATTCAGAATATTCTTTTGAAACATCAAAAAGTGTTCTGGCAAAACTTCAGGAGAACCGCAAAGTAAAATGACTCTCTTTTTGAGAAGATAATTTTTTCTTTAATTTAGGAAAATGAAAATTCACATCCGTTCTATCGAAAAAAAACATTCCGAGACACGCATGTTTGAGACAGTACTACGGCGGGTCAATATTGCGCAGTCAGTTTCGGAGCCAGGAAATTTTTTTAATTTTTCTTCCTTTTTGCAATTTGTTAAGGACCTATTTCTCGAGGTTACAAGGTAAGTTACGTCACAAAAAGCACACAAGATTACATTTTATTATTGAAAAACCCATCCAAACTACCGTAATACGACCAGCCACCCTAAACAGGCGTGGAGAAACTTTTTTTGTGAAAGATATGTATCTACTTCCTGAGGTCCAATAAAGACTTTAAACTTATGAGACTAAATATTGTCCATGAAACGTACATTTTACACCAACAGGGACTAAATTGTTTTCACTTTTTTGCGGTTATTTTTGAATTTTTCGCCAATTAGTGACAACTTTAGGGGAGAGTCTTTCTGAAAGGTAGTTTTTTTTGAAACCTAGAGAAACTTGAGTTGGAAATGAAAATTACAAAGTATATTTTTGAAAAAACTTCTGAGAAATGTAGCCTCGAAAAATAGCAGAAAACGCTTAGATTTGAGATAATTTTCGAAAAAATGCCTTAGGGCCTCTTTTTCTTAAACGGCTTGGTGCTTTTTCTATTTCTCCACGATTTTATTTTTTTCTAGGACCCGAAGAGATGTTTTGGTACCCGTCGCCGTGCTGACGATGCTGTCTTCAGTTTGATATCCAGTGATCGTGAACTGAGGGACGTCGGCCTGTTCAACGCCGTGAACAGCCAGCGGATGATTCCACTTCATCAGAACCTCGGAAGTCGTGTACCCATCTGTGAAACGGGAACGGTAAAAACTGTAGAATCAAGTTTTCTAGATTCTCATGCTGATGAGGGTACAGCTGATTCACGGCTAGCTTGGGACGCTGAGGGGGCGTGTCCTGTCTGCGCTCTCCACGAGCCAGGCGCTATCTCGCGCGTTATCGTGTCAGGACCCTTTTTTTGATGGCTCGAGCCAGTCGTGAATCAGCTATAGATCAGGCGTGCTGGAACGGGACGTACCAGACGTCGGCTGGATCCCATTTCTCAAACTGCGGCCTACCCCTCGAAAAGTGCGGCATATCTCAGTACATTTTAAAATTCTTTTTGCGCGCAAAAGGCTGGAACGGGCTCTGAGCCCGTACAAGCACATCTGGTAGAACTTTCTGCATTTGTTATCACAATTGAGATACCGTTTTAACCCGGGTGGGTCTCCGATTATTGAAATAAAAAGAGCTGGGTCCCTTAATTCTTCTAAAACCCGTTTCAGCACAACTGGGCCACATGGAGCTTCAAAAAACAAGAATTTTATACGGGTACACCCGAAGAGCCCCCGGGCCAACATGGCCTTTATAGAAAGTCTAGATGACAATTAAAGTTTTTTCCACTTCCAACAAGAAAATCTGCTCTTTTTCAGGCATTAACCAAGTTTTTTACGCTTTCTCGAAACCCCCCATCCATGCGGAAAACTCTAAAACTCACATGATTCAATCTCTACCGTGCAATTTTGAGCGTCGAGCGGGAAATTTCGAAGATTCATCGAACAACTCAACGTTGAGGTCAATCTGTAAAGTGCAGCTGTTCTTATAAAAGCTTGATTGGAACGAATCAATAATGAAAAAAGAGCTGAATATTTCATCAATCTAAAAATAGAGTAAAGTAGCTGAACAAGGGCGCATCGCTGATGGACAACTTCGCATTTTGAAAACTTGGTTTTTTCATACTAACCTTTTGAGGGTTCATAACTTTTTTCAAGGACCTCCGCCGCAGTTTTGGAAAGCAGATTTAGAATCAGCGTGTGAAACTACATCTACCTGGTCTTATTCAGAGGTCCCACTGCGACCAGGGACCCCTCCCTGGTAACAAATATTCACTGGATCATTTCCAAAAGCTATCCGAACAAAAAATTGCTTTTTTTTTTTTTGAAAAAGCAGCTTCTCAAAAGCTTATCGATAGAGCGAAGAATACTAAACTCTCGCGGCCATTTCTTCCCCGTACCTCATTCCATAGGCAATCTTGCCATCCGAGCCGATCCTCAACATTTTGTTCCTCTCAGTGACTTCATGTAGAAACGAGTGTTTGTCGTTTGCCAGAAAAGTGTCCGGAACCCAAATGTTCCTGGAAAAGATTATAAAATCAAGGCATCCATCCGGACTCTTACTGGGAGAACTCTCCACTGAGGGTCATCTCATCGATCGGACTATCCGGGCTCCAGGAAAGCCTTTCGTCGGTCCAGTACTGATGCAGGTACATCGTCAGGGTGTAGTCCTGAATTCGGAGTTCACAACGAGGAGAAATGAAAGACTTTTAAGCTTATTAGCAATGAAAAAGACTGATTTCTCTGCTACCTCTCATGCTCTTTCTTCTTCCTCTGACCTCGCCGGTGAGAGAAAAGAAAGATCAGACAGGTCAGACAGATTGAATTAGTGACAAATGGACTAATTAATATTTAAAACTTAAAATGACAGCAATGAAATTCTTTATCGGTAGTTTATAGATCGGACTGATTTCTCTGCGCACTCTCATATTAAAATACTCTCTACCTTGTTCTATGACCTCGCCGGCGAGAGGAAAGAGAGGGCAGACAGGTCAGACTAATTTAATCCGTGTAGATTGAACGAATGAAATTTCAAAGCTCCAAAATAGGATCAAAAATTTAAGACAAATTGATTATTCATAAGCCGTTTGCGACAGATTTTCTCTGCGGTTCTCTGCGCTCTCTCATATTCACGTAGTCTCTCGCTCTTTTTCTATGTCCTCGCCGGTGAGAGAAAAGAGAGCGCAGACAGGTCATACATTTTCGAGTCTTGCGAATAAATAATTATAAAGATAGGAAAAAAATGAGAAAGTGGAAAAGTATTGAACTTGAATGATACTGATCCTTTTAATTTTTAAAATCAAGCATTTTTTTCAAATTAAGAGGTTTAAACTGAGTTAAATATCAACGAGCGCACATGCTCGACGGTTTTTTTCACATCGCACCCGACCCAAAACGAGTTGCGCGCGAGGAAAATATTGGAAAAAGCTGTTGAATTTCAACCGCCTCACTGTGAGTCATTCTAAATGCGACCAAGGGATTCGGTGTTAAGACTTGAAAAAAATACTATTAAACTTCAAATGGCTGTCATTTCTTTTGGAGTAATCTGTAAACTGTAATCTGATAAATCTCTGGTATTGAAAGAAATTTGATCTACCAGGGCGTTTTTTGATGATTTCCGAGTTCAAGATAGTCCTAGGAAAAAATGTAATCAACTATTTCTTCTTATTTTGAGGTGCAGAAACCAACAAACGGCTAAAGAGTGTTAATTAACGTTTCGGAATCTTTTTTTTCAATTTTAACTTTACACTGAAAAAGTAATTGATCGAATGCCCCGTCTTCAGCTTCAAAAATTTCAAACCACTGAAGTTTTTCAAATGTTCACCATGTCAACTTCAGAAATCGCATCGAACGAGGCGATGATGACGTCCATCGTGAGGAGAAGTGCATCGCCTGCATGAAAAATCAGTCTTTTTTTGAAAATGGAATGAAATTTGAAATCTAAATATTTTTCGTTGATTAACCTCTTTACTGTACTCATCATTTCCTACCGAATCATGTAAAGGAAAAATTAAAACTCCTTCAAAATTCCTAACTTCTTTCTAAAAATTTCCTTCCATCTCTGATGAATTAGAATATTGACGAAGAAATAAAACCAAACTTTGCTTTCTATTCTGTTTGATTCAGAATAATTTCATAGAATTGCGTTAAAAAAAATTTATTCAGAACTCTCCGAAAATCACAACTTTTTTTCCAAAAAAACCACTACCATCTTTTTCAGAACATTTTCATACGCCCCTCCCCCTCCAAAAAAATCAGAAGAAAAAAATTTTTCCTGAAGCATCGGAAAGAGAACTAAATTTGGTCTCTTGACTCAATAATATACGAAAATCCTATCCCTGACCGACTGAAATAAAAGGAAAAAAATCAAACTTCATCTCTTAATAATTTTCTGCAGTATTTCAAAATCTACAAATGCTTCCAGATTTCTTCAAGCTTCCTTCCAAGTAAAAAGTCCTACTCTGACCAATTGAAAAAAAAAGCCTTCTTGTCTCATAACCAAAAAAATCAAAGGAAAAATTACAATTTAGCTTTGGATAACTTTTTAGGACTCTACAAAAATCCCTGAACCTCCTTTTGAAAATCTTCGAGCTTCTCTCTATATGAAAAATCACGTCCGCTCTGACCAATAAAACAAGGCTGAAAAAAGGAAAACACTTAAAAATATTCAAATTCAGTTCCTGACAAAATTACTTCAAAATTTTCTCCATAACCCTCTAGAAGACTCTAAAAAGAACCTTTCAAAAATCTCCCAGCTTCCCATCCCTTCTACCCTGACCGATCAAAAAAGGCTTCTTGGCTGGGATCGGAAAACAAAAAGAGTTCTGCCCTGGAAGCCTCGGAGCTCTTGTCGATGGGAACATCGGTGCTGACAGGCCCGGCGGATGATGACAGGCGATCCCCCGGGAGGAAAATGCGCGCCCTCCATCAACACCGCTTCTTCTTCCTCTCCTTCTTCTTGTTTCCTTTTATGGATCTTTTCATTTTTCTTCGGCGAACGGAAACGGATTCAGAGCATCGAATGATGAAAATCTTGAAAAAATTGTGATAAAAAATCTCAAAGCGATTTTTCTTAGGATCTTTCCTTCAGAATAAAACTTCAAAGGAACATACTCATTTCAAATGACGTCATTAGCAAGTTAAGAACAACAGACGTCATAAGGATAAGAAAAATGGATCTATTGATTACGTCTCTGACTTTCTTGCTTTTTTGATTTTGTTAATCACGCTTTTTCATTCGATGACGTCATTAAGCTCAAAATTATTCTCATATCACGTCATTAACCTCATAAAAAATGTCATATGACGTCATCAAGCTCATGAAAATTCTCATATGACGTCATTAAATTCATAAATATTGCTGTATGACGTCAATAAATCCATGAAAACTGTCATATGACGTCCTTAAGTTCAAACATATTAGTGTATGACGTCATTAAGCTCGTGAAAATTTTCATTCGTCGACATTAAGTTCATAAATATATTCCTATGACGTCAGTAAGCGAATTTCATCAAAAAATAAAATAAAATAAAATCTCCCGCCCTACACATTTCCTTCAGATAACCTGTTTGTTAAACTTCTGATATGATTTTATTCGAAACATCGATTTAAAAGGCCGTGGTCGCACTTGGAATGGTTCAAAGCGTTGCGATCAAAACTAACTTCAAAAAAATGACAATCGTCCCAAATTTTTGATCTGTTAGACCTAGACGCTTAACTTTGAGTACTTAAACATTCAACTCTCAAGAAAGACAAAAAACGGAGTCTTTTTGAATTTCCCAAGCCAAAAAGGAACGGAGGAAAAAATGGTGAGATGAAATGTTACAATGACTCCCTGGTGGCCACCGTCGGAAGCGGGTAAATCTTTTTGAACTTTGCTTTCTTATTTTTTATAATACGGTATTATTGTCAGACATACTTTGAAGCTTATTATGGTTTCATTGAAACGGTAATATCCTACAGCCAGTTTTTTGTGGAAATCGAAAAAAAAAATTCTTTTTGTGATTAATTTCTCATCAGGAACTTCGGAGAATTGACTGAGTTACAAAAAAAAATTATGAAATGAACCAAAAAAAGAAAATATTTTTCTCATGGCTCGTTTTTCTGTCTCCTTGCTCATTTCCTATGTGAAAACAGCCACTTAAGGGATCAATGACCCAGATAATCAAAATACCAGATTACCCCTGGAGCGTACATGCTTTTAACCCGATTATTCATGAATCCTTTCTCATTTTACGGCTGTAAGAGATTCTAGCGTCACTCAAGCGATCCCAAAACAGCTCAAAAAATTCAAATTCATCCCTTTATCTATGGAGCGCACATGCTTCGAACCGAATGTTTTTTTTATGAAAATTCACTTAGTTTTCAAGTAAAAGAGGCTATACGTCACTTAAAAATGTCCCTCAAAAACATAAAAAATCCAATCCATCAGATCCATGGATCGTACTCAATACTCAAGACCAGTTTTTTTCTACGTATCCACGCTTATTTTTTTAATTCAAAAAACACTCTAACGCCACTTAAGTGAACACTTAGCAGTTCAAAAACGTAAAAATCGTCAGATTATTCAGGAACGAACATGCTTCCAACCTGATTCTTCATGATTCTTTTCTCATAGTTCAGCTAAAAAAAACTCTGACATTTCTTAAGTAACCACCGAATCGCTTAAAAACACCTTATCCATCAGATTATCCATGGAGCGCACATGCTTCCAACCAGCTTTCCGGAGATTTTTCAAAAAACTTCTTGCTCATTTCCAGGTAAGATCCCCCAAAAATGCTTGTTTTTCCTGCTCCTCAAGGCCTTTGCAAATAAAAATGTTGAAATAGGGGGGCTGGAAAGAGAGGGCGGGAAATGAGATGAGATGATTGGGGACACGCGACGACTCCTTGCTGACGACGTCGTCCCGAAATGAAGACGGATTCTCATCGGCCGCAATCCAATCACTCTTGTTCTCTTCGCAGACAAATTGCAACTTTCCTCGAGACCGAAGAGTTGTTCAAAAAATGAAAAGAACAGCTCGAAAATTGGGGAGAAGCTGTAGAAAAATCAAGGGGAGAGTTTGAATAAGAATTTTCATAGGAAGATTGATCTTAACCGACTTTTTGAAAAATCGCATTGTTCCTTAAGGCGATAAGACGTTTTTTTTTATTTGGAAAGCTGAAAAACGGTTTAAAAATGGGAGAAGGTGTAGAGAAGGCAACCAGCAGGAGTTGGCAGGTGAATGAAAGATAAAAGGTCTCGAGAAGGCTTTGGGAAGATCTTCGAAAGGTAAAAATCACAAATGCTTGCCAGGTGCCTTCCAGCAGGCTTCGGGCAGGTAAGTAGAGCTTTTGCGAAAATATTTGGAAGGTATTTGACCCTCCGCTGGAAAGCTTTCAAAAACCTTCCGAGGAACTAAAAGCAGATTCCCTACTGTTACCTGAGTTCAGGCCTTGGTAACGCAAACCTGTCGGAGCGTTCCTAGTGACCCCTTTAGCACCGTCAGCCCACTTAAGTGATCCTTAAAAATGATCAGAAACATCCGGTTTTAGATACCGAGGTTCAAAAATTCATTAAGATGAGAGCCTAAATAGTAAATTTCAGAGATAAAATGTATCCTAATCGATTCTTCAAAAAATGACTAGAAGTATTAGACGCCGTATTTTGAGCTGATTCCAAATTTTGTTTTCAACATATTGAGAAGATCTAAGAGAAAGTTTGGAAAAAAAATTGAAAAAAAGAAGAAAAAAATAATAAAAAAATAAATTTTTCAGGCGCTCAATTTTTGGACAAGTGAATTTTTCTGGATGACCCTTGAAGTACCTCCCATTGTTAACAAAAAACAAAGAGTTACAAAAAAAAAAGAAATCGATCCAAGATCAAAAATCCAAAAATCGCTAAAAGACTGATAAAATTCCAGCTGATGAACTTCTACATTTTTCATTTTTTTATTCTAATCTGCCATTTTTCAGCACAGATCCAGAAACAAAGTGAAAAACTACATCTACTGGGAAAATTTTTAGTGGACACTGTAGGGTTTTGACGTTTTAGTGGCGACTATAGTAGTCAAATTAGTGGCCACTATAGATGTCTAAGTGCTACTGCTAGACCACTAAAAACTTTAGTGGCCACTTTAGGGATCAATGGATCAACATAACTGGTCCATACTGTTTGTTTTAAAATTATCAGAGTTACTGGAAGGAAAACTGGATGAAAAACTACTGAAGTGGCCACTAAGTAGATAACCTCTATAGTGGCCACTAAAAAAATTTTTCCCATCAGTGATACATTCATGATGATAAGTCTCTCTGTGTTGACGAGTTTAGACACTTTTAAGTTAAGTTAAAACTTCAAATAAATAAAAATGAGATGGTTGACGTCAAAGAATAATATCAAACTAATAGCATTTCTGAGCTCATATACGTATCCGAACAAACTAAAAAAAGCTGGAAATGTCTTCAAGATTGATTCCGATTTTTTTAAGAGAATACGAATAAAATTAATAAAAAAAGCTTTCTTCAACTAACTAATATTTTTTTCTTGGGACTATGAAACATTTTTTTATTTATTTCCTTACCATTTATTTTAATTTTTAAAAAGGCTTTGAAATTTTTGTTTCACTCTGCATTTATTCCCTTTGATGGCAAAAGTTTGTTTTCCGAATCAAAAACACAAACTCGCACCTGTTCGATTAATTTTTGATGATTTTTAAAACTGAAAGCACACATTTTCTCCAGCTCAATGCTGGATCCCAAACTTTAATGTAATAACTTGACTAGAACTCAAAATCGCACATTTTTTTGGTTAATTATTAAATTTATCAAGCCTCAAATCCTTAAAATCCATCTTTTCTACTTTATTGGTAGATTCCAAATTTTGAGGTACCATTTCTGGACTAGAACGCTAAATTCGCGCCTCTAGCACGCCCAAAAGTACCTCTAAATTAAACTTTAATACCGCCACCAACTCTAATTCCCCTGTCAGTTACACAATCTTCTTCACACTTCAAAAAAATTCCTGTCAATTTCTCCAAAAAATCCTGATTATCAATGGAGCAAACAAGACCTCCAAATCCAGGCCGCAGTCGAATATCGTAGTCGGAGAGAAGATCTGCGAGGATTGTCGAGGCGTTCGTGTAGGAGCTGGGTCGGCTCGTGTTCGGAGCGGCTGGAGCCACAGAGATGACGTCATTCAGTGAGCTGCAAAAATCGATTTTATCATTGAATAACTTTGAAATCTGGTCAATAAAAAATTATTTCATAAAAACGCTGGTTAACAAACTTTTTTCTAAATCTCAATAGCCCGTTCACCATGCCTTTAAAAACTCTGACCAGTCTGCGCTCTCTTTCCCCTCACTGGCTAGGTCATAAAAACAGAGAAACAGCACGGGAGCAAGAGGGCGCAGAGAAAAAGAGAAATCAGACTTTTTCAGGTTGTCGCTATAAAATATTCAAAATACAAGAAATTCCGAAAAATTCGAAATTTTACGGTTTTACCAAAAACAAAGGGTCCTGAAACGATGTGCAGTATATTTTAAAAAAAAGTTTTTTTACAGTAATCTATAGTTTTCTTGTGCAATTCCGTCAACAGCAATCGTTGATCACTTTCAAGTTTCTCACATTCATTTTATAGAAGTCCTTTTTATGGATTTATTGGACTAACTATTGCTATTAGGTTGTTTACTAAGTTTTTTTCTTTTTTTGAAGGACTTTTTTTAAAAAGTTTTCAACCAGAAAAAGCACTTCTCACAATTTTGCTTCATATAGTATTTACTACTACACAATCTGAAGTTCAGTTTAAAATTAACTGTACTCCTATAACACTATGCAGAAAAAAAGATACAGAACTTTGTCCGAACTCGAAAAATCTCGATTTTTGGAAAGTTTTGCGAATTTATTTTACTTTTTCAATCTTATCATTCGAACGAGTTACATAAAAGGTAAACTGAAGTCGTGTGGTTGCTCCTGAAAGTTTTCGTTTGCTTCCAAAAAATTTGAGAAATGAGTTATTTATTCAAAAGCCAGGCCATACAAATTTATGATTGGCCAACATTGTTGGAACAATGCGCGTCCTGTTTTCGTTTGATTTTCCCCGAAGTACATTTGTAATTATCTATCAGGTTTGAGGTTTTGAAAAAGTATAAAGGCACAACATTAGCAACAGGCAGCTACCGTGAAACTCGAGGATTTAGTTTTACAGCCTTTTTTCATCAAAAAATTTTTATAGCACTAGGGCAGTGGTTTCTATCCACTCTCAAATTTTCTGTTCTTTTGCTATCTCTCAAGTTAATAAAAAACAAGTACAACAAAGGTCACTGCAGCCATGTGTCAAAGCAGAAGTGGTTCAACTGAGTTTTTTCCAGCCTAAAATTTTGAGAAACGGTAAACAACTGAAATGACAGCTTGATGAACTTCTGGAGGCTCTCTGACGGCGTCGAACGTTTAGACCTTCTGAAGATAATGTGACTGATACAGACCATGTCTGTACTAAATAACCACAAAAAATCAAAATCATCCTCAAAGCCTTTGATGAGAAAAGCGTCTAAATGTTCAGCGACCATGTCATTGTCATTGATCACTGACCGAAACTTTTAAAGAAAAAAGATTTTTAGGCTGGTTTTTTGTTTAAAAAGTCAGTTTGCCTACTCTATCTGTACTTCCATCCTCCCTCGTTGTCATCAACTACAAAACATTGAATCATAAATGTTTTCAGAAGAAACAAAAAAAATGTTTCTAAGAGGAGTTGAAATCGAGTTAGTCGCCCCTTTTTGAGTATATCATTGCTCGTTTTAAAGTCAGGAACTCCAAAGTTAACAGTCATGTTAACAGATAGCTGAGGATGACGGGGGAGAAATTGTTTGCTGTTTGAATCCAAAATTGAAAAGTTATACACCAAGTAACTTTCAATCGAAAAAAGAAAGAAACTTAGTAAACGACCTAATAAATGTATTCTCTTTCGCTGAAAAATCATTCTAAAAATTAGAAAAATGAAAATTCTAGATAAATCACATTCAAAAAGTTGAAAAAAAATTGCCAAAAAAGTTCTAAAAACTAAAAAAACTTATAACACAAAAGGTATCAGAATCTTCCAAATGTTTCCCCTTGATTTTCTTCTTTTTCTTCTCATTTCAATGAATTGAACTTGCGATAAAATTACTCAAAAAAAGGCCTAATAGCAATCCAAGGAATTGATGAAAATTTTTTTACAAAAGTTACAATCCAGAAAAAAAAAAACAAGAAAAGCCCACCCGCCAGCCGTAAAAGTGGTCGCGAATAAAAGTGACGTCAGCGAGGTCCAGAAGACGTACTGAGGCAGTGACGTCATCGACGATCAATCGATAAATCTCCAGAAAAACGTAGGGGAAAATTGAAGAGAGCTATGGCATCTTGTCGGGTCAAGGCACTGAAAATGGGCTCCTATAATAACAATAATAATTCACTTTCTGCCGGTTTAAAAAGGCCACTTGCAATAGCTCTGAGCGCTTACAAGATGAAAATAAATGGAATAAGTAAATTTTTTACTCGAATCATTTTTTCAAACTGATTAATTGATAAGACAATGAATGATCGCCCGAATGTCGTAACAAAAAAAATATCAGGACTTTTTTAAAGATCTTATTACGAAACAGTAAACAGTGTTACGCGCGAAAAAATTTATTCTATTCGATCAAAAATCACAGTTAGTAGTAGGAGTCTTCATAGAGTTGCGCATAAAAATCAAATTCGTGGGAAAGTATGAAAAATTAATTATTCTTTTCTATCAGAGCGTAATTTTTTGAAAAGACAATGAGTATAGAAAAAAATTTAAAAAAAAAAAATCATAAATCGAATAATTTTCTTCAGAGATTACACCGAAACTCATTTTTCGAGCGATTTTTTTCGTAGGTTTTTTTAGAAAAGAGGAGTAAAAAAAGGTAGAGATTAGAAAAAGATAAGAGACGCAGACGCTCAAGTGATCTCTCGAAATCTCCGAATTTCCCATTCTATCTAGTTTTAAGCACTGAAAACTTTCTTCCAAACAGGATTTTTTTTGAAGGAAATGACAATAAAAAGCTCAAAAATAAGCTTTAGAAAGGCGAAAGATGTTAGAGAGCGAGAAGCTTAGAGAGACGCAGACAGAAAGTCTGAAAAAGGCGGCTAGAGAATATTGTGATCTGAGAGACGCAGACAACTAAAACAATTCAGGGTCATTTTTTTTCCTAGAAAGTTTCAATTCCTCTAAACTTTTCCAATTTTCCGGTTAATCATCAAGAAAAATACTCAAAAAACTCAACAAAAAGGTCGGTTAGAGATAATGATTTCTGGGAGACGCAGGGAAAAAGAACTAAAATAAAAATCTAAAAATAAACGGGGACGGAAACGGCGACTTGTTCATAAGTTTTTCGAGGGCTCCATTTTGAGAAGTGGGCGTGGCCGAAAGCCACGCCCACATTTTTGGCTTTTCATGGAAAAACGAGCAAAGAAGGGGGGAAGAAGCTCAACGCTCATCGGATTGTCTGGGGGCTTTCAATCTTTCCTTTTGCTATCTTTATTTCGACTTCTGCCTGCCCCCTTTTGTTTCCGTTCTTTGGTACAAGAGACCTTTTTTCCATCATCGATGTGTTTTTTTTTAGGAAGAAGAAGTGGAAAAGAAAGTGAGGGGCGGCAGTGAAAAACTTGAAAAAAAGTGGAGAATTTCAAAATTATGAGAAAGTTGAAGAAAGTTCAAATAAGAAGCGATGGTTGCAGTGGAAATGGATAAGCTTGAAGCAGTTATTCGAAAATGCGCCCGACCCAAAACGAGTTGCGCAGGCTTCAAAAATCATTTTGGACTTTCAACGTTAACACGGTATTTCATACTAAAGGGAAGGAAGTATGGGAACAAAAATGAAACTTGAAAAAAATCTCAGCAAAATTACATTAGTTGATAGAATCCTTGGAATTTTTACCTGTGAAAAATTTTAAATAAGGAAAACTGGATTAATCTTGAAAAATATAGTTAAAGGCTTTATATTTTCAAAAAAAATTGCATGAAAAAATTATCCGTTGAGCATTTCTGATCACATAAAATTTTCAATAAATCAGCTAGCTATGAAAAAATAGCCGTCCAAATTGAATATGTACGCTCCATGGATAATTTTTTATCGTATCTCACTCGAAAAATACAAAAGGGTGAAAAAATGTCAAATTTATATAAAACATTCAAAAAAAAGGGGGGCTGAGAAACGGGAAAAAGTGACCACTGGGAAGAGATCTTAAAAAATATTCATTTTACGTCAAATTTGCAACCATTTGAGCATCAATAAAAATATCTCACATATCGTAAACTTGAATCATCAATAGAGCACAAATGAAAACATCTACGCGGCGATTTCTACTTTTTTTTTAAAATTTCTTCTCAACTGACGTCAACCTTACTGTACATCAAACCACATAGAAAAAAGAAAACACGCTCAAAGTCAAAGAAAAGCCTGCCTTTATTCAATGTTTGAAACAGTGGAAAATGCTCAAATTGCTTTTAGAACTTCCTAGAAACAGAAACAGAAACGGATCTAAAATGAATGGACTTGGTGGGCGGATGAAGGAGAATAATTGTCTAAAAAGTCAAAGAAGCCTTCATTCCTCGAGAAAAGGGCAGTTTTAGAGTTCGAAACTTTTAGGGTCTTCATCAGATGCATCGTGAATGGTTCCGAAGATTTTTCAGAAACTTTCTGATCGCAGTGAAAAAAACCTCCTTTTGGAAAGATATATCTTTTTATTATTCCTCCCAGTTAAAGCCAACCTAACTATAAATGAGTCTACATTATATCGAGTCTATAAAAAAGCTTTAACTAAATTTTGAAAACTTTCTAGACACATAAGAATATTCTGAGTGAATGGAAATGACTGGGGATGGGAGGAACAAAAGTTTTCGAAAAAAAAGTCAAAGTAAGCCTTTCAATCATTTATTTCTCGAAATAGAGACAGTTTTTTAGGTTGAAATGCTCAGGATCTTCTTCTGATAATGAAAAATAAAATGAAAAAACCTTCTTATGGGTGGCTCTTCCTCTTTATTACTCTTCCCAACTGAAGACCTTACTATACATCAAACTACATGGAAACAACTTCCCAGACAACGGATCCAAAATGAATTGAAATGGCGGGCGGAAGGGGGGGCCAAAGAAATGAAAAAAGACAAGAAGAAACTCATGCAATTGGATGCGGCCCAATGCATCGCCGATGAGCTATTGGGCCCATCTTTATGTCCAAAATTTTTGAGCCCATATTATTCCGCTTTTTGCTATAAATATCCTTTTTATTGGTCGTTCTTTATCGTATCGTAAAATTTCATTTATTTTTCTTCATTTTTTTGATCTTTTTTTAAAGGAGGGTTATTACAATGGTAAAAGAAACTTTTTTTGAAAAAAATCTATACATTTTTTTCGAAATTCAAAAGCATTTTTCTTTTTAATTTCAAGAGCTGTTTTGTTTTTGGCCAATGCCTTTGAACTGAAAAATCAGAAAAAAAGAAAAAAAATTTTTTTGGAAAAAAATCTATATTCGCTGCCCATCAACTGTTTTAAAGTTGAAAGTTCAAAATTCCTGGCCTCTCAAACTGATCTTCAAAATTTGAATTACCCTTTTTTTCATCTTCTGAACTTTCCAAAACCTAAATTTTTGGGATAAAAATCAAATTATATAGTTGAAATTTATCCCCTATTTATAGCAAAAAAACGACAAAAAAACGACAAATTCGCTGCGCATCAACTCGAAAATTCATCAATATATGAAAAACTTCAATTTATTGTAAAGCATCTACAGATTGGAAACAGCTCAATTAAAGAAAATTATGACTCTAGTTGAATTATTCAGAAAAAAAAAATGGTCAAGCAGGATATCAAGATTTTTTTCTTTAACTACGTATCCCCAAGATTAACTGCGCATCAACTCCTGGAATCGGTTGATGAATTAAAATCATTCAAAGAGCTAAAAGGACGAAAAAAGGTGCTACGTATCAAAAATGGAAAAAATGGCTGGACCAATAAAACCAATAAAATCAAAACTTGAATTTTCTGGTCTTTCAAGCTTCAACTATCTATTTGTTCTTTTTTTTCTGAATTTTATGGTGAAAAGGAAAAAAAAAAGTCAAGTGGCTGAATGGCAAGAACAAGTCAGTACCGTACTAAAGCCGTATAAAAAAAAATTGTGATCGCAAAGCCTAAAAAAAATTCCCTACGTATCCGAAGAAACCACTGAGCATCGACTATCCTAACCTCGAAAATCCTATATTTTCTGAGCTTTTTTTTTGCATTTCAGACTCTAAGATCAAGTGCCATGACTGTATTAGAATTTCAAAAATCGTTCTCAAGAAAAACTTCGCCACGTATCCGAAAAAATTGGCTGAGCATCAACTAACACTAGAATAGAGTACATAAGGACCAAAAAGACAATCGGTCGAATATTCTGGGTGTGGCAGGAGATGTCGCTGCCGCGGCGACACCCAGGGGACGACGTCTTCTGGTCGGAAGACGTCGTCTTTTCGTCTTACATTCTCTTCATTTTTTGAATCTATTTCAAAACTGTCCATTCATTTCTATACGCCAAGTGGAATGAATATTCAAATCTCTTTTTCCTAATGTACGTTTTTTGAAACTTATCTTCCAATAGCCTTTTTTGATTCTCAGTGGAAAATAGCACTAAATTTTTTAAACTTCCACTGTCTCTGCAGAATTTTTCCCCCCTATAAGTCATTCTAGCTTTTCTAATATGTAAATGGTGGTTATTAAGCTTTGAATAATTTATCAATAGAGCGTGCAAGCTGCGGAAGACTAATCTCTTTCTGTTTTTATGGCGAAATAATCTTCCTCGTTAACGCAAATCGGACGCGCTCTGGACGTTTCTGAGCAACTCCAGGGATCACTTAAGAGTGCTGAGGCCGCTAAAGGGGTCCCTGGAAATGCTCGGGTATGTCCGATTCGTTGGCGTTACCAAGGTCCGAGTAGGCTTTGCTTGTAGAATGCAAACTCGGACTTTTCTGAGAGATCATATTGATCACTTGAGCGGGTTCAGAACACTTAAGTGATTACTAAAAATGCTTAAAAACGTCCAGTTTACCGAGGTCCGAGTGAATTGCTTTATCCATAGAGCGCAAGAGCTTTTCTTGAATTGTGGATCAAAAAGTTGATTTTTTGATATAAAGCTCATACTCAAAGAAAAATATCCTTTGCTCAAAAAGTATATTTCTTTTTTCCCAGCTTTTATTCAGCGTGAATAGTTTAAGATCAATATAAATTTAGTCGTTTATCAATAGATATTAGCTAAAAAAAACCAATTTTCTTCCCCGTATTCCGGAAAGTTCCAAACTATCCATGAATAAGTCCCTATCAAAATGTGCCCAAATTATGAAAAAGCTCAAAAACTCTTGTTTTTCCTCCGCGCAGTCTTTTTTTGTCGCGTGGGGCGGATTTATCACCTACTCGATCTTGAAGGCGTCGTCGTTCGTGTGCCCCAGGGCCGTTTGTCTTGCACTTTTCTCAAATGTCCCTGGGCTTCTCCAAAATCTTTGGGGAGCGTCCCAAGGAGCAAAGTGACGTTTCGACATTTTTCTAGTTCTTCTCTATTATCTACTCCAGATCTTGACATGATTCCAAGTTTTTGATGACGTCAGTTGGTCAACTAGGTTGTAGTTCGAGAAGGAGAGCCTTTGTTCTTTATCTTCGAAAAAATGAAGAACTTCTACAAGTTTCCTTGAAAAGGAGGCTGATTTCAGTGAAGTCTACTTGAACGGAAAAAAAAATTTAAATAAATGGGCAAAAAATAATAGATAGCTCATCGTGACAAAAACAAAATCAGAAATCGATTTCAGTTTTGAAAAATTGGCAAATCTCCAAACAATCTTGAGCGAGTTGGAATGATAGGTTTTTGAAAATCAAGAAAAGAAACGAGATAGCGAGACTAACCTTACGATTAGGCCTGAATCTGCGGAAAAAAGAGAAGGAAAAAGATGAGCCGAAACATTTTTTTGAAAAAGAACTATTATAGAGGAAAACACGAACATCTCTGAAAATATTTCTAAGAAGAAGAGACGAAGAGTCAGAAGAAAAAAAGATTCAATGGTATTAAAAAATGACGCCACTTTTTGTTTTTTAAATGAAACCCTAGTTTTCTCGAAAAAGCCGCGGCTACTAAAAACCGGAAAAAAAAACTAGAAACTTGAACTCGAGGTAGAAATTATTCAAGAAATCACCGAAATAGAAATCTGCCACGAAAACTCAAAAATAACCGAAAAATATGTCGACATGAACTAGTTGAGCAAAAAAAAAGTTTTCAATCTTTCCAAAAAGGAGATATATAATCTTCTGACGGGGTTTGGATAAGTGGATGTTCTTGAAAAGATTTGAAAGATATGATAATTATTTATTATGATTCAGACAACATTTAGGCCTTTCTGAAGCAGGAACTACTGAAAAATCACAAATTCTACCCAAAAAAAACTTTTTGAGATTTTTCAGAAAACAAAGTTCGAGAAGATAGAAACTTTCAAAGAAGATGAAAATGTTCCTAGAACAAAAGACAAGAAGAAAAAAAGATTTCCTGAGGCCTCGAGTTGTTCTTCGGTGGCAGGAAGGGCGGGATCTTCGTTGAAGGAGGGGGGAGGAGTAGGAAAATTTGAGCCGCGACGCGAAATTCGGTTACGTTCTTTTCTTGTTCTTTTTTTCCGCCCCGCTTCTTTTCAATATTGTTTCTCATGTTTTCAAAAACAAGCAAAGGAGCTTCATTTTTGATATTTCAGGTGGGAAATCGTATGGTTTCTATATTTCTGATTCCATTATTAACCTTTGTACACGGTCACCATGCGCTCAACGTTGAGAGAAAATACAGGTTGGATTTTTTTTAGAGAAGCTTCAAATGTATTGAAAAACCACTTCAGAATCCGAAAAAACTTCAAAAATCAATAAAAAGGCGTGGCCAGCAAATCAAAGAGTTACTTCGTTAGAGCGCACTTGTCAAAATAGCTCTGAGTTAATTATTTAGTCAACCAACTTTAAAATATAAAAATAGCGAAAAACCAACAACTTTCACTACATGAAAGACTTCTGAATAAAAAATTCAAAAATGTTCCTAAAAGTTCAAGAAATCATCTTTTTTTTCAAAGCATTCTAACGGAGTCTCCCTTAAAAAAGCCTCAAAAAGTAGGCGTGGCTAGCCAATCTAAAAAGCCCTTTCAAGATAGCTATGAATGAACTTTTCCGATATTTGACTGAAAATTGATGATATGAAGGGATTACTTTTCTATCGCCTCAAATAAAAAGATTATTTTTTCAACAAAGCGGTGGAAATTTTTTTTTCACATCGCCAAATCCCGAAAAAGGCCTTCAAACTGTGAAAATGCGCTCTAACGAACTGATCTTCAAAAAGAATGGCCCGCCAATCATAAATCTTTTCATCACGTCTTCAGAATAACAGTGGACAAACTAGAAAACTAAAAAAGAAAAAAATAATTTTCCGGACAAAGAAAAATTATCTCTGAAGCCCTAACCAACAGAACTTGAATGGGTAGACCAGACATCCAAAAAAATTCAAATGACGTCCGTTTCCAGCTAATTTCACAAACATCTTGAGATCTTAATGTCATATTTCGAGATGGAAAAAGTGTTGTGAGGCGGAAAAAAACGCATCATTTTTCTGCAGAGTAGCATTAAAAGTTAGTGAAGCCACTAGAAAATTTAAAAAAATTCATGATTATTTGAACGAAGATAGAAGAAACAAAAAAGTTTGAAAAAAATGCTAGAGAAACTGTAAAAAGTTAAAAATGAGGAAAACGTTTTTGTAGGCGGTGAATTTTGTGAACGATGCCTTTTTTGGAAACCAAATGCGTATATAGTAGAATTAGAATTGACTTTTTTGAAAAACTAGCCTGAAAATTCAATTTTAACAGGCTTTTTCGATAGTAATTTGCAAAAAAGCTCATTTTAAATTAGTTTTGAAGCCTTTTTTGTAAACTGAATGCATTTTAGAGCCTAATTTTATAGATCAGAAGACTGAAACTTCTTTGAAAAAAAAAAAATGAAAATAAGAAACCGCACTTAATGGTATGCCCAATAAAAAGTCCCATTGGAGAACCGACCGACTTTTCCAGCATGCCATTTTTATAAGCGGTCGCATTTTGTAAACGTCCGCACTTTATGGTATGCTCAATAAAAAGTCCCATAGAACTGTGCTATCGAGTTATTTTGCCCTTTTTTTCTATAAAAACCTTTGAAAAAGTGATCAGTGATTATTTTTCTCCGGGTAAGGAAGAAATCGTTTTTCAATCGGTTTCATTTTCCAAGGTCCACCTACAACACAACTCTGATCCGGTACACAACGAAGCTTCTCAACACGATTCTACTAAATCAGGACAAAATGTTCCGTCCGCAAAATCCAGGTTTCAAAGCATTTTTGGAAGAAAATGAGGAGTTTTTTGAAACTCAGATAATTCTCCATTACAAGTCGAAGTCGACATCAGCATCCGAAGTATGGGGCCGATTTCGGAGCAGAAAATGGTGAGAATTTGAAAAAAATGAGTATATAGCTATTGAGGAACTTTCTTATAAAAATGCTTGAAGCTTTAGAAATTTTAAACTATCACTTTTTTGAATTTGATCTTTCAAAATTCTGAAAATCAGCTCGACTTTCAGTTTATTGAGCTAAATAATCGATTTTATGGACAATTCAAAGAAAAAAATTGAATAACTTTAAAAAAATTAATTAATCACCAGTTTTTCATTTTAATTTTTCTTTATTTTTTTCAATATATTTATTTTTTTAATTTCAACATCAGTACAACTAAAATTTAAAGCTTCGAATTATCAATAGAGCGCAGAATACTTTAAAGCTCCTTGAACAAATGTCATTTTTATGAGAAAAATGTGACAAATCTCAAAAAGCCTAGAAAAAGACTTCATGGACAAGACTGAACCCTCAAAGAAATTTAAAATGGGTGAAAAAAGACACTAGAACGATTAACTGAATAATTCAAGGGAAGAGATTTTTTAGCTGAAAAAAATTGCCTCAATCTTTGATTTCGCTTTCAATTATCCATGGAGCAAACAAGTTCAGACTTAATTGCTTTTAAAAGCTAATTTTGAGAAGTAACTTCAAATGATGATGAATTCACACAAAACGTTTTAAAAGAAAAATAACGTAACTTTTTTTTGTTGAAAAAAAATCATAAGACGATTTTTTTTTTTGAATACTTCAATTAAAAACCTTGTTCAAAAGCCAAAACTCTAGAAAAAATCTTTCTGACTTCTGATGATAACTAAAATTATCCATAGAGCGAATAATTCCCTATTTCCTGGATTCCAGTGGCTTTTTTGATAATTAAACTTCGATATCAAGTATTTTACGTTTTGAAAATCTCGAACAAGAGGATCAACGTTTTTCGTATCAACTATCATTTGAAATGTTGTTGATCCCAAAAAAGCAAAAGTTTCTCAATCCCCGGAAATCTTCCGTAGTAATAACCCAAAAAAGATCAAAAAGAGGAAGTTGGCTTGGAAGCCAGGAGCAAAATGTAGTGCTCCGTGGGAAAAAGAGCACATTTCTTCTTGATGTGAAGGCTATAAAGCGGTCAGACGTTTGAGAGCCACCTCAACTGCTTCAACGAATAAAAAAAAACAACATGGCCGATGGCTTGGGCTTTTGACGAATTTTCCTCAGGGTTCAACATGAGGACTAGTCGTTGTGCGATAAAAAAAATAGCTACGAAAAGCTGGATTTTGCGATCCACGGTAGATGTAAAAAATTGAGATCCTATCATCTTTATCAGTTTTAAAATCAAAGTTTTGAGATTAACTATCAAATAAAAAATGTATAACGGTTCAAATTGTCCATTTCAATTGAAAAATACTATTGTCGAGCTTCCCTGTGGATCAAGTTCAAAAATAGCCGCGATAAGCTTGATTTTTGCGCTCCATGGAAAAGTTTTGTTTTCCGTGTTTTTCAGTTTAAAATCGAATTTTTCGTCAAATAAAAAGTGCACAATGAACCAAATTGACGATGGAGCGCAAAAGTTTTATTTTTTCATTTTTCGGGGCTTTTTTTTTCAATTGCCCAGCTCTGAACTGAGTTAAAAACTTTTGATTTTATCACCATGAAAAACAAAAAAAAGTAGACTTAAATAGAAATTTTTGATTTCTTTGGCTAACCAAATCGTTCAAATTGCCGCCATAACTTTTTTTCAATTTAAAAATTTCCTGCCTTATTACCCGTTAAGCCTGGGATTTGATACTGCAAAAGGTGGCCTCTAAATGAAAATTTTTTCTGGGCTATCCGGCCAAACAAAGCTTGTTTAAGTTATCCATAGAGCGCAGGATATTCTACTTCTACGGCTATTTCGTAATTTTCCAGTACATCTTTCATTTTTTTTTTCAACCATCAGATCGAAAAAGATTATCCGGAAAAGACAGGAAAAGTCGTGCCATTGGAAAATGTTCAAATTGCCGCTTTTTTGTTTTATTCGGAGGCCTGCAGCCAATTAAGCTTGAGCCCCCACGAACCGAAGGACCACAGTCGTAAACATTCCGTCAGCAAGTCTCTTCTTCTTTTTCTTTTTAGTGGAAAAGTTGATGAATCGGCCAATGGATATGAATATTCTCTGGGGGGACATTTTGTCTATTTTTTCAAGTCTAGATGGGTGAGCTTATTCTTTTTAGGAAAAAAAACCTTTTTCTTTTATTTTTTGAAATTGTTCTGGTCTTTTCTGTTTATAAAATGTTGCTGGGAATTTTAAAGGATCATATGCAAATTTTATGAAGGTCTCGACACGAAAAACCGTTTTCACTGTTCTTTTAGGACACGCAAAGTTTTTCGCTCCTTCAAAAATCTGAGCAAAGGTTTATGGACGAAATATGTTGAAAAAATGGTCATTTTTCAATTTTCCCTCATCTAAAACCGTTCCAAACTTTAAAAATAAATCATTGAATTCAAAAAGTGAGAAAAAAAGAAATTTGAAAAAAATTTACTGGAGCCTTATGAAAAACGAATATACAAAGAGAAGCTCCCAAATAGATTGGTAAGTTTAAAAAAACATTAGAAACAAAAAAATTAATAATTTCCCTTTTTTTAATTTCAAATGTTTCTATTTTTCTTCATGAAAAAGGATCCTTGATTTTTTTCCCAGAACAGCAGTTAAAAAGCTCAAAAAAACATCGAAAAAAACGAAAATATCTTAAATCGTATCAGGAATTCTCGCTGGACTGCTATTTCCGTCAAAAAAATGGTTCGATCGTCGGCTTTCTTTTTACTCCAATCAACCCATCAAAAACCGAGATCCCACTGGCCAGCAAGATGCTCAAAGACATTTGGGTAGGATTTTCAAGAACTTTATCATTTATCCCCCTTAATTCCAAGTTTTGGAAGAAATTGAGATGAAAAACAGCAAGAATTTTTTTTTCAGCTGTTTATTTTAGTGCTATAAAATTTCACAATACGATTTCCAATTGGAAAATCAAATCTCCTTGTAGTTTTTAGGTGGTATGAAAAAAACACCGGCGAAAATTCGAACGGCGACTTTTCCGATTTTTTCATATCGCTAGGGAACTTTCCGACGAATCTTTTTCCGACTTTTTTTTCTCGATAAAATCTTCGTTTTACATCTTCCTATATAAAGTAGGTAGTTTGTTCATAATTAAAACCCAAAGAAATAGGAAAAAAATGTTCATAGATGTTTTATAAACCGAAAAGCATAAGGGAAAAAAGTCGGAAAAAGTTTCGTCGGAAAGGTGGCCGTCGGAAAGTTCCCTAGCGAAATGAAAAAATCGGAAAAGTCGCCGTTTGAATTTTCGCTGGTGTTTTTTTCATACCACCAGTTCTTACCCAACCAAAGCGATTTTTCACCAAGAAAAGCTCACTTTTTATTCTAAATCCTATAAAATTATGCGGTAAAGACAATGGATGAATCCGAAAATATTACAACACTTCTGAACAGTGAGCAAAACTATAGAATTTTGAAAATTTTCAGACAGGGAATCATTGGAAAGCCTGGTATAGTGGAATGTGAATAAAAATTATCAGAAAACGACTTTTAATGGAATTCGGAAAATCACCAGGAAACACAAACTTCCACAAATATTTTTGCGAAATTCCAGGTCCCAGACACCTACATCAGAAACGGCCGTCAATCCTATCTACACACTCTGACCGTTCCGAATATCCTATTTCGAGTGAGATCCGATGGACAAGTTCACGTTTCTCAGAGGTTACTTATGATCCGTTTTTTCGGCTTAACATGGTATGTGCGAAGCGGTCGCGTCGCATTTTCGGCGCCAAATTCAAAAATTATCGCTTTTTAAAACTCTTTTGTGGAGGTCTATCTTAATTCATCTGATGAAAAAACCCCTCTTTGTAAAGTATTTTATTTTGATAACCTGAAACTTTAGAAAAAATATAAAACAACTATTGAAAAAAAATGTCCAATTGAAGTCGGATCATTGGAAAAAATAAAACTTCTATCGATTTTTATTGGCGCCATGAACACTGTAAAAGTGACATTCTGCCATTTCGCCGGGAAAAATCGAGAATTTATCCAAAAAAAAAAACTTCAGATTAACGATCCGCTCAAGGTGTCCCATGTTCTTGCGTAAATTCCCGATGGATATTCAGGTTTTTCTGGTCAGAATTTGAACCAAAAAGAGAAGAATAATCACAGGCATGTCCAATCGAAGTCGGATCATTGGGTTACTATACAAACGACGTGATTTACAAGTGGAAAGACGTCGAAATGGACGCGAAAATGGGCAATATGCTCAGTCAGTACAAGGTTTGCATTGGAAGGAAGGGGATTGAAATCAGCTGAAAGTTTGAAAAAAAAAATTTGAGCACTTTATCGAGTCTTGGTGGAAAAAATATGATTTCAAGACACTCAAATTTTTTTAAAAAGCTCAAATTTATCATTAGATACCTTTTAAGAGGTCACTCAAGGGTTTATAATGATAATATTCCAATTTAAAAAAATTATAAATCAAAATCAGACCTTCGGAAGATAACTTATAAGCTTCAAAAACTCTAGAAACTGCTAAGGAAACTTAACACGCTGTCTCCGTTATTCTCAAAAACAACGGGTACAATAAAAAAAATATTTTTTGATTTCGACAAAACTTCATCCAGTGTGATAACCCATCATCAGAAATGCGGACCCAACTTTTTGAGCCATTTCCTCTTACTGTAGCCGGGTTACGGTAGGCAGGTTGGCACCTGCGTATCTCAGTATTTATGAGTTTTTTTATTAGGCAAGTGATATATCAATCGATAGGTAATTCAATTTTTGGGAACTTTTTACAGTACATACCATCATGGGTTACGGTGGGAAAAAAATTTTTGAGTTACGGTACTTTTTTTGTGTCCGCCGAGTCAGTTTTTTTCGACCACCATGAGCTTGAGCCGGGAGATCCATTCTTCCTAACTTCTTAAAAAGATACCTTATGAGAAGCTGTACAAGCTGTTACTAGTTTGAAAAAAATCCTAGGTGGACCATCATTTCGAAAAAAATCGCCTCGAAGGCGCGCAATCGTGGTCTTGCGGCGGCCAAGTGGGTGAAGTCCATGATGCCTGACGGCTCATTCTTCAGAGATCCATTCCAATCTTTGTTTCCATTTCATTAATAGACATCTATTATTGATTTTTTTATTTCAATTTGAGATGTTTTTCGGGTTGACCATCATCTCGAAATTTCATTTTGAACCCAAATTTGGCCTAAAATGGCCGACCTCGGCCTTTTTCACGGGATCCCTGACCCCGTATGTGACCGTTCTCAACTTTTTTTCTTTCTTAAACATGAACAAGAGTGTCTGAACAACAGTTTTATAACAATCGGAACCCCTTTTTGAGAGGACCATCATCTCGAAATATCGATTTGAACCCAAATATCGGCTTAGTTTCCCCATTTGAAGTTTTTATCATTTACATCGAAATCTATTCTGCCAATTTATTTTCAAAACAGCTAATCAAAAATGAGAAATGTGAAATACCAAGAAATTTTTTTCATAAAAGAGAAAACTCGTCTTTCTGACTACCGGTGAGGTTGAAACTTAACTTTCAAGGTGATTTTTTTAAAAAAATGTTTTTTTATTATAACCTAAATAGTAGTTCTAAATCTTCAAAATTTTTCATACCTAAAAAACAAGACATTCGTCTTGTGACTATTTTTGTAAAAAATAACCAAAAAAAATATTTCGATTTTCAAGCAAAATTTTATTTGAAAGTGGGTTTCCTAGGTAAACGGTCATTTTGGAATTGGTCCAAAATAAATTTTATTTTCAGTTCTCATCTTTATATTCTCATCAAAAAGTTAAAAGGGCCAAGATCTGTATTGAGAGAACCAATAATTTCATTGGAAGGGTAAACCAAAAGTTTTCAAGCCAAATTCATGTTAAAATCGATATTTCGAGATGATGGTCCTCTCAAAAGGGGTTCCGATTGTTATAAAACTGTTGTTCAGACACTCTTGTTCATGTTTAAGAAAGAAAAAAGTTGAGAACGGTCACATACGGGGTCAGGGATCCCGTGAAAAAGGCCGAGTCGGCCATTTTAGGCCAAATTTGGGTTCAAAATGAAATTTCGAGATGATGGTCAACCCGAAAACATCTCAAATTGAAATAAAAATCAATAATAGATGTCTATTAATGAAATGGAAACAAAGATTGGAATGGATCTCTGAAGAATGAGCCGTCAGGCATCATGGACTTCACCCACTTGGCCGCCGCAAGACCACGATTGCGCGCCTTCGAGGCGATTTTTCGAAATGATGGTCCACCTAGGATTTTTTCAAACTAGTAACAGCTTGTACAGCTTCTCATAAGGTATCTTTTAAGAAGTTAGGAAGAATGGATCTCCCTGGCTCAAGCTCATGGTGGTCGAAAAAAACTGACTCGGCGGACACAAAAAAAGTACCGTAACTCAAAAATTTTTCCCACCGTAACCCATGATGGTATGTACTGTAAAAGTTCCCAAAATTGAATTACCTATCGATTGATATATCACTTGCCTAATAAAAACTCATAAATACTGAGATACGCAGGTGCCCACCTGCCTACCGTAACCCGGCTACAGTAAGAGGAAATGGCTCAAAAAGTTGGGTCCGCATTTCTGATGATGGGTTATCACACTGGATGAAGTTTTGTCGAAATCAAAAAACATTTTTTTTATTGTACCCGTTGCTTTTAGAAATTTTTGAGAATAACGGAGACAGCGTGTTAAGCGACCACTTGAGGGATTTTCCTGCTTCATGGTCCTACAAGAGCTCTTGAAGTGGTTCCTTAAGCAATCACGCAGCTGTTGAAAAATTACTCTTCATCTTCAAAATATATTTCTTAAAAAGTGAAGGGACCACTTAAGGGTTATTTTTCCCATCAAAAAGATCAGCTCTGTCAAAGACAGATTGAGTGATCACTTAAGCGGTAATTTGGAGCCTTCGAAGCTTGATTAAAATTGAAGTGTTCCCTTAAGTTTTTTTCTTTTTTTTAAAGAAGACTCTTCTTGATACCAGGGAAACTTTAACGGTCCCTTAGTCACAAAGAAACACTTCGCAGTTTCAAAAGCATTGTTAAATGAAACCGAAGGCAATACTGTTATTTCTTCTGTCAGTGATTGATTCAAAGTGATTTCGAAAAAATCGAAAAAGTGACCACTAGAGCATATTTAATACCGCTCTAGCGGAGAAGACTCTTGACATCAGAACAAGATCGAAAAATGCCTCAGGATCATGACATTTTTTAAATAAATTCACGCAGAAAAATCGTAATAGCAATCTGAGAATATTTCTATGAAATAATGAAATTTCAGGTCCTCAGCCTGTCCAAATCCGAGCTCAACATCTCAGATCTCCGGTTTCCCGAAAGAGGTTATAACTCCTTTTTTGCTACCAAATAGTCGTGTTTGGATAGAATTCCGAAATTTTTTTGTCTTTCACGATTTTTCCAGGAGCAAAAAACTGAGAAAAAAACTTTAGAAAGCTTAGCGCAGGGCGTAAGTCGCAGGGGGTCGGGCGCGCTGAAAAATTAATTCTCAACAGTCTTTTTTGATTGATTGATATTTCAAATGAACAGACCATAGCTAAATTCAACAAAATCCCCAGGTAGTGCAGATTTTTACGTTTTTGAATGGAGCTATTATAAAAATGGCCATATTTTTGAATTTTGAATATTTAAAAGTGAAAATTTTTCAGGAAACTTTCTCGATTTCTAAAGATTATAAGACATTAAGGAAATAATAAGGGCATTTTTCTTCGTTTTTGAACAAAAATCATCTGAATTGTAGTAAGTAGGAATAAACTATGCCTAAACTTAAAAAATCCCTTTAAATTTCTCATCATCCATTTTTAGAAGCGGAAAGTTGCCATGAAACCAATCTAACCCTTCTTCAATCAAATTAGAGATCATACTAAATAACCAGTAACTATACTCAAAAACCTCAACATTTTCAGAAGCCTCAGTCCTGAAAGTCTACTTCAAACTCCAACGTCAGCAAGGCTACTACGTCCTCCAAATCTACACTCCCTGCTCTCTTTTGGTCGTCATGTCCTGGGTCTCTTTCTGGATCAACAAGGAGGCCTCGCCGGCGAGAGTAGCTTTGGGTCGGTTGCAGTTTATTGGAGATCACAGTTTCAAGCTTGTTCCTTATTCACACCAACTTATACTTTCTTGTTCCGCTATGCAATATTTTTTTGTGTCTTGGTGTCCATTATTCACGAATGAGAGTCTGTTTTCTCTGTGCCTCTCGTGTTCACGGGCTATTTTTCACGTTTATATGACCGACGAGGGAAAAAAGAGCGCAGAGAGGTCAGAGTCGTGGCGATTAACGGTTATTTTCAAGTACTCTGACCTTGGTTTTGAAAAATTATCGCCATTAAACTTCACTTTTAATCTCTGGTCGCACCTGGAATGGCTCAAAAAAAACCATTTTGATAACTAATAGTTTCTAACACGTAATCGCGCAAGTCGTTTCAAGTCGGGCGCATTTCAAAGCAAGCATTTGAGCCCTTCCACCCGAAATTTGATCAAAAGAAGCTTTTTTTTTCAAATTATGAATGAATATTGAGGAAGAAACATGACATTACCTACGAAATTTCCAGGAATCATGACGGTTCTCTCGATGTCGACCCTCGGATTCGGCCTTCGGACGGATCTACCCAAAGTCTCGCATTCGACCGCCTTGGACATCTACATTCTGTAAGCCCAGAAGATCATCTACATCTTCATCTTCAAAAAAACCTTCCAGGAGCTGTTTTGGATTCGTTTTCGCGGCGATGGTCGAGTACGCCGTGATAAACTACGCCCAAATCGTTTATATCCGGAAACAAGTCGAGGATTTGAAAGGCCTCGAGCAGAATAATGCGGTATTTTTGAACTTGAAGCTCACAAGCTTTTGAAAGAAGCTTCAAATAATTGATAGATGGGAAATTTCAAAAAGATGTAAAAACTCAAAATAGGACGCTTCTGAAGGGCGATTTATCGTGAAGATTTGTGAAGAAATTATTATTTTAAAAAGCGAATTTGATAAAATCACTTAAACAGGGACTCTGCCTTCCGAAGGGGTCTCAAAATAGATTTACGTTCAAATCGGGGTATTTATAACTGTTTCAAAACAGTAGAATTATTGTAAGCATTATTTTTTTACAACAATCTTCTAAACAGGCCTTGCTTCACAAATTTTCGCTTGCGAATGCATTTTTTTGAGACTTTTGTACTTTTTTTAATATTCTAATCCCAGACTTTGTTCTGAATAAATTTTTTTCTCAGTTTTTTTAAAATTCTTAACGTTTCTTTCCAGCCTCAAAAAAAGAAACAAAAAAAATGAGCCGTTTTTTTCGAACGCGCCCCGGGCGTTTCTGACCATTTCAAGTGATCCCTTAAGAGCTCTGGCGTCACTAAAGTTGTCCCTAGGAATGCTCAGAAACGTCCGGTTTCCGTTACAGAAGTCCAAGGAGTGTATAGACGATTCACGGCTAGCTTGGGACGCAAAAAAGGTGTGGCCTGTCTGCTCTCTCTCCACCAACCAGGGCACTGTCTCGTCTCTTTTCGTGGCAGGACCCTTTTCTCGATGGCTCAAGCCAGCCGTGAATCAGCTATATAGCCAATCAGAAACCTTGTTCGATAGAGCAAACTTGCAACTTCAAATTATTTTTTTGACATTTGCAGATGGGACAAATGAGAATGTTCACCGCCGGGTTGATGGGTGCTCGAAGGCCTACAGTTCAGGTTAACTTTCTAGAAAAAACTATAGCTTAATGAAAAAAAAAGTTAAGGTTGACGACCAGGCGGTTGAAGCCGAGGAAGCTCGTCTCAAAGCGATCCCCTGGTACAAGAAGTTGTTCCAGAAGGATCAGAATAGCAATTCATCAGGTCTTTTTTTGGAGAAGGAATATTTTTTGAAAGATGAAGGGGGTTATTTTGAGATCTATTGCTCACAAAAAAGGTGGTTAAGTGACGTCATAAGTCAGGCTCAGCTCAAATGACTCCATTGAATCAAGAAATTTGAAAAAAATGACGTCATGATGTCTCTTTCCAGTTATAGTCTGTTCAGATTTTGAATGTCAAGTGCCATTGTGTCAAGTGCCACGTCATTCAAAAACACTCTGTAGATGCCTCGCTCTCTGATTGGTTTATCGCGCCGTTAGGGGCGGAGCTTTAGCGAGGACTTGACATTTGAAATCTGAACAGACTATATTTTAAATCAAAAACTTAGCGATGACGTCATGAATTATCAAAAGGAAGTTGGGCGCAAATAAAATGACGTCATATCATTTTCTCTGCATATCTAATTCTCCTACTTTCAAACACTCTCTAACCAAGCAAAACGACGTCACCAAAACTTTCAGTATTCTACCGGATGGCCGTAAAGGCAGCGATCGCCAAGAAAAAGCTCAAAATGCGGGATCCGGCGAAGGTTTTTTCGTCTTGAATTTCTAATAAATTGAACCATTTTAAGGTAGTGAACCGAATCGACAACGTCTCAAAAATCATTTTTCCTTCATTGTACATTCTATTCAACGTCGTCTACTGGATCGCGTTTCTTTATTGGATTCCAGATGAGATTGATCAACTACCGTTCATTTCAGGCAGTTGAATAAATTTTTTTTCTTTGAAAAAAAAAACTGATTAGACAGGTACATAAATAACAAAAAAATCCACGGAAAACAAAAAAATTTTTTTAATCACAAACAAAAAAATACAGCAAAAAAATTCACAGAATGATACATTTACAAGGTTGATATGGTACATAAAAAAATGAAGATTTCTAAAAAATAACCGAAAGTTAGCTTAGTAGTGTGTAGCCCCCAACCCCTAGGCATGTCACCTCTTACATTACCCCAAGTTACCGTAATACTAAAGGCTACACACTGCTTAGGAAGGGTAATTAAGGCTCACAAAACAAAACAAAATTGATTATTTTGGGATAAAAAAAGGAAAAATAGATCCTTCTTGAGATTTCCTCATAAAATCAAATCAAAACTCAAAAAGTAATCCCATCGTAATGATTAGAGACTTGGGTCATGCGGTGGGAACAGAGTTGGGACAAATATTGGAGTTGACTGACAGCGAAGGAGATGAAGACGTCGTCACGCGAGGATCCGTCCTTCAAGATCCTCTCCTTGCAGAATCTGCAACTACTTCGTTTCATAATGGTTAAATTTTACTGATTCATTTTATTTTAAACTTCACTTTCTATTGATGCAAAAGCTGAAAATCAAAAAAATTTAAATAAAATTCTGCTCAACGCCACAGACAACCGAGTAAAAGCTCGTCGAAACTTTTCCAGAGCGTATCTCGGAGCTTTCTTGCTGTAGTGGTCCCTAGAGGGGTCAGGGAAACGGCCCTACATTTAAAAAAAAAAGTGATCCATAGAGGGTGAAAAACTAATATAGTCTTTATAGGAGTATAGGGTCTGGCCCAGAAGCCCCTAAAGTTGAAGTGGTCCCTAAAGAGGTCTTTCAATTTTTTCCAAAAGATACTCATACATGGAATGAGTGAGCCTGGCGTCAGCCAAGCTAAACTTTCTGCTAAAATTCTGCTAAACTTTCTCCTTAGTGATGCAAAAGCTGGAAATCAAAAAAAAATTAAATAAAATTCTGCTCAACGCCACAGACAACCGAGTAAAAGCTCGTCGAAACTTTTTCAGAAGGTATCTCGGGGCTTTCTTGCTAGAATGGTCCCTAGAGGGGTCAGGGAAATAGCCCTACATGAAAAAATAGTGACCCCTGGAGGGGAAAAAATTATAGTCTTCATAGAAGTTTAGGGTCTGGCCCAGAAGCCTCTGTAAAATTAAGGTAGTCTCTCTCTGGGATCTAGGCCGTCGGCCTTTAAAGCTGAAGTGGTCCCTATAGAAGTCAAACTTTTTGATCGGGTTTGAAAATGAGAAGGACGTATTTAATAAAGCGTGATAGATCAATCAACTATTGACATTTTTTCATTCAAAAAACGCTGATTCATTGAGATTTCCGCATGGAAATACTTCTTCTCATACAATTCATAAACGACTAGCATGCTCCCCTAGAGTGGCCACTAACTAAAATCCCTAAGGTTGCAACTTTTGTGAGCTTTAGTGCCCCCTACAGGAGGAAATTAAGTGGTCCCAAGAGGGGAGCCTTCAAGTGCCCCTAAGAGTGTCCCTATAGGGGCCACTCTGGTATCAGAATTCTTCACAAACTTCTGCAAGACGTCCGAAATCGTGGCGAGCAAGTTCAGCAGCACGTCCATGATCGTCAAAGACGACAGCATTTTTTCCAGGACCTTCAAATTTTCAAATCAATTCACCACCTTTAACCAATCAGGAATAACCTCTTTGGTTTGAAGCCACTCAGTTGAACTCGCATAGAAAATATCTGGGCAGTAGAGAAATTTGACGAGAACATATTGCAGTGCTTGCGAGGGATATGAGGCGATTTCCTGAGATTTTTGTAAAAATTATTCTTTTTTTCAAAGTTCTAATGTAAAAATTCACACATGAAGTCAAAAATCGATAAAAAAATGATTTTAAAAAAACTTACTTTGAGAATGCAAAGCGCAAAAGTTCAATGAAAAAAAATGACAACAGCTTAAATTAACAAAAAATTTTTTTTGCTCCAAAAAAATCCCTATCAAAATTAGATATTCCAGAATGACTTCTGTATTTTTAAAAAAAGGTCTAAAACCCAAGGTTTGCATGAAAAAAATACTAACTGTTTTTTTCTAATTTCTAATCGACATAAAATACAATTTTAATTTTTCTTTTTCTCTTTTTAACGGTCTAAAAAAAGTAGAGAAATCCTTCTCCAATTAAAAAAACTGTGTTAAAGCTTCATTTCCGGTTCTCATCTTAAAGCTAGTCCACGGCTGACTTGAGCCATCGAAAAATGGGTCCTGACACGAAAAGAAAACAGTGCCTGGCTTGTAGAGAGCGCAGGCAGGCCACGCCCCCCTTGGGTATAAAACTGGCGATTTCTTATTGAAAAATTCGTGTTCTCAGTTCAAATTTTGATTCAAAGCAAAAAAAACTACAGTAGTATTATTTTTCGAATAAACCAAAATATCTATTTTGGAACTCTTTACAGACACATAAACTCGAAGAAATATTCAAAAACAGTTACCGTAATTTCCATGGCCAGGAAACTTTCATAAAGTTGCATTGTATTCACTGCGAAATGCAGGAATCCATCTTGAGCTAACGGATTTCTGATCTAAATTTTCTTTCTTTTTTTGAGCTTTAGTTTTTTTTTTTCAACCCTGAACACGGCACATTCCCATCCAATGATATGGAAATAATCTCGGAATTGTGAAATGGAGACATATGTTGAGAAGTTCGAAGTCTTGACTTCTCTGAATTATTGATATATATATATGACTACATTCCCTACTTTTTTTCTTTTTCCTTTCTCTTCCCCCTTCATTTCTCAGTTTTTTTCCTTTTTCCTTTTCAATTTCCCAAACTTTATTAATTTAAAACTGCGCCTAGGTGTAATAGCTTAAAAAAACTTTTTTTATATCTTTTTTTGATTTAAAGCAAGAGGGTAAAATGCTGACGATGGGTCTCCCTCTAAGCCGTCCATTTTTGGGACCCGAAACGGCTGCGCGAGATAAAATATTCTCATCTTTAAACCCTTTCTCCTCTAAGAAATTTCAGAAAAGAAAAGATTTGCGGATGAAAACTTAAATAAAATCTTAGAAGGGTAGATATTTTGGTTGGAAACAGTGAAACTATGAGTATCTGAAAAAATGAAAATCCAGAAACATTCCAAAAAAAAAAGACAAAACAATTTACGAGAAATTCAATTTTAACGGCCAGAAAGTTGGGTTTTTTAGTGAATAAATTATTCATATGATGAAAGTTAAAAATGCTTGTTTTTTGCTAAAATCATTTTGCAGAAACGGAAAAACTATTGTTTGATTTTTCCTGAATCACGATAGCTTCATTAAAATTAGCTTTTTCATGTATATCTTTCGAATACTACTAGTTCCCCTATTTCATGTTTTTTTCTGAAAAAAAAATCATTTTTCCCTCTCAGAAACTTCATTTGTGCTTTCTTCGTCAAATCTCTTCCTTGCGACCTTTTTAGGTAAATGAAAAGGATTTAAAAACATTAAACAGACGAAGTTTCCTAGAAGCAGGTAAGAAGTCATTTTTTGTCATTTCTCTCTTAAATTTGCTTCTTTTTCTCAAAAATGCGAAAAAATTTTTTTCTGAAAGAAATCGTGCAAGTGTGAGTCGGTGTGTATGCGTCCAAAACACTAACGCCGGCATTTAAATATTGCAGAAGCTGTTTTTCGTCTTCTAACTTCCCCAATTGTATTCATGAAAACTCGCAGGAAAAATCAATAGTTCTTTAGGTATTCCCAAAGATTCAGAAAAAACCTCAAAAGTTCGATTTGTTCTTCAATAAGTTCCCGCCATTTGAGTCTGAAAGGGAACTGTTTGCGGGCTCTGGGATCGAATGATAGAAGTGCGATCAGATTCGAGTCCTGCAAGCTCAAAAATGGACTAGATTCGAAAAAAGAGTGAAATCCTATTAAATAAGGAGAAGAGAACAAATAACCTTGATAAAAGGAAGTCAACTAATAATTAATTCTCAATTTTCCATTTTCAAAAAAAAAACACTTGGAAAAATTGAAATTGAATACAATCTGTTCACAGCCATTTTTTTGACTTTTCTAAAAGTTTTTGAAGTTGAACAGAGAACTCTTCTACAAAGGTTAATACCGGAATATCGGAAAACTCTGTCTGAAACTCCTTTTTTCGAATTTTCAAAGTAGAACGACAATTAATAGCTCTTTTTCTATCAGTCAATATTCACTGTAAACACTACCTGTTTCACGACTTTCGCGCCTTTTTTGAGCATCTCCTTACTGGGAATCGACAAAAGTTGCTTCGTATATTTTTCTTCTTCTTCTTCTTCTTGTGATCCCTCCTCATCAGAATCCATCTCGAAATCGGTCAACTCCTCCGATTCGCTTTCTTAACCCCGTCATCAAGTTTATTATTATTATTATTTTTTGAGTGGTGGCATTTGGAATGGTTAAAAGCGTCGAGACTCGAACCAAAATTTTCATCGGATGTTCTAAAGCAACAGAATATGGATCAAACCATTCCCCGTGCGACCATAGCTTCGAAAAACCGGTTGAACCTTTTAAGGAGCCTAAACTTTTCGTTTCCGGCAAGCTCATATTATCCTCGCATCCTTGGGTTTGAGTATCTTGCGGCAATTCGGAATAAGTCAGATGTTCTGAAAATAATGATGAATAATGTAATTTCGTTCGAAAATTTGTGCTATGGTATTTTGAGGAAATGAAAATAACATAGCGAAGAGCCAGATTTTGAATAATATGCCTTCAATATTGTCACTTCATGAGAGGATATTCAAATTTGCTCATCTTATGAATGTTTTATTAACTCGTTTTTATTTTTCGAAACTAAAAAACTGAAAGAAGAAGTTCTAAACTAAAGGACTGTTTATTTTCATACCGGATCTTTCTTTTCCAAATAAGTTCCAAATAAGTGATGAGAAAAAAAAATTAAACAGGTTCCAAAAGCCTGAAAAAAAGGAAGCCTGGAACTCCACCTGCAGTGATACCTTGAGAATACGAATTTCATGAGTAAAGGACCTTTTCAAGCAAAACAATATATTCATGTGAATCACTCTTCAAAAGTAACCGAAAAAATTCAAAAACGAAGAAGATATCTAAAACGTTTTGAGACAGTTTTCCGGAACTCACCCATTTTGGCAATGCCATACAATCCCTTGGTCAGATCACCTGAAACAAATAATGAATATATTCCATTCATTTTATTTTCAAACACGAAGCCAAAGAAATCGTATCGCAACGCTCCGAAACGACGGAAGATTCTGACTTTTTCTCAAATAAATGAAGAGAAAACGCGAGTAGCGCCGCCTTGTAGTACTGATCTCCTACAAAAAATAATATCTATTTGAAAAAAATTGGATTTTTTAACCAGTTATAGTGGCTTCAAATTGTGGCTTGTCTTCGAGCGCATCTGAATTTGATTGAATTTTTTTTTGTTATTATTGAAATATGTTGAGTATGTATAACTCGCCAAATGAAAATAGATCAAGTGAAAGATTAGACCAGGGAAACAGATGTGAAAGAAATGAGGGCACTCCCGGGCGCAAGATGCCCGCCTTACGCCCAGAAACATCAGGCCTCTGAGATGGAATGAGCCGCGTCATAATGTGTCGATGGCGTATAATACAACGTTGCAAAATTTGGGCGAAAATTGTCATTTTAGTTCATTTTTCATCAATTTTTGGTTTCGCAACTTTTCCATTATTATTTTTTTGTAATTTTCAGTTTTCATGATGTCCATCTGGGTAGCGCAGCAGGATACAGTACCGCTCAAAAAGTGTATTAAGTTTTTGGTTTTTTTGAGGATATCTCAGCGAGTACTTATCCGATTTATATATAACTTTCAGGAATAATGTAAAATATACTTTGAAACATATTCGGTATACAAATACATGTCCGCAATCACTGTGACGCGTTTTAGGAATTTTTTTGAATTCAATTTTTGTTTTTTTATGCTTTTATTTTTTTATTTATTTTTTTATTAAATTTTTTTAAAAGTAATAATGTTACCATAAGTTTTTTTCATGTTTTCCAAAAAAACATGAAAAACAAGATTCTGTGGTCCGACGAAAGCAAGTTCCTCCTCTTCGGAAGTGACGGAATTCATTGGGTTCGTAGACCAATTGGGTCCAGATATCATCCGCAACACCAATTACTTACTGTAAAACATGGTGGAAGACCGTTTCGTCGGACCACAGAATCTTGTTCCAGTCTTGACGGGTCCAGTTGAGATGCTCCTTCGCCCACTTCACCCTGGCGGCTCGATTCTTTTCAGAAATCAGCGGTTTTTTCACTGGACGTCTTCCCATGATTCCAGCAGCATTCAGACGTCGTTTCACAGACCAGACGGATGGCGGAGATGGCGAATTCAAGAAAACTTCCCGTCTGATCGCAGGGGCGGTGAGTCTTGGATTGGGTTCTAGACGTCTTCAAAATGTTTCTATCGTCATTACCATCAGTGACACGTGGTCTTCCAGTGCGTTGGCTGTTAGTAGAGCCATCTTGAGCTTTCTGACGCTTTAGGAACTGAGAAATGCCCGCCTTTGTCACGCCGAACATTCCTGCCAGCGTCATCATGGTCAGTCCATTTTGACGACCCACAACGATGGCTCTTTTGCCGTTATCAGTCAAATCCTTTTTCCAGAGGTTCTTCCCATGTCTGAAAACATGAAAAAAAACATATGGCAACATTATTACTTTTTAAAAAAATTTAATAAAAAAATAAATAAAAAAATAAAAAGCATAAAAAAACAAAAATTGAATTCAAAAAAAATTCCTAAAACGCGTCACAGTGATTGCGGACATGTATTTGTATACCGTATATGTTTCAAAGTATATTTTTACATTATTCCTGAAAGTTATATATAAATCGGATAAGTACTCGCTGAGATATCCTCAAAAAACCAAAACTTAATACACTTTTGAGCGGTACTGTATGTGCCTGTCTACGGTCCGCAGGGTCACAAGTTTGATCCCCGACCCAACCAAGAGGTTTAAGAAATGTTGGTAGTGGAAAACCACGGCTTCAAATCCCCAGCCGTCACACACAAGAAAGGATATGTCACTCAGTTCACTGATTATTCTTAATATCAGGATAGGACCTCGGCTAATCGACTTGGGGCGCCGATGCCGCGGTACAAAGGCGTAGGAAAAAGGAGAAGAAGAAGGGTGTTTATGATGTCCAGTTAAATGTTTTGTAGAGTGCTGCTAAATTTTTCCTTTCTTTGAGCGGAGTTTCAGATTTATGGTCAGGGATCCGCTGAGAGTATAAATTTCCGCGCACCATCAGAAATTTCAAGTAACTTTCAAATCTGGAAGCTTCATTGAGAATCCCAGTTTTTTCGTGTTCTTTTCTTGCACAGGCTTTTTTTGCCATCCCGGTTCTGGCCCCTGGCGCTTTAGGCAGCGACAAAGAAATGGCAAGGCGGTCTACGCGGCTTTAACATAGAAGACGCATTTTGGCATTTTGTGGGGATAGGGCGCGCACCCCGGGGTGGGATCCAGCCTACCTAAGGGTCTGATTCTGCAGAGTGTCGATCATATTACCCCACCTTCGCCTGCTTCTTCCGAGGGGCATGTAGGCTGCTACTTCTCCTGCTTCATCCTCAAAGTCAATAAAAGTCTTCACAGTTCTACAACCGTTTTCCGTATACACGTACACACAAACTTATATAAAAGCGGCAATCAGGATAAGACAGGAGAAGTCGCGGGCAAGTCGCGGGGGCTCCCTCGGAAGAAGCAGGCGAAGGTGGGGGCAGAGGCGGTGTCGAGACGTTGAATGGCAATCTGCCAAATCAGAGCCTTTTATACTATTTCCTTGGTCTAATCTTCCACGTGATCTATTTATTATTTCAATCAATTGTTTATTTTTTTAGTGAGTTTTAATTCTCGTTTAATCGCAAACCGCTTCTCTCTGACGTTAACGTGACACTTTGCACATGTAGCAATATTATTTGTTTATTTTTTTGACGTTTTTTTAATAAATTTAAGTTAAAAAAATCAAAAAAATACAGAAAGTCACGAAAAATTCAAATAATTTTTTTAGTGAAAGTCATGTCAAGAAATGAAAAACTTTGATAGAGAAAAAAAGCAGTCGTTATATAGTCTATTTTTAGAAGAAACAAAATGAATAGAATATAGAAGTGCCAACAGCAAAAATCAGCAAATTGGAGAAATAATGAAATTAAAAGATAACCATAGTTCGAGAAACGTAAATTAACCTTGGGATCTTAATCCTTTTTTCTCTTTTCACGTTTTTAACTTTTATACTTTTGATATATATGTATATATTCTAAAAATCATCAATAATTGAATTTTTGGTATTAATAACCTCAAACTTAGCGACCCCTTGAAATAGAAATTCAGCTAAACCTCAAAGAATTCTAAACTTAAAATTTTCGTCGCCTTAAGATTTTGAAAAATTTTTCAACTAAACAAATTTTTTTAAAGCCTTCAAAAACATTTTTCAAACCTTAATAATGCGATTTTTCAAAAAACTCAAAGTAAAAACTTTAAAAAACGGACCTTTTTTCTCATCTTTGATCAGTTTTAAAGCGAATGCCAGTGCAGAAGCATTCAAAACATCCAAAAAATCGTCGCCTTGAAAAAAAAAATTTTTTCCATTTTTAATTCGCATAAACCTGTCATTCTTCTGATTTCAAAACAAAATCTGAAAGCTTCGAATTGACAAAATAACACAAAATCTACAGTAAGATTCGTAAATTTCTACCCAAAAGGATCATACTCAACACAGTTGCATACAATTTATTCTCGTGTTTTTGAAGAAAAAGCGAAAAAAAAAAGAAAATCATTTACAACAAAGAGACACGGCGGGTCGGATAGAACGTCTTACTTCTTATCTTTTTTAGAAATTAAATTTATGGAATAAAACACAGAGAGAAAGAAAATGTGTACATTTGGCCAAGAGACGCAGCAGAAGACACATAAAACGACGCTTAGAAAGAGAGTTTGAGGGCCAAAAAAGGCTTCAATACCCACGAAAAAGGAAGGAAATTATATATTAAAGATACCAGTAGTGGCGTGTCATTTTTTCATGCAAAAATAGACCTAGGGAGAGCTATTTTCTTGAAAAAAGGACTGAAAGCCACGGAAAAGCCGGCAAAAAAAGAGAGGAAAGTAGGGGAAAAGGAACCGTGAAAATGGGAAAAAAGTTACTTTTAGGTCTTTTAAATAATTTTAAGCGAATAAGCAATGTTTCAAAACATTTTTTAGAACTATTCCAGATCGTAATATTAAAAATCCACATTTCAAATAGCTTTGAAGCCCGAAAATTCAAGATTTTAACATTTCCACATGAATTAGACGCTGAAAATGTTGATAAAAACCAAAAATTCAGAGATTTAACTTTAAAAAAAACATTTTCAGAGCATAAAATCCAATTAAAACGACCAAAAACATCTTTTTAGCTCCAAGTTCCATGGCTCCTTTTCCCTACTGCAACAAAAAGAAAAAAATTCATCATCTGGGTTTGTAAACCGATTCAAAAGAAACAAAATACGGGGAAAAACGATAAAATATAAAAATAGTCAAAAAGAGACAGAGTTAAGTTTAAAAAAGGAAAAAAGAAGAATAGGTTAGGGGTCAAACAGTCTTTTGAAGGGAATAAAGCTTTCGGGGGGAAATTTATCATCATTTTCGTATCATTTTGGAGTTGTTCACATGACGAGGCAGCACTGTGGACGACGCAAAATTCCACGACGACGGGGTCGAACCGAGCCATCGGGCAGAGTCTGTGAAAAGTCCATCATTTTCCTGTAAAGTGCGGACGTTTCTACCGCTTCCGGGTCAGGTTTTTGTGGCAAGTTGATCGCTTGGAGGTCCAAGGTGCGGTTGAGGACCGAAACATTGGCGTCTTCATCATTTTCGATGAAATCGGGGTCCTCAAAAAAGGAATTGAGCAAAGGGGCGTGCCGGAAGATGATTGTATTTTAAAACTTGAAATCGACTTTTTCAAACGCACCTCCTTGGGAACGTCGACAGCAACTTCGCGTTTTTTCGCCTGAGGGTCCAACTCGACGCTCACGGAGATGACCTTGTCGGCTCTTTGGCCGTCGGCCGTAGTAAGAGGACCTTGAAGTCCATTATTTTTAATTTTTGTTCAGATTTCTTTGAAAAATACCTTCCTCATCTTCGCTGCCAATGGAGTACGGTATGTCGCCGTCGGACTAAATTAGTCCAATAAATAAATGAAAAACTTTCGAATCTTTTTTCATTTTTCAAAATTCCTTTTCCTGATTTAAATAATCGGAATTTTCAATTAATATAGACAAAATACATTGCGAAAAACATTCCGAACAGTTTTTTTTTCATCAGTCTGATATTTTTTGATTTTGAACTGTTGAACCTTTCCTAACTTCGAAAATTGTTACCTCGTTCTAAACCTCAAGAAAATTGAGAAAAAAGTACGTTTTTCATCAAAAAAAAATTCCAAAAATCGACAAAAGCACTGTTTTCTTCCCATTTTCTACCTCGGCCAACTTTCTCTGCTGCTTCAACGCATCGCTGGTCGTTGGAAGGTCCTTCGTTTCGAATTCTTGACTTTCGATCGTGATTTTCCGCTCAACGACTGTGATGACGTCTTCCGTGCATGAAGTCGTCTAAATCCATGAAATTATTCAGAAAACTTCCGAAATTCCCCTCACAACTCCATCTTCCTCCTTTTCAATGTGCCGAGTCTCTCTGTAGACCACCGGAGGGTTACTGGAAGCTCTAATTTATTCTCATTTTAAAAAGGAACTCATTTTTGACAGGCTTAAAACAGTCACAATATTCTTCATGATATAAAATAATCAAAAAACTAGGTCAAAAACACCATCAAAAAACTTTAAAATAAAATTTTTCCCATTTTTTTCCCTTTATATTAAGGTTTATTGATGAATGTCATGCAAAATTTTCAAAGTTTCGATTTTCCCGCCAAACGAACCCGTGAATTTTCTCCAAAACTTCATCCATATCCACTGATTTGCAGGAATCGCTTTGACTAGCGCCCTGGAAACCGAAAACTCATTCAATTTGATCCGAAAATGGCTCTTTACCCTCTGAAAAGCGTTATCCGAGACTCGGCACCGGTTGTAGAAATACTCATGATCAACCGAGGTTACAGAATTCTGCTGAAATTGGAGAAATTAAAGTTTAAAAGAATAATTTTCATCTTTCAATTCAACCATTCTATCACATCTGATCAGATAAAATTTTTCAGAATTTTTCTCTCACCTGACTGCAAAATATCATCTTTTGCTTACCCTCATGAAATATATATATGCCCTGTGAAGCCGTAAACAAGAATTCTTATTTTCAAAAATTTCTTTTAAACATTTTCACAGGATTTCAGGATTTTTTCATGTTAGGAATATATGCCGAATCAGAATAAAATACCAAAATTATTGAAAAATGGTTTAAAAACGGTCCTAACCACAAACTGATCAAAAAGTTGAAGTATGATTTATTCGAATATTTAAAAAGAATATGGTTAAAATTACTTGGATTTTTTTCTCAGGCATTTTTTTGGGAATATTATATTTCAATGTATTACTCATATATTTCCTGTTCACAAAATGTACAATAAACTCTCCACTTTCCTCATTTTTTTTTTGTTCGAAGCGCTTGAAAAATTATTACTTTTCTTCATTTCTTGCTCACACTACTTCTCATCAACTTCCTGTTGAAAAATGTTTGAATAATCTATAAATCCTATATTTTTTGGTCAAAAGAATTGAAAAACTATGTTTTATTTTCTCCTTTTCTAAATTTTATGTTTTTTTTTTGCAATCTTGCAGTAACTTCATTCCTCAAGTAAATTAATAAATGATCGGCCAATAAAACAACGATTTTCGGAACAGTGTTCCGCTAGCTGTTTTCCCCATTTCTTGTAAAAATTCCTCTTTATTAAATTTCCCTCCTTTCCGCACCTCTTTGAGCGAAACAGGCGCATCTTCGTCGTCCCTTTCTTTGGTGAAGTCCCTGGAATGCTCGGCGATGAAGCTGTCCATGGCCTCGTCTCTTTCCGCGTCGATCGCCTCTTCCAAGTCGAAGGAGGCTTGATCAAAGTGCACAGCGGCTGGAATATATCCCTTTGAACTCTCTTTTTCTTTTGGAATCTGCTTACGGGGAGTATCAGCCGTGATTCCGAACTCGTCTCGAAGTCGGGCATAAACCGACTCGTTTGCAGATCCTTTGTACGGTTTCTGAACCGAAAAATGACATTTTTCAAATTTTCAGCAGGAAGAATCAACTTTTACTACTTCTCATTTTTTTTTGTTTTTACTCAGCGAAAAATCAGAGGCCACCGACCCCTACTCCCAAGTTTTCCTAAATCACACGTCGGCTAGATGCCACTCCGGGGTGCGGCCTACCCCCAAAAAGTGCAAAAATCTGTCCAAAATTAATACCACCTCCCTAAGGTCAAAAATTGTATCACTGTGGACGAAAATACCTTGAAAATTGATTTTATTCTAATTTTCGAGAATATTTTTGAGTCAACCTTTCCTCCCAGTCTGACTAAGTTCTTTATAGTGCGTTCCTCGCGAGACGGTTAGGTTTTGAATGAAGAGACAAGAAAAATCTACCGTTATTACAAACTTTTGCTCTACTGAAAGGCAAAAAAGACAGCAAGAAACAAAGGTCTTGGAGTGAAGATGCTCTATTTCGATCTAATTCGGAAAGAAAAACGTGACAAGCTGGCTTGGAATGAGCTTTCCTTCTCCACAAAACTCACCGGAGAAGGTTCAGCGTGCTGAGCGACTTCGAATCGAGCGATGAGGTCTCGGACGGGCGGCGGCGTCGACACATGACGAGTTTGGACGGTTTCCTCGGCGGCCACCTCAGGAACGTCCTGCGCAATTTGTGGCTGGACAAACTTTCTCGGCGCGGCCTTCACTTTGAATGGCTCTGCGGTTTCCTTCTGGCTCAACCTGGAAATATCAACTTCCAAGGCTGAATCGTGAAATTTTCAACTTCAAAGTAATGTCCGCGGCCAACTTCGCCACCGGAGTTCTGGCCTCAACGACAGGAGAATTTGAGACAGTTTTGTCCGAAAAAGTGGCAGCAACTGGTTCGGCGGCTCGAATTGTACTGAAAAAAAAACTTTCTCATATTTTTGTCTTGAATGGCTTAAAAAGGAAACGAAAATGATCTTTAAAAAATTTAGTTTCAATTTTTATAAATCTCTTGAAAAAACTGTAAGAATTTGATATAGGCGGAGGTTTTTTCTGATTTATTTCGTGAGTGAAATGATTTTTATTCTCAATTTTCAAACAAGTGAATCAATAAATCTTATCCAATGAAATCTTCAAAAACCAACTCAAAAACGACGTCGGTCTCCAAATTATCCTCCGGCTGGACACATTTCACAATGGTCTCCGTTTTGGTTTCCATTTCAACCGGCGGATCAACTTCCATCAGTGTGTCTAGTTTGATCTCGCTCTGCTCCACGGGCTTCTCGAAAACTTCGTCGTCGTCTTTGTTCTCCAAGGGCGAGGAATTGTCCGATCGAGCCTGAAAAATCAAACTTGAATTTTTTTTTTTTTTTGATAATCATGGGAATTGATTGAAAATTCAGCTATAAAGTTATATTACCAAGGGAAAAAAATAATAAATTCACGAAAATCTAGCAATAAAATTAATATAATCTTGGGAAATTTTTGAAGGTTATTTGACCGAAAACTAACAGAGCCGAATTTTTATTATAAAAAAATATAGGATTTCGATTTCTTAGCCAAAAAAATTAACTGTTTAAATGTTTCAGTTTGAATAAATCGTAAGGCGTCAGAAAACAAAAAAATATCAAAAAAATTGGACAACAAAAAAATTTAAATCAAACTTTTTTTCTAATTTTTTTGGCTAATTTTGGCCAAAAATCTTTTTTTCTGAAGGTTCAACTGCGAAAAAAACTACGCATTCTAACAAAAATTGTCCAATTTTAGGTCTTTTTTTCTCCTCTAGACCTGTCCAGAAATCCATCCTTCGTCCTCAGTGATCGACGACTGCAGAGAAGCCTGATGAGACAGGATTCCGTGCTAAAAATCACATTTTTCTACTTTTTGATTTATTTGAAAGACCGCTTCTTCGCTGAAAGATCCGGAAAAATCGGAACGAGCCACTCCGTAGGTCTGCGGGTTTCCAACGACGATTCCGGCGTCTTCGGGCGACGGAGAGCGTTTTATGTCGTCCTGAAATCATCATTCGTTTTATAAAAACTTCAGATTTATTATTCGAACAATGGGGGAAGAGATTTGTGTTGGCGAAGTGACGACGTCGATCGAAGAGAAATCCGACAAGGTCACTGGGGAAACGGCTGAAAATTCCCTTTTCATTATTCATCATTTTTAACTCAATTCATTCAAAACTCGCAGATAAAGCTCAAAGTTTTTAAAATTTATCTCGCTCAGTCCAACAAATTCTTTGTACTCAAAAAATAAATTCCTGATTCATAAGAATACAATTCTAGAGCAAAAATGACAAGAATAGATGAAACTATCGAAAAAATGGTAAATCTTTGAAAAATGTTCGATTCGAAAATTAACGAAAAAACAAGAATTTCCAACACTCTTTGCGTCTAAAACTCGAAGAAAACCCTTTTTTTACTGTTAGTTTCCAAAATTCTATCTTTTAATGCTCTATTCCATACTAAAAAAAAAAAGTGGCGTAAAATAATGATAACAGTTTTGATTTCATCAAACTTTCCGAAAATCTTCCTAAAATCTTCACATTTTATTCTCTCAACAGTATTCTTCTGATGAACTTGCGGCTTCTGGCCCCAATAATGGCGACTGTGCGAGTCCATCTTGATTTCGTAGACCGCTTCGAAGGCTCGTTGAGAGTTGAGCCTCAAAAAGATCGTAATTTCTCAGGAAAAAAGCATTTTTTTAGTTAAACTTGAACCGCATCAGTCGACTTCCTTCCACTGGGGTCATCAAGGCTTTCACGGCGGGAAGTTCGAAAATGTCGTGTCTGGAGAAAATATCAATCAAATACGAAACAAAACTCATGAAAAAATTCTAAGCGGTCAGGAAGTCAATGAAAAAATTTTAACAGAGCTAATCAATAGAAAATCAGAAAAAAATTCTTTAAATTGGAGGAAGTTCGAAAGGAAATTATACAGGCTCTGAAAAGAATATTTTTCGAAAATTCTGCTGAAAAGGGGCTGTTTAAAAATATAAAAGCAAAGTTCAGAACTTCTCCCAATTCCCTATTCTGTATAGAACATTTTTATTGAAAATTCATCATTTAAAAAAGTTTCCCAACATCATTATAAGTCTTATTTCGGTACATAAAAATACAATCCGATCCATTTCTACCAACTTTCCATCATATTTCTGCCAGGATTACCCACTTGGTAACATTGTGAACCCCGAAAATGGTGTTCATCTCCTCGACGGTCAGATGACGTCCCGTTTCACGGACGTATCCCTTTCTGACGTCGTGCCACTGCATTTCGGCGTGCGATTTGCCAAGTTTCTGCACGACTTCGATCAAGGCGTTCAGACCGTCCTGAAACGGGGAATTTGAAAAATATCGAAACTTTGACGAACTTTGCATGTACAAAGAGTGAAAAAAATTTCGATCTTACGAAATTGATAATAAAACGGTTATAATAATTTTCAGGACAGGAAAACCTACTAAAAGGACAAATTTAAAAAAAGAAACCTTCAAATCAACGAAGTTATGGTCGGAAAATCATCAATTTTTCAATTTGCCCACTCAAAAAGTAAACTCTTTTCCCGAAATCTCCCATTTTCGTTACAAAAAGATTTTTTAAATATCAAGATATTCCTGAACCGTACAATTTCCGCGTGGAACTTCTTCGTTTCGCTCGAGCTGGACGACGATCTGTGGCTTTTGAGGCTTTTCGAAGCCTTTCTGAGGCTTTTGTTTGAAATCGTCGACCTGGAAACATGGAAATTACATCCAGCAAACAAGCAAATTTTGAAAGTACAAAGATAATTATAACAAAAACTAAAGGTCTTACAAAGGTTCTAAAAAAGGTATTCCAAAAAGGCATCAGTTGCAATTAAACTCTCCTTTACGTATATTTAAATGAGAAAATACACGATTTTCTAAGAAAAAGTCAAGTTAATTAGACGAAAATAGCGATTGGAGTGTATTAAAATTAATTAAAGTTTATGATTTTTCTTGAACTTGTCACTAATTTCTTTCCAAAAAAATCTGAATCCACAGCCATTTTCCCGAAGAAATTGGCTCACTTCGTATCCAGGGCGTTATCTCCCATGTCTTCGGCCGGCAAACGTGGTTCGCCATCTGCAGAAAGTCTGAAAAAAACCAAAAATTATTGCCAATTTCGGACCGAGAAACAAAAACCTCGTGACCGCGATCTGGCTCGCGACTTCGTTCATTTCGCTTTGTTTTGGTTAATCTAAAAAAAGTCTGAAGAAAAAAATCTTTAAAAAAATAGTTTGATCACAGAAAAAAAGCGAAAAACGAGGAAATGGCTTTTATGAGAAAGAAATTTTTCTATTGAAAATGAAGAAAAAAATTGTTCAAAAAAATTTTTAAATATCTAACAAAAAAACGATATGAGAGACAATATCATCTATATAAAAAAATCATCCGAAACCTCCTTAAAACAACAAAAACCATAAAAATTCAATACTTCCTCCCTAATGTGTGAATTAATGGGGGATTGTTGAAAAACGCAAAAACCAGAACATATTCTCTCGGTGACCAACAAAAAATGCGGGTTAAACGCGATCGCGGTTGCCAGATAACAGTCGGATCCTAGCTGGGCCCAATGTTCTGTTTTTGAAAATTTTCGCCGACGTGACAGCCGAGGCAGAGAGGGAAATGTGCGCGAGAATTAGCTCTTGTGAGAAAAGAGAATCGGTTTCGGGATGGGAAACAGTTCCACGCATTTTCAACTTTTTTTTTGTTCTTTCAAAACGGAGAAAGTGTTCTAAACGTTCAAGTTCAGCTCCCTCACAGGAATGATGATGCAAAAAAAACTTTTTATCCGGAAAGATATGTTCTTAATAACTGGAACTAAAAAGGTTGAAGCCGAAAAGAAATTAAACAAAAAACATCTCTCATTCACAATGGGAAAGTCTTATTCGAATTTAATACTTCAAAACTAAAAATCGGATGAAACACAATCTAAAAGAACACAGAAAAAAAAACCTCCTTCCTTTTTCTCAGGCTAATTTTAACAAAAACGGATGTTCCTCCCTTCTGAAACGTTCCGTGGAAAAATCAGAAAGGTCGCGGCCTTTTACTCACGCTTCCTATTGAGAAACTGCCTCAAAAAACGTAAAACACAAAAAAAACCACATTTCAAAAGAATTTTGAAAAGTGAATAATTCTTTGAGATTCTAAGTTTTTCATAGCTTGAGAACATTTTTTGCAGATTCATATTAGAATACACGACTATCCTATATCGAAAAAACACCATAAATTAATAAGAGAACGACCGAAAACACTTGAAAACCAATTTCAATGCAAAACTGATTTTGATTTTGCGCCGCGCAGACGCAACGCTGACATTGTCTGAGGAGCACACTTGACGTTTTGGCACAAATCTTTTTTATTTTTTTATTTTTTGTTGTTGGTTTTCAAAAAGTCTAGTTTTAGTTCAAAGTAATTTGCAACACTAACCAGGACGAATTAGAAGGATTCATTTAACAAAATCTATTGCAGTGCCCTTCTGCAGCGATACTAATCTGCATTCGAAGAAAAATTGACTCAATTTCAGGATGATCGAAAGCTTCTTCTGCGTGGATCATTTCCGTGGCTCGATAAAAATATGATTTTGGCGGCTTTCTACTTTGATACTCCGGTAAGTGTTGCTTTATTTCCATTTGTCTTTTTTATTAACATCATATGAACTCAGTAGCGGTGAGAGGAATCAAATGAAACAGAGGAACACGAACAGTACTGTTAAAAATGTGCATAGCAAATTTTTGTCGCAGTTCCGAGGCTCATTTCCGATGGGAATATTCAAAGTGCGCGGTGAGATGAAAGAGTAAAAGTATGAGAATATTGGCTAGTTGTTCTGTCCACCCTGTCCAAAAGGGTGGGCCTGAAATTGAACAATAAAATTTGAAAGTAGATAGGGAATAAACACGAAAAAAGACTCAATTAATTAACTGCAATCCTCTCCAGTTCTGTCCAGATCTCCGTCAGTTGAAATTTTTTTAGAAATGAAAAAAGCTGCTAGAACGAGTTACGTTTCAGAAAACAATGAAAAACTTCATGCTAACTTAAATTTCGATCCATCAAACATATACCCAAGTATATATATGAATCGTCATTACTGACTTTTTTTTGTATTTATTTCAGCATTATACCATATAAAAATGGCCGAAAAGATTCTTTCAAAAAGGCGTATAAAATTGCTCTAAAAAGTGGGCATTTCTCTCTTTCGAGACAAATATTGTAATGTCACGGAATCGGTTTGGAAGGTTCTCAATAAAAAGTGCGGAAAAAAAAATTCAAGAAAGGATTTCAAATAAGTCGAAAAGAATTAGGGTAGCCGCTTCCAATACAAAAGTACCATTCAAAAGTCACAAAATCCTACTTTGAGTCGAAAAAAGCGAAAAATAGCGAGAGGAAGGGGAAAATCTTGCCCGCTAGAGCAACAAGATGAGCTCTTAGTTCAATAGTAAGTATATACTCAGAGCAGAAGAAAAAAAGACCGTTTAACAGGGAAAAGGCTTCCCCTTGTTGCACGGCCGGCAAACAGGTGCGCGGCTGGGAAAAAAAAGAAACAGAAAAAAAAACCGAGAAGATTACGAGTAGAAAACACACAAAGGAACTGTGGAACAGCTGCCGATCCAAAGGCGAATTGCCAGGAAAAAAAGTTCTCTGGGACAGAGTCCAAGGATTTTTTTTTTAGAAAGAACGAGTTTTTCAGGGCTTTTGCTTGGAATTTTTCCCGATTTAAAAAGGTTTCGAGAAGGAGAAAGCAAGAGAAAGATGAAAAAAAGTAAATTGTTTTAAAAAAATGCGTTGAAAAAAAGACGTTTCAAAAAACTTGTTGAACTTTTTTTCAAGAGGAACAAACTCAGAAAAAACACATTGAAGTGTGAAAAAAGTTATAGGGAAGATCTGCAGAAAATTTTTCAAATCAATATTTTTCCAACCAGTTAAAAAAATAATGAAAAAAATATCTTGAAACTCAAACATTGTGGCTATTCCATTTTTCAAAGCTTGCAACTATCTGAAAATCTTAAAAAAATGTGATAAAATGAAAGATTTTCATTTTTTTGACTCGGTTTTTTTATTCCTCGTCAGATCGGTCCTCGCTCAATATTCCAGTTTAGAAATGAAGTTCAAGTACATTTTTTTCTCGCGAATTAAATAAAAATAAATGCCAACGCGAACTTTCGAAAAAACGAAAAAAACGTAAGATCGACACTTCTTTTTCATTTCTTTCATTTCGCCTCAGCTTCCAATCAAAAAGTCGTGAGTTGTTCTTTTTATTTCTTGATTTTTCGGAAAATACATATTTTCTCGGTCTCAAAAAAAGATATTCAAAGTTGATTGGAATTTTTTTCCGGTTAGCACCTCTCACACACAGAAAATCTTTCTAAAAAAATCTCAAAAGATAATTGTTTTTCCAAGTTTTTCATGTTCTCGAAAACCTTCTCTTGAAGTTCAAAATTCCTGTAAGAATCAATTTGAGTCATGAAGAAAAATCAAATCTATCATTCAATATATAAAGTGGAATACAAAATCTAGGCTATTAAAAAGTTTTGATAATTTTTAAACATTTAAAAAAATGATTTACGTGAGATGTTTTTTTACGTGGCTTTGCCATCTCATTTCTTTTCATTTCTCTCATTTCTCTTCAAGTTCACCAAGGAGAGTCGTGAGTTGTCTTATTTAGTTGTTGGTTTATTAAAAGTCGGTACGAATTTCAAGGAAATATATTGAAAGCTGCTCAAAACTAAATTTTGTCGGATGTGCTGTTTTTGAAGGTCCATAACTTCTCGAAAAACCTTCACAAGATTTTTTTTCATTTCGAACTTTTTCAAGTCTGGCCTATATCCAACTTACCGACTAGAATAACTCGTTTGCTTCAAAAAAGGCCGTGCTTTTTGTTGGGTGGGCTATTTTCGAAGCTCGGTAACATTATAAAAAAATCGTCAAACTTTTAGCATTGTCAAATATTCCATCTAAAGGGGATTCAAATTTAAATTTGGAAAAAAACAACATAAGATTCTTTTTTCCCTGCCCTCACTTGTCCAAAGGTGGTACTGTACTGTAAGATGTCGTATTAAATGTTGATCTTCAAAAAGTCGACATCTAGGTTCCAAAAAAGAGATTGAAGCTTGTAGGAACCGAACTACTGTGGATTTGACAAGGGTGGCCATTTTACTTCACGGTTGGGTATTTCCTGAAAACCGGCCAGAACTCTCCTTGATGCACCAGATGAAGATACAGAAAGTCTCAACCTGCACAACTTCCTAGTAATCGAGAAATAAAAGCTTAAAGCCCCAAAATAGTCTATTTTTGTGGGTTTTGAGGGTTTTCTTTGACTTTCAGGTGTCTTTTAAAAAAAAACAAGGAAGTTTGGCAGGTTAGGACATCCAGAATCTTCTTCTGGTACATCAAAGAGGGTTCTGGCCCCAACCTCATAGGTGAAACGACCTCCTTTGTGAGCAAAAGTTAAGTTACCCATCACCCGAGAATAGCTTTTTCTCACTTATAAAAAGAAGTTTGATTCGTATTGTTCTCTCCTTCCACCACGAAGATATTCAAAGGTAGTACTGTAAGTTGTTACTTGATCCTCAAGGAGTCGACATAATTGCCTTGTTTGCTTCTTTGTCTCTGGCGGTTTTGACACCCAATCTTGGAGAAACCGACTCCACCTGTGAGGTTCGCATGAACGGCTCGTCAAGTTGACGGACCGGCGGAACTCGACAAAGGGGGGAACGTATCGGGGAAGCGAAAATTGATGTCGGTGCTTGAGGCAGGAGCGTGTGCGGCTGAAGCCTCTGATGATACTTAGAACCTCATCTCACTATTCAAATATTATTACAACACAACCTTTTTAGAACTTTTTTGAAGGAACTTTCGATCCAACTCTGCTGGGAGATGTACTTGAGAACTTCTGATCTTAGAACAAGAAAAATCTCGCAATAGATCTTTTTTTCGAGTTATGACCCTCAATGTTTGTGAGCTTAAAGGAATATTTAAAAAAAGGACGTTTTTTGAAGCTTTCAAGGCATCATAACTCGAAAAAAGATCTATTACAAGAAATTTTACATTTTTCTGGGATCAGGAGGTCTGAAAGTACAATTCAGCAAAGTTTCAAGTTCGAAAGGATACAAAAAATAGCTCCCTTTTTAGGAATGCCCTAAGCCTTCTCAATTTGAAGCCAGTACTAGGGGCTCAAGGTTGATTTTCTGCTTCATTTTACGAATTTTTGTAAGTCAACCACTTTTCACGGACTTATTAAGTTTTTCACTTGCCCAGGTGTTGTGATAATGATCCCCAAGGCCTTCCGGGACTTTCGAATTTTCGTAAAAGTAGGGCTTAGGATCAAAGGAAACCATATGGTTAGGGGGCGCAAAGCCCCGCCCCTTCACGCCACCGATTTGACGATTTTTTTGTTGCAAAAACGGTTTTGAGGCGTTTATACTAGCTAAAGTCCCACTTTAAAAATGAACTGTTTCTGCTAATCTATGTAATCGACAACGCTCTACAAGACTGAATATTTTAAAAACTATGTTTTTTTCAAAAATAAGCGAAAAAGTAAGATTTAACACGAAAAAAACTGACAAGTTTCACAAAAACGTCGCGTTTCAGAAAACCAAGTGAGGAACGCTTCTAAATTTTAAATATGTTATACATTTACACTTTCTTTATTTTTTGAGTGAAAATAAAAAAAATCTACCGACGCGAAAAAAATATTAAAGCTTGTAAAGTGACACCAAACTTTGAAGCTGAAATGCGAAAAAATTTCAGCGACATGGTATACTTTTTTTATTCGATTTAAAAACTAACAGTGTGTCCAAAAAAATAAAAAAATTCAAAATGAAAATAATTATTGGGACAGCGAATCAAATTATATTTGAATTTTTACCAAAACCTCCTTTTTTTCGCCTGCCTCGTTGACGCATGAGAGAATAGGATCGCGTCTATACTTTTTGATTATGTTATTAAGCGTTCAAAAACTCTACCAATGAAAAAAATTATGAAAAAAAATCGATCGACGCGAAAAAAAATAACGGCTTTGAAAAACCTCGAAAAAAATAGCAATTTTTTTGAAATTTCGGAAGATTTCGTGCAAGTGTCCGTAGCAGTGTTTGCGTCAAACACACCGATGCGCCCTTTTAAATGTTGCAGGAGCCGTTTTTTTCGGAGTCAAATTGCACTTTTTTTCCTGTTTTTATTTCGAAATAACATTATTTTTTTCATTTTTTTCTTTTTTTCCAAATCGAATGATAATAATTTTTTTCTGAGTAGAAAAAAAGAAAAAAATAAGCTGAAAAAAATCCCTTTGACCTTTTTTTCTAGGTAGTTTTTTTGATATTTTATCAAAAAAATTCTTATGAGGATTGTACAAAAAGATTCATACCAAAACATGAGGCTCAGTTCGGACAACTTCTCAAAACAGAAAACCGATTTAAAAACGGTCCAGAAACGCGCAAAAAAACATTTAAAAAGAAAGCGTGCGGCAGCGGGTAAACCGTGAGATTTTGCCTCCAGTTGTACGCCGCGCGCGCTCGTTTTTTGGCCATAACTTTTTTCTTAGTGGAGCTTTTTTCAAACACTAAACGGATTATGAAAATGGACAGTCTCCTCTATCGAACAATGTGAAAAACATATTTTTTGAATCGTTCTGAAGAAATGGCTTGCGGTCCCTACATATGGTTAGACCATTTCAAAATTTTGAAGCTGCTTCAAAAAATTTTGTACGTTTTTTAAGTTTTCTAAGGTGCTAGTGGGTCTGACAAGAGAGGTCATTTTACTTTGAACTGTGGAGTTTTTAAAAAATATTGACCAGAAAAATCTTTGATGTACTTCTTATGGTGCTTCTAAAATTATTTACCCCCAACGTTCCCAGAGCCCTAGACAATTTTTTCCGTCTTAACACTCAATAAGAAGCAAGTTTGAGCCGTCCCTTTGAAGAGGCGTCAATTTGGATCCGGCGGAACTTGCCGAAAAGGCGTCAAGAACAATGAGAAACTGAGCAATCCCAGAGGCAAAAGCGTGTCGGAGTGAGAACCCGTGTGCCGAGGGGAAAACTTGGGCGTGTCCAAGCTGTAGAGTTGGGCCACGCCCAAGCTCCAAGAAGGAGAATGGTCCCAAACTTGGTCATTCTATCCAAGTTGGGCCCTTGGGAGCGGTTGCTCCTACTCCGACTTTTTCTTTATTGTTTTTTCGTTCTTATCGCTTTCTCTTTTTTTTTGTTGGTTTTGCTTTTGAATTGTCCAAGGCCCTTCTCATTCAACTAATAGCTTGTATTTGAATGACAAAAGTTGTTTGATTCAAAAAGATTTTTTCAATTTTTTTTTAAAATACCATCAAGTCTCACTGTAGTGCTAGGTAATTGTACATAACCTGTTCAGTAATTAAATTTTTTTGAATTTAGTTCAGAATAGACTTTCAAAGTTCGTTCTGAAGCTCCTATGGACCATCTAGAGAGGTCTTCTCTTCTATAAACTTTCAAAAATATTATAGCGATCTATGGTAAGTTTACAAGCCTTTGGTTGTTCTGAGAACTTGGTTAGCTTTTGAATGCCTTTTTTGAATAAACTTCGAAAAAATTTCAGTAGAAGAACACTTCTTCTTAGGGCTTTTTGGATTCCCTTCAAGCTGATTTTTCCGAAAACCCCATAAACATCAAACTAAAACTCACTCCTAAGGTATACTCGGACTAGTTTAATAACTCTTTTTTCCGTCTCCAATAATTTGTAGCTCATTTGAATCCCTTGGCCTGTCTCTCACTGTGTTAACACCTGACCAGTCGCCAATTCGAGCCATCAATCTGACAAGTCGTCAGTTTGATACCGGCGGAGCCTGACAGAAGGGCGACGCAATGGGAAACTGCGAATTGCCACCGGCATGGACGTGCCCCGGTGAGAAACCGTGTGCAAGTGCGAAACTTGGGCGTGTCCCGAGCTCCTCCCAGGAATCTTCGCACGTTTTGGTCATTCTATCCGACTTGGGTCCTCCCGAGCGGTTGGCTCTACTTCATTCTTCTGCTTCTACTTATTCTTTTTTGGAATATTTCTTGTACTTCTTAACCTTCTCTTTGATTTGGCTCGGACCCTTTCTTTTGGAAATTCCGAAGCCTTTTTTCTAGTTATCCTACATCTTTTGAAACATTTTTCGAGATTCTTCCTACAGTTTAAAAGCGATTAGAAGCTGAAGAACAGTCTAGAACTTCTATACTGGAACTATACTTACCCTTTGAATTCCACAAGCTCAACAAAAGTTCTATGATCAAAAATAAGCACCTGCCGTTCTTTCCGACCATTGAAGGATCTTCTAATAACTTTATTGATACTATAAAGTTTAGAAGAATTTGAAAATGAGATTTTGAACGTTTTTAGACCCTCCTTGTTCCACAAATCTTATAAATACCAATTTCTCACCCCAATTTCTTCTTTACGTCCTTAAAAGCTTAAACGACTTTTTTTTAAACTTTGAAAAATAGAACTTTCAAACCTTTTTTCTTCAAAATAAAGCCTTGAATTACACTAACTCGCTTTGAAAATCGTTAAAACCTTGAACTGTCATCAAAAAATGACATTTCTTGATTTCAGTCGATGGGCATCACCATGTCAGCTGAAAAGACTTCTCAAGAGAAGCGTCGTGAACAGCAAGCTGATCATCAGCAAGAAGTTGAGCAACAACGTTGCGAAGATCAAGTTGAGCCACTGCCTCAACAACAAGAACAAGTTGAGCAACTTATGGAGCAGGAGCCAACTCCGATGAGTCAAAAGTCGCCGGTGAATATTTTCAAATTCATTAGTTTTCGAAGCTTGAAAGTTTTTCAAATTTTTCAAAATCAATGCGATCACTTTTCAACCTCTAAACATTATAATTACAGATCGTCGTCGAAGACCTCGTCTTCAACATAAAGAAACGCAAGCCGCTGAAACGTCGTTTGTTCGCCGAGCAGAACCAGGAGGTTTGTCATTGTTTATAGTTTGATCAGTACCAACTTTCCCATCATACCAAAAAAAAAATGGACCCTTTTTGTCCATATTTTATGGAAAAAAGCTTCAAAAAAATATTTTTTGTGTTCCAGGAGTCGGACTCGAAACGCGCCCTTGTCGATCCCGAACAAGGCTTAGTCGACCCAGAACCACCCAGAGTCGAAGACTTCCTTTATGACTCTGACTCGGACACCTACTCGGATTCTTTCAACAACGGCTCCGATCGCACCATCAGCACTGGATATCCCAACCAATCGGAAATGTCGCGCCTGGAAGAGAGCGGCTGGGAGCTGGACAGTTACCACGAGGGCGAGGTTTTTCGCGAGAGTCGTTTGGGATAAATCAAATTCTTGTTTCAGGACGCCGTAATTGTTCAAGTAATGGATGGATTTGGGAACTATCAGGACATGCCGAACAGTCGTCAGCCGTACGCGATGCCGGAAAGAGAGCCGCAGCAGCCGCAAGTTCGTGAAGAGAGGCCGGAGAGTCCAGCGCTCGAAGACGATCCGTACTACCAGATGGCCTACGGAGCTCAGTACCAGCAGGAGCAGCATGTCGAGATTGTTGATCGTGAGGAAGATGTGGACGTTGTTCATCCGGAGCCAGAAGTGGAGGTCGTTGACCAAGAAGTGGATGTCGTCGGTCTGGAGGAGAACGAGCAAGAGCCGGAAGTTGACGTTGCCCACGAGGAGGAGAACCAGCAGGAGCCAGAAATGAACATCGTCGGTCTCGAGGAGAATCAACAGGAGCCGGTAGCGGAGATGATCGAGGCGGAGCCAGAAGTCGTCGAACAAGAGCAAGACCAGCCTGACTTGGATCATCAAGAAGAAATTGAACTCCCCGAGCCGGAGCAAGGAGATCTTCCTCAGCTTGAGGAGCAAGTGGATCTTCCTGAGCCCCTACAGCAGCAAGAAGCACAGCCTCAGCAACTGTCCGGAATGCAGCCTGGCATCTACTTCGTCTTCCCAGAACAGCTTGTTGTGCCCTATTTCATCCAGCCGCAGCAGTTCGCTGAGCATCTCCAGCAGCAGTACAACGAACAGCAGCAGCAAATCTTCGAGCACCATCGGCAGCTCTACCTACAACTTCAACTTCAACAGCAAGGCGAACAAGAGGAGATGGTCGTCGGTCCTCAAGAAGTGCAACAAGAGCAAGAACTTGAACCGCTGCTCGCCCCCCAGCTCGTCGATGATCAAGAAGAAGAGCCGCAGCAGCAGAATCCTGAGCCCCAGCCCGCCTTCCAATTCGTCAATCCTCAAGTTGAAGAGCCGCAGCAAGGCCCGGAACCTCAGCTCGTCGATGTCCAAGAAGTGCAGCAGCAGCAAGTAGAAGCTCAGGATGAGGACGTCATGGCTCAACAACGACATCAAGAAGAGCCCGAACCACGCTACAACGAGCAGGCTGCAGACGCAGAATCCGAACAGGAGGTCGCTCGAGGCTCGCCTCAAGTCGGGAACTGGGTGAGATCCGGAATTTTAGAAAATTTTAATAATTCACTTCAAATTGAGTGTTTTCAAACTGACTTTCCAATTTTTCAGTTTGGCATCCAAGGAGAACCTCGCCGTCTGAATACTGACCACGAGGGGGACTACTTTCCACGCGTAAGTTTTTGAAAGTTTTGAAAATTTTGAAAATGCCTTTCTCGTCGAATTTAGTACAGAAAAACCTTTTCTAAAGCTCGAATTATTATTAGAAAGTGATAATTCTCGACATTTCAATAACATTTTTCACTATACTTTGAATTTAATTTAGTAAAATCTCCGAATATCTGAAATAAAGGATTCCCTAGGAGAATTTTTATAATTTTCTTAAGACTAAAGAATCAAAAAATTGATTTTTTCAGAAGAGATCGTACATGCTCCCGGACATCTGCCCACCAAAATCGGAAGACGAGAAAAAAGACGCCAGGATTCTCCTTGATGTGAGTTTTGGAATGTTCTAAATGGAATTTTCGGTCAAATATTCATTAGAAAAAGCCTACTAGACCTCAATTTTTAGCTCTAAAAGTCTTCAAAAATTTTGTGTGCCTTCGTTTCTAGAAGCAAATTGGAAAGCTTTGAATTGATTTTAAAAAAATGACTTTTAATTGATTTTTTGAGCCTTTTTTGTTGAGAAATAAGCTAATTTCCGAATTATTTCAGCCCCGAAAGGATTTGATTCCCGCCGGCTGGCCCCGTGAATGTCGCGAAGACGAGTCTGACGACGAGGATGAGGATGAGATTAAAGAAGAAGAGATGGACGATGAGGAAGAACAAGAAAACATGGAAAATGGAGAAGATGCCGTCGTTCCTCAGGTACATTTCCAGATTTTCAAACGAAAATTGAACATTTTTGATGTTTTTCTCAGGAATTTTGAGTAGGAACTGTGATTTTTTTGAGGATTTTGTGAAGAATTTCGAGCTTAATTTTTTAGGCTTAAGGTTTAAAAAGCCTGTAGAAGATTGATTACTAGATAATCTTGACAAAAAGTCGTCTTGAAACTGGAAAATCGTGCTTATCCTCTCAATTTTCAGCAAAACGGAGTCAAAGTGGAAGTCGTCCCAATTCCAGTCAAGCAAGAAGAAGGCGTCCATGGAAATGCTCCCGAAAACGTTGCTCCGGCCGCTTTTAGGGTAATTTTTTGATTTTTAAAGTCAAAAATCATGAAATTTGGAGCGTTGAGCGAAAAGTTTATTCTGGATTTTACTTGATTTTTCTCAAGTTTGAAACAAAAAGCACTTAGGGGGAAGAATCAAACGTGAAAAATTTGAAACCGAAAATCTAGCTTATCCTCACAATTTTCAGCTGAAACACCCTTCCGAAATCAAACAGGAGGTAGAGGATGTGGAGGAAATGCCAGAAGAAGCCGTTCAAGAACCTGAAAACGAAGAAAATCTTCAGGTATATTATTTGGTTTTTTGACATCGTTTCTCAAGGTTTTAGTAGGAAATTTTGAGTAGCAACGATTTTTGAGTTCTAGGGGTTCTTATAGAGATAGTTCATCAGGTGAATTTTCGATTTTTAGAGACAATATTGGGAGTTTTAGGATGGAAATGTTGAGTAGGAAAGAAGATTTGATGAAAAAAGAATAAACTAGCTCATCTTGAAAAATATTCTTTTGACCTAAACTCATTGAAATTGAATGTCGAGCTCATTCCCATGATTTTCAGCAAGAAGAAGCCGCGCCAGTTGAAGGAATGGAACAGGAGGCTGTTGAAATCGCAGGCAATGATGAAGGTGGAGCTGAGAATCCCCAGGTAATTTTTTGGGTTTAGGACTTTAAATTGCCAGTTTTTGGAATTTTCCTAAAACTAATCTCATCCAAACTTCAAGAAGTTTCAATCAAGCTCATCCCTATTATTTCCAGCAAAACGTGCCGGAACTCGACATGGAAGAAGTAATGAGACTGGCCCGGACGCAGATGAATCTCCTGATGGAATCAGAAAGACGACGTCAACTCGAGTTCCAGGAGGCTCTCAACCGCCTTGCTCCCCGTCCAGAACCGGTCCTTCCCCAAGTTCCCAACTTCATGGCGGGCCTCAACTTCAACCCTCAGCCAGCCCATCACGTCAACAATGCCGACCCCTTCTCCTGGTACGATGGCACCAATCCCATCCACAGGGAAGCTCTCAAGCGTTACGTAGTCATGGTGGATCAGTTCCTGGCTCAGGCCCCTTTTCACTTGCGAAACCCTCTCCAACTCCCGCAATTCCCTCTTGATTTCACCCATGTTGTCGCCTTCATCGAGGGGCAAAACAGCGTTTTTGACGCCCTTGGTCGGCCACAGTAGTCTTTACCGTTTGATCTGATTGACTCTCCCTTTAGGGCTCACTTGTTGGCCCTGCTACGTGGTCGTGTTCCCTATTGTTATTGTTAATTATTCTCCCGTTTTATACTTGTTACACGAAAGGCTCGTGAAAAATCGACCTGATTTCGTATTTTTCCTCGGTTCCTGTTCATTTTATTTTATGCATATCTACTCGTTTATTTTTAATCTTATAGGGCAAGTTACTCGTTAAATAATCCCCTCATATAACTTCTCGCATTCGGGCTAGTTTAGACGGGTATTTTCAAACTACACCTCTAAGTCTCCGATTCTATTGTGCGGGTTTTTAACGCCTACCTTCGGTACATATCCCCTATAAGTTCTTGCCTTCTTGGCCTATTTCATGTTATTCTTATTTGTATTTTATTGTATTTTATTTGGTTTAGTATCAAATAAACGAAAAAAAAAAACGAAACGTGTTAATCGAACATCAAAATGATAAAGAGAAGATAAAAATCAAAATAACTTGATTATAACCAGGATCTTCTAGACACGCGGAAACATTCCAAAAGACACGCCCCGTTTTGAGAGGCTCAGAACAAACTCGACAAGTGTTTCCGCAAATAGCATTATCCTCCGTCGGCAAGCTTCAAGCAATCAGTACAATTAGCGGGAACTTTGAACATTTCTCTCCTCCAAACTTCATTCTTTGACTCGAATCAAAAAAACACTGAAAAAAAGCTTCGAGGAGGGGACAAGTGCGCTCCACTGTGTAGTAAACAAGATTATTTACGAAAACATTTTTTTGCTTTTCTTGCTCCTTTTTCTCGATTTTCTGACATCTTTGGGACGTTTTCAGTAGCAAGAACTTGTTCCAGACTGCCACGGACGCTTTTGAAACACGATCTTTTGTATTTGAGTTCTTTGAAGGGCCTTAAACCAGACAGCGGACAGACTGAAATTCAGAGTTTTCAATAAATTTAAAATTTTTAACTTTCAAAACACCTGAATGCCTTCTTATCTTAAAAATCAGCTCTATTAGATAAGCTTGCATGTTGAAGTGCAGTTTTGGTGGGTTTTTTTTTTCGAAGTTTTCTTATTTTATACTCATTACCTTGAAGTGGTAGGAATGTAATTCGTGAATTGAATCGTCTTTGAGATCTCGAATGCAAGCTCAAGGGTTAGATCGAGCTTCATAACAGTAGTTTGACTTCGGAAAGATATGTAGAATTGAGCAATAATAAAAATTGAAATACTTTTTGCATTTTGACAAAAGTTCGAAACTGAAAAGGTCGTTTTTTTGATTCGTCCTTTGCGGTCGCTAGTTTTTCAATGGATGAGGCTTCTGCGCCTTCAAAATTGACATATTTTTTATTTTCAGAAAAGAAATAGGTGCCGCTTTTGATGAGTTTGTCATTTCCCAACGATTACATCGATATTTTATGTTGTGCTTTTGCGACGGCCGGTCTTGGAGCTTTAACCTATTGCGCTTATCGAACATTCTTCCTGGAGATTCGCTTTGAGCCTGTGGTTTAACTGGATGATTTTTCAAAGCAAAAACTATTTTTTCTCATAGATTCACAAGAAAGATTACAAGAAAGACGTGGTGTACTTGTACCAGTATCCACGACACGCCGAAGTCCGGAGTATTTCTCCATTTTGCTTGAAAGTCGAGGCTTTTCTGCGGGTTTACAAGATCCCTCATGAGGTTTTCCTACATTTTCTGGTGCGGAAATCTATAAAATGGAGTTTCCAGGTCGTTTACACGTTCTTCCACTACTCCCGCTTCGGTCTTATGCCTTATATCGAGCTTAATGGGGAACATATTGCCGATTCGGAGGTCATCGAAGCCCGCTTGAGGGAACATTTCAACATCGATGTAGTTTATTGGAAACTTTCGACTTTTACAAAACTATTTCCAGGATCTACCCAAAAAGAAAGAAGTCCTAGCCTATTCCCTCTCGAAAATGGTCAACAATCACTTGTTCTTGTTAGTTTTTTTTTCTCGTTTTCTTTCAAAATAATTTAGTTTTTCAGCGTCCTGATGTACTACAAGTTCTTCCCGAGCCGATTAAGCATGATCAATGTGAATTTTATCAGAAAAAAAAACATGAGAATCCGAATATTCAGGCGATTTTGGATATCATGGCGTGGCCGAAAATTCTACGACCTCTCGCTATACCTGTGTTCTATGTTATGACCTTTTTCAAGGTATTTGTTGGGATTTTAACGGAATTTGCTGTTCGATTTGAAGTTTCTGAACTTTAGAAAGATGAAAATTAATTGGGCAAATTGGAGAAATTCTGTTAAAATACGAGTTTATGAACTAATTATCGTGTTCTTTGTGCAAAAATTATAATATTTGAAAAAAAGGGATGATATTATTTCACGTAGGAGTCTCTTCTCTGCAAAAATTTGGGTTTCAAGCTTCAAAAAAATTGAAAGTTTCAACCAATTTTCGTTAAAAATCACAATTCCCTCTGGACAACTACATCCTCAACGATTTACCAAGTGAAAACTCGTAATGAATCGAATCAAAAAAAGTTAAAAATCTTAAATTTTCCAATTTTTAGGGAATACAGCGTCTTCGTGGGCCGATGGGAAAATTCAAGCCGGAAGAATTTGAACTATTGCTGAGGAAAGATTTGACGATCATAAGAGACGCCCTGGGCGATAAGAAGTTCATCATGGGCGATTTTTTTGACGCATGTAAGCTTTCAATCTGAAATTTGTTTATTTTTTATTAAACATGAAACTTCATCGCAAAGAAAGGAACAAGTAAAGAGAAAATACTACTCCAAAAAGTTGAACTTTTTGAGCAAAAATTTGGAACTGCTTCACTTTATTAATCCTAAAATGATAAATATATTGAAAATAAAAAAATAAAAAAATGGGTTTTGGTTTCAAATTGTAACAGGAAGTTCAGAAAAATCTCAGTTTGTTCAGAAATCCTTTAACAGGCTAATTTCAAAGTTAAAAAAACGGATTTGTAATCAAAAAAATTATTGGAAATTTGCAAGTTGAAGAACGTTTACGTTGAAATGAAATTAATGAAGCTTCAGATTTTCAATATTTCAATAAAAATGTTTTATTACTCACATCCAAGTACTAAAATTTACGAAAAGATGTAGGAAAATGTTTTTTTTTCTTTTCAAGTTGAAAATTTCCAGGTAGACGCCAATGTATTCGGCCACCTTGGGAGCACGGTTTATGGGCCTCTGGACTGTTTTCCGCGGGATTTGATCGAACAGGAGTATCCCTGAAATCATGCAATACTTGGGCCGTGTTAGGGCCCAAGTTTACCCCGATGATTTTGTTATGAATTGAAGTTTTTGTTTGTTATTCTCAACGTTATTTTTTCTAGGTGCTCATTTTTTAGTAAAAATCATAGATGCTTCAAAAAAGCTGCCAAGTTTTGATCTTTTGTTGTTAGAATAGTTTTCAGGCTCTTTTTTTTTGTTTTTGTTATAATTCTTCCGAAAAAACCTTGTTGGAGCGTTTCCCATAACTTAGAAAAAATTCAAATTTATCTTCTTTCAGAGTCTTTTTTCTAAAAAATAGTTATGCTCCTTTAAACACCCCAGCAAGAAATATCCAATTTATTTGCCTCTGTTAAATCCTCCATTCGTCCTGCCTTTTTTCTGGTACAATTTTCTGACAGCTTTAATTGCCTTTCAATCCATAAAACGTCGAAAAATTAAAAAAATTTATTGAACATGTTAGAAGAGGGAAAAAAATTGAAAAAGACGTTTAAATTATGCGGGTTAAATACACCTTGAACTTAAAACCGTTCGAGTAATTAAAGCCAATGACGATATAGAGGAATGGCAAGTATTAGAGACTATTTTAAAAAAAAAGCAACAATATGGTTAAATAGATAAAGAAATACAAGATGACGCGATTAATTAGAGACACTGATTCAGGAGAAGTTTTCGGATATCATTGCTCAGGTTTTCAAAGGCACTGAAGTCTGGCAACTCCTTGAATAGCACTGAAAAATCGACAGGATTATTATGCATATTATTTAAATCTCACAAGGGAGGTCATTTTAGTGTTTAATAGACCTTTTCACATATTATCAGAATGCCTAGATTGAGAGTTTTTACAGTAAAAAGTTACACTTTTTTTTTAGTAATATTAAATTTAAAATTTTTTCAGCACACACAATCAGATCTAAACCAATACTTTGAAACTTCCAAAAACCATTTTTCAGAAAGTTATTTTGAAAATTGCCCGATTCGTGCCAGATTTTTCCGAGCTACAGTACACCTTTCTTCGATGTGCGCTGTCTCTATGCATGCGCCTTTAGTATAGCTGATCCACGGCTGGCTTTAAAATGGGTCCTGACACGATAAAAAAAATGTATGTAATAGTGCTTGGTTGATGGAGAGCGCAGACAGGCCTCCCGGCTAATTTAAAGGCGCATGCAGAAAAAAGAGCCGCGCTTCGAAGTGAAGCGTACTGTAGCTCGCAAGAAAAAAATCTTGTCAAGCTGGCACGGAATAAGCTATAGCTACTTTACAGCTGGCTTGAGCCCTCTGAAAAAGGGTCCTGGCACGATAGAGAGGCCACGCCCCTTAGTGGCCAAAGCTAGTCGTGAATCGGCTAGTCTGTTCAGATTTTTTGGAAGGTAAATATAATGACGTCATTCAAAAATCTGAACAGACTAAAAACCGAAAAAACGCAACTTCTATTTTGAAGATGTTCTGAAATGGGTCATAAGAATGAGTTAACTACACACTATTCTGCTTGAGCAAGGCAGCGTATTTTTTGATGATTTCGGCCTCTTCGGAACTGATGACGGTCCCGTTTTTGCGAGCCCAATCGGTCAGTTGTTGCCGGAAGACAAGCGACTCCGCCTTGATTTCACGGAATCCGCGCCGCTTCTCAAACTCTCAACAGTTCTTGTTGGAATTCATTTTGCTCTCTTTTCTTACCCTCTCTTTCCTTCTCGGCTCCTTTTTGGCATGACATTCTTCCAGCTTTTCGATTACCACCTGGTCGCAGTATTCCCGGAGTTCTTCTGAGAATTCAAAATGATGACTTGATTTGGGAATTTTGATGAACCTGAGGTCACGAATTGACCGTTCAGAGAGCGATATGTCTCGATGATCTGCTCTTTCGCTTTCGCCTGTTCTGAAAAATGGGAGTTTTTTGGATATTTCATTCATATTTTGAAGTGATTCCGGGGAACTCGAAATGATCTAAAGGGTCTTGAAGAGTCAGAAATCGTTTCGAGTCTCCGGAACTGTTGCCGTTTTCAAAGTAATTCCGCGAAAATCAAAAGCCGTCAGAGAGTGAAAAAGATAACTAATTTTTGGAGAGTCAGAGATAATTTCCAACTTCGCGGAAATTTCTTTGAACACAGCATGTATTTAGAAGAGGCGTAGGTTCAAAAAACCTTCTTGAGGCTTTTAAAGGAGCATAGTCTAACTTCTAAAAAAAGTAACGCAAAGGACCAATTCAAAGGCGATATAAAGGCAAAAATGATCAAATACTTTTTCCCTCCGAAAAATTAATAAAAAATGCTCAAATTGCTGTAAAGGTCCGTAAACTTCCACACTTTCCAGCTTGTCAAGGAATTTTTCTGGGAAACGATAGATTTTTTGATTTCTACGACAAGTTCGCGAAAAAATGAAGACAGCGCGAAGAATTGTCCAATTTGTTCATTGGTTGGACGGTACCTTCATCCTTGAAGACTTTGTAGAGAAAGTTCTGACGATGAACAAATTCCAACAGAGTTTCTTTAGTCTCGGTGCCTGGAGGGAAGTTGACGGAGTCGAAACAACCGATCCAGCCCAGGATTTCCTTTTTCCTGGCGTCCTGTAATTATTACTGAATCATTAATGAAGACATCTCGAACTTCCGGAATAAATTATCAGTTTTTACCAACTCAGACTTATTCAAAAATGATTTTCCTTCAGTTTTCTGGTGTAACAAGGTTCATTAAAGAAACAAGAAATACGAGACGAAATTCCACTGTGAAAAGACAGATGGAAAATTGAAAAGAAACACTTGGTTCAAACCGGAAAATCCAAAAAAAACTTCGTAATCTTTTTTTCTTTATGAGAATGATGACTCAAAGTCGCGTCGAACTAATAATTTTTTTGAAAAGATCTTCTTAATAAAAAAATAGACTTTTTATTAATCAGAAACTTACGAAAAGTCGGTACATACTCGGTTTTTTTAAATTTTCTGCGAGTTTGAAAAAAAGCAATACTTTTTTTACAGACTTTACAGAGCACTGAAAAATATTCAACTTGTTGCAACAATTATAAATTTTTTTAGACTCAAATCTACCCATTTTTCAAAATCTTTAAGGCTTTTTGGAGAGAATCTACTTTAAATTTGAACATGGTATCGAAAAAAACAGTTGAAAAAAATTCGAAAGAGATCGAAATCGTATGGAATTTTTAAATTATAAAACTGTGGGTATGAGAAACTTGAAAAAAAAAGTTTCATACTTCAATAGACCATGTAAATTTTTTTATTTTCGAAAAACTCACTGAAATCTCATCGCTGGAGCCTTGACCCTCGACTCTATTTTCGTCCAATTTCATCTTTCCCATCAATTCTTCCAGGAACTCCTTCCTTTTCTCACTCTTCTCAATGGCGGCACGGGTTTTCGCGTTCTTCTTGATCAAACGACGGCTCATTCCTTTAAAAAATATCCATCTCAATAAAACAGAGAGCGAAGAAAACGAACGACGAGCGAAGGGCGACAGAAAATATAAAGATGATTTGTTTTTTTGTGGTTTTCGCGGCGTACGGGGCGATAGATTAAGATCTTTTCGAAATGTTATTTATTAGTCATAGGATATGACATTTTTCTTGAGAACGCAATTTTTTTTCGAAAAACAGTTTCTTTTCTCTTCACTGATTTAGCGACTCTGTCAAACAAAAACATACGGAATGAACTCTGTACATTTTTTTACAAAAAAATGAGTCCGAAAAACTGTTTCGAAGATTAAATTTTATTTTTCAAATTTAAAAAAAGAAAACGAAGTTCTGACTATTTTTTTATTAAAATTTCGAGATAGAACTACAAAAATGAAACTTACACGTGGAAAAAGAAACGTCACATGCACTAATTGACGTGGTTAAAATATTTCATGAAATTCAATTTTGAGAAAAATCAAAAATTGGATCAAAAACGGAATCTCTTGAAGACTAGGTTTTTTCCGCTGAGATTTCGAAGAAAACCGAAGAAATTTCTCTGAAAACCAAAACGAAAAAGATGAGCGCCAAAAAAGTACAAGAAAACACCTCGTCATGGTCAAAAAAAAGGGAACGTTCACACCTCAAATTTCCCTTTCTTTTTCCCGCCAAATTCGCGTTCAAAGAGGCCTTTTCGTTTGACCGACTGACCACAGCGCAAATAGAAGCGCGCACGGAGAATGTCAACGAAATTCTCGACAAACATTTCCGATTGGGGGTATAGCTCAGTGGCAGAGCATTCGACTGCAGATCGAGAGGTCCCCGGTTCAACTCCGAGTGCCCCCTAGTACTTTTTGCATTTTTCCTTTTCTATAGGAAAAGGTTTCAAACGAGCATTCCATGAATCAATTAAGTGAATAGACTCGCAAAAAAAACTTTTAAAACAGAACGATTTCTTTTCAGAAAATTAAATAACTTGAATTTAAAAGCTCGAGTTCATGATTTTTTAAACTCTAAGTCAAAAGTTTCCAAAACGCTTTTTAGGTCTTATTAATTGAACTCAAGAATTTTCCTCCTTTCCATTGAACACATACATACGCTTTTTTTCGTTGAAATCCCATGTAGATATTTGAAAAGCCAGCTGGTTCCGGGACCCTGATGACAAAACGTGGACTTTTGGCTTACGGTATTTAGCCGTGTTTGCAGATATTGCACCAATGCATTTAATCACACGACGCATTTTGTTTTGTTATTAAACTTGTTTTTGTTTTTTTTTATCAGTTTACTTTTTTTATAAATAAGATTCAGAGAATTATAGATACTACTATAAGCGTTTTTGTAATTTTCGAACGGTATGTGAGTGAAATTCGGTTTTATTGCGACAATTGTCACGTGGCAATTTCGCAACGAATATTTTTCGTTGTTCATTTTTTCCTCCCGCATTTCTTTCTTTCAGATAGCACAATGTCACGTCATGATCGTCATCGGGAAAGGTCGAACGTTGATTATCCGGCCAAAGTTTAAAAACTTTGTTATCTTTAATAATTCCCCCCTTTTAGACTAGAGACGACCGCAAGTTTAGTTCAAGTTCCAAACCAAGCCGATCAACAGGTAGAAATGGAAATTCTTCGCATCTTCAATCGAGAAGCGATAAAACTCGTCGTGAAGTTAAAGTTCGACAGAATATTTGAGTTTTCAATATTGATTTGGGCTTTCAGCCGGAAAGGAGTTCCCACACTTCTTCTTCCAGTTTGCCGAGTTACAGCGATAAACGAGTAGACGCGCCTTCTCTGAATCCGAGCGGCTATAATTATCTTGAAGATGGGTGGTTAGTTTATCAGAAAAATTAAAAAATAAAAGAAGTTCTCTCAAATTCCAGGTGGAAACGCTACCAAGTTCCCGAGCCGAAAAGCTATCAAATGAGCGGTTCTTCTTCATCTTTCGGAGCTTTTGGCCATCACAGAACTTCCCATAGCTCTTCCGATTTGGGCCGTTCGTTTTCTAAGCTGTTTATTTAAAAAAGAGAAAAAATTGCAGTTCCACCTCCTCTTATGAGCTTTGATTATTCTGTGAGGGAAAGTGTGGACCGGAAAATGGCGCGAATTCAACAGGAATTGGAACTTTTGGATCGAGCCGAGAAAGAGGTTTCTGTTTTTTTTTTCGAACAGTTTTAAGGTTTTGAGTGGTCGAGTAAAATCATGAAAAAATCTTTGTTTCTAATAAGAGCCTGAATATTCATGTTACTCAAAATTTAAAGAAGCGTTCTGTCCCTGTTTATACTGTTTATTATAAGTTTTATTCTAACAAACTCCGATTTTTTGATTGTACAGCGTTTGATGGTTTTTTAATTAAATTAATTTTTGTGTGCTAAGAAAAAGTTAAAAAAAAGTCTTTCTCCCTGCAAAACTCATTTTATTTTTGTGTAGAAGTTTGCTGTCTCGTGTCAGTATTTGTTTCTTGAATTTCAGTTTTTGATTCAGTTTTGAAACCGTGAATCGATTTTTCAGAGCATATAATTATATTATTACTTATTTTTGTTCAGTGTAGATTTCTTCACTTTCTTTTTATTTTTCAGCTTTTAAATTTAATTTTTCTTTCAATTTTTTTTTGCTTTGAGTAACTGAGAACGTTTGAAGGTGTTTCGCTTTTTTTTTTTTCTTAAAATGAACCCTTAGAAAAACTCTTAAATGAGTCCTTAAGGGCTCAAACTTCCATTTGAGCTTGTTTTGGTGATTTCCGCGCGGGCTTGTCACTTTTTAAAAAAATTGGGATTAACTACAGTATCCAGAGCATTTTTCGCACGCTTCGCTTCAAGACCTGATTCAGAAGTTCACGGTTTTATCATTTCAGAAGAAAAACTTGACAAGCTGGCGCAGAATTGGCTATATCTGAACTTTTGTTTGAATAATTTGGTTTCGAAAAGTTGAATATGATCTAAAACCCTTGAAAAAAGTCACTCTATGTGTGAATTGAAAAAATTTAAAGTATATATACTTGAAAAAAAGTGTTTCTGTGTTTTGAGTATTGCGGAGAGAGTCGAAATTATCTATGACTTTTCAGAATTTAAATATTCTTCGCTTTCTCTATTTTCTAATGCTCGGAATTACTTTAAGTTCGAGTTTCGAGATTTTCCAAAAACTATAAGTTTGAAGCTGAACCATGGGAAACCTCAAATTTTCGCAGATTCGATCTCGGAACTACGACGAAATAACTGCAAAAGAAAGAGAGTTCCGGGAAAGGGAACTCCGGCTTCTGGAACTCGAGAAACGGCTGGACGACCGGGAACGCGACCTCCGTTCCGTTGGATCCAGAAGATCCAGGTCGCCACCGAAGATCTACGGCCGAGAAAGGTATCACTTTAGGGATGTAAACTGGTTTTTATTCAGATTTGGTTGAGAAAAGATGAAAAAAGTAGCAATCGATTTTTTTAGTTTGAGAAAAATCTGACGTTTCTTAAGTTCAATCCTTCTCTCTATTTTGAATACCTCGAAAATGTATATTTTGAAGGGCCGAAAAACTGATTTTTTTATCGTATTTAATTGCAAAAAAATTGAATTTTTGTTAGTTTGAGTGGATTAGACAATTCATTTTTTTCCTAACTTGCCGTGGAAAAATTTTTTTCATTAATTTATCAAGTGACTATCAAAAAGAGGGATCATTTTAGGGTTTGAAAAAAATAATTGGAACTATTTAGAAGCTGTTCCGTGTCTGTATAATATTGAGAAAGGAAACCAGATTTAGTTGAATTCATTGAATATTCAAGAAGAAGCTATTGATTTTTTTTTGTTTGAAGTTTTTTTGTTTATTAGAAGGTCTAGTTTAGCTTTTATTTCATTTTTTTGAACTGAAAAAAATGTTTGCTTATTGTATCAAGTAATTAGGAAGACATTGGAAATTTCAAACCAAAGATTGAAAAAAAATTTTACTTGACTTTCCTGTTGTGGTAGTAATATGAGAGGCAAGCATAAACTAGGAATTTGTTCGATGTTGGTTTGTAACTTATCATAAGGTTCAAAAAAATCAATTAATTTTTTTGAGAAAAAAATGGTTCTGAAACGATTATTTTTGAAAAATAGAATAACTTTCATCAGTTAGTGATGAATCAATTACATATAAGTTATGAAAATCTATAATTATTTAAAAAAAAAGAAATCGGCCCGACGGAATATTTCTGACTGAAAGGGCGAAACCTGATTCTCGATCTATTTCTCCGCCGCCCTGACGTCTCCAACTTCTCGACCAGAATCAACATTTCCTCAATTTTCTCAATCTAATAGCAGCCGTCGTTTGACTCAGATCACCGGAACCCCTCTATTCCGGCCGACGAACGTCTCCGCCGCGAAGAAACCGCGTTCCGACGTCTTCTTCCAAGATTAGAATCGCCGACGGCGACGTCACCGACAGCAGAAGAAGAAGAAGAAGAGGAGGCAGAGGAGGAGCAGAGAAGCGAAAGTCGCCGGCCGACGACGACGTCTATTCCACGTCTTCTGCTGACCGCCCTTCCGCTTCCAACCGACGTCGAGGTGCCTTTTTCCGGCTCTCCGAGTTATTCATTAATTTGATTCGTGGGCTGATAAGTTTTGATAAAAGTGATATTGAGATCTCGTTATTTAGGTGTCCAGGGGGAAATTTAACATTATTGGCCTTGGAAGATACATTTTCAAAGTTTTTATATGGCGCATAAGCTTTGCATGACCTTAAGAAACACTGGAAACGATTTTTCAGTTCGAGAAATTTTTTAATTGCCCCTTTTTCGGCATTATTCGTTGATTTTTGGTGATAAAAGTTCGGATAAAGATAAAATGAGGTATGTTATCAGGTCATCACAAGGAATAGTCATTTTTGATCTCCATCATTAGGAGTTTTATTCATTTGTCCGTGAATTCTGGGCTTAAATTTTTTTAGTCATCTACCAACAGATAATTGAAGTTTTTGGGTTTTTTTTTATAAATTTAACGTCTCGTGATCACTGAAGAGACAAAAAAATTTTGCTCTAGTGGTCACTTACGGCTTTTTTTAGTGAACGAGGTTTGATTAAATTTAATTTTTCGCATTTTTCCTAATATATTTCCCATAAAAAAATTCCTTTAGAAGCGCGTTATTCTTTAGTTTTATAATTTTTATACCATTTGGATATTTTTTTGTATAGATCTAGAAAAAGGTATTTAGCTTTTTATAAGTTTTTTTATCGGTTTCTTTCAAGTTGCTCCGTTTGGGATATTTCCTAGTTCTAATTTTCATTGGAAAAAAATTATTCGTATTCAAAGTTTGTTCCGTTCATTTTATTTGTCCATTCGTTTTACACCTAGAGATTTCACATTTTTTTCAAATGAAAAAAATGAAATATTTAGATGAACCGAAGAGAAGACGGACAACACTGCGAACTTTGCGCCTGGAAGACCTGATGCAGGTGGAAGATGTCAGCGATTGCGAGGATTCTGGGCCCGTTGTGTGAGTTTCGGAAAACGTTTATTACAGGTCTTTGATCAAAAATCAACTCAGGAAAGTTGTAATTTTTTTCAAAAAGTCGTTAATTTCAATGCACAGGATTTTTTTAACCGAAGAAAATTAGAAAAAAAGAAATTTTTTTCGAGGTGAGGAAAAATACCTCAATCTCGGCCTTCATCCCTTATGAATGTCGAACGAAACTTGATTTTTTTACCCAGTTTAAGGGCTATCAAAGTTAGAAAAAAAAAAAAAAATTTGAAAGCTTTAGAGATAATACAATAAAAAAAATAAAAACTTTCAGGGAGCTGAACGAGCAGCAAAAAGTCTCCAAGACTTGGCCGCCACTGAACTTTATCTCGCAGAATCGGATGCGATGGCGAAAAGAAGAGACCAGGAACTCGCGGCGGCGATCGAAGCCAGCGGCGATGAGGAGGCCAAGGAGTTCTTGAAAAAGTAAAAATTAATACATTTCAAAAAACGAATGAAATTTGGAAAAGAAAGGATGGAAAAAAAGAAGTTTTCTAGAAAATCTTTTGTTCTTTACAAGTTTCGCTCTTGAAAATGATTAATAAAAATACTAGTTTAAACAGACGAAAGTCAGTAATTCATGCCGTGTTCAAAGTGATCCCGCGAAATGCAAAATGGCCGCTAGAGAAAGAAGAATACAACTAAATTTTAGAGAGTCAGAGATCATTTTGCATTTCGCGGAAATTACTTTGAACACGGCATTAACATTTTCGAAAAAGGATAATTTTTCAAACCGTTGAAAAGGGAAAAAGTAAAAAATCCGGAAAAAAACTTTCCAGTAAATCCTGAACGATTATTTTTCAACCCCAGATTCTGATTAAAATGGCTCTGAAGTCTTGAGAATGCTAATAAAAGTTGTTTTTTATAACTCGAATTTTCTCTGAAAAATTCTAATTATTTTGTTTTTCCGATGTTTCATCAGTACTTAAAGAAAAGAGAATGTGAAACTTATAATAATTTTTTTTTAAAAAGCTTCATCTCTTTTTTTCCTGATTCTGAGCGGCTTTTTTTGATCAAATTTTTTTGCATTTGTAGTTTAGAAATATTCAATTGTTCTGGAAAAAAAGTAAATTTAAATTGAGGCTTTAAAAAAATCATTCTTTTTTTATTCAATATTGTTGTTTCACATCCGTCAAATCGATAAAATTTTACTAAATTGAGATAAAAAAAGGGTTAATAACAGAATAAGTTAGAAGTGTCCATTTTTTTTTGCATTTCAATTTTTTTTTCAAATAATTTCTTATCACTAAACACCTTAATTGTTATAAATGTTCATAATTCCATTTTCAGGCTGAAGCTGTACGAAACGACCTATTACCATCTGGACGAGCAGAAAAGAGCGCTCTACAGCGAGTTTGTCGAGCGGCCGCAGTCGATAATCGCCAAGATTTGGCTGAAAAGAGAAGAAAAAGTCGAGGAAAAAGCTCCGGATGAGCTGGAAGAAGGAGAATGTGTTTCTGAAAAGGAAAAACCCAAGGAAAAATTCCCTCAGTATCTGATCCAGATGAAGAGGAGGAGCGAGAAGGCTTATATCAAGTAAGAATTCTGAAAAATCTTCGAAAAATCGTAGATTTGGGTATTTTGAGCTTTCTAGGTTCTTTCGAATAATTAGGACATCTTCAGGAAAAGTGGAGTTAAAAAAAAAGAAATAATCCAATTATTTCGGTTTTTTTCAATTGAGAAACTGGTTTCCTGATATCCCTAACATCACCAAAGATTCTCATAACGCTATATATTTTTTAGAATTATTTTAGAAAGGTCGTGAATTGAAAAGTTCCGTTTTCAGGAGCAAAAAGTCGAACAAAAAAGAAGATCTCGCTCTTTACAAAAAGCTCCAAAATGAATATCGTCTCGGTGTACAGAGGTACCGCATCAGCCAGGGAGAAGAGCCGAAAAAGAGGAAAATCGCAGGTGAACGAGAAAACAGAACGTCTGGCCTTTCTTAGATCCTAACATAGTGGCTTCTTAAGTGTCCTCTCCATATAGTTCTTGAGGGACCTCTTAAGAGACCACTAGAGTTACTCCCAGAACGGCAAAAAAAAAGCCGTAAAAAGGTCATGTTAGCCCTAAAGAAAAAATGTCACTTTTAATTTTACGAGTGACACCAACCAAGTGGAAGCGTGGCTCCTCACCGTTTCTGAGTACTTTTTTATGATATTTTTCCCAAATTTTTCATTAATTAAGGTTAAAAAAAAAAAAATGTAGTTGTTTTATGTGTGGAGAACGCTAAGCTCGATTTTTCTTCTTGCAGATATATTTTTGAACTCGAAAACTTTTTTTCGAAGTTTAAACTCTTTCAACTGCAAGTTTACAGCTTCTGAACCTTCTGAAGCGGTGGAAAAACCTCAAGAACTCGAGGTTTTGAAGGAAATCGTCGAAGAAACGTCAAAAATGATTCCGGAAGGCATCGAAGATCCGTATAAAACGGCCGCTGAAAACCTCGCGATTGATGAAATTGAGCAAGAAGACGAGAAGAATGAAGAAAATCAAGCTTTGACGGTAATTAGTGAGATTGAAAATGAAATAATGATGGAAATTTTGAGCAATCGAAACTTTTGGACAATGTTCAGAATGGCCATGGAGACGTTTCTTACGATGATGTTGGTGGTTTTTTCGTTTTGAGAACTTGCAAAGTTTATATTGTGTTTTTTTGAAGGATTTGTCATTATATTCCCAAAAAACAGGGAAATCATAAGTTCCAAGAGGAGAGATTAGCGGCGCTTGAAGAGACAGCAGAGAAAACGAGAAACTCTGTCTCTCTGGCCTCTCTTTCGACCGTTTTGATCTCTTGATTATGCCCTTTTTGCTTATGAAAAAACATCGAACATCCTTAGGGGGCCTTGAAGGTTACTCCTATAGCGACCACTTTGCCTCCCCCTATAAGGACCACTGAAGCTTGCAAAAATGACCGGAGAGATTTTTTTACCCCTATGAGAAGAAGCGAAAAAAACTCAAAAAGTTTGCGTTATTTAAATAAAAAAAGGTCAATTTTGTCTTTTTTAACTTTCAAATCTCTACGAAAAGTTTAAAAACCCCTATAGGGACCACCTAAATTTTATCCCTATAGAGAGCACTTTTTTTCTCCCCTTCCTAATTTTTTTGCTAATTTTTTTTTGAAAAGCTTAAAAATCTTGTAAAGATGTTATGGATTTTCATAAGTTTCCTTGATGAATTTTTTTTCTTCAAGAAAATTTCGAAAAATTAAATATTTTTAGAAACTCCTGATCGTCGAAGAGGCTATGGAAACTGAAGCACATCCAGTAGAGGTTTGATTTGAAAGAATTTTTTTAGAAAATGAAATTCAAAATTTAGGAAGAACCTGCCGCTGTAGCAGAAACTGTGGAAAATGAGGTCTTTAAAAAGAAAAAAAAAATTGAGTTCTATGAATTTGTTTAGAATCAACAAATGGAAACTGAAGAGAAGGAAGAAGAAAAGGTGGAAAAAGGCGAGGAGATTGAAGAGAAGTTGGAAGAAAACGTAATCTTGGAGTTTAGAGAAATTTAGGGTGGAAAAAAAGTGAGGAAAGTTGTAAATCTTTGGAAAATTTCAAAAAAACGAAAGATGTAAAATTAATTTTTTTGTCAAGGTTTTTTTCAACAATCCTAGAGCTAGATTTGTATACCGAAAAAAAGAAAAAAATGAGACAAAAAAATGGTGATAAGAAAAAAATAGCCTTGACGTTTTTTTGACTTCAGCGCTCCGTTGACAATTTTTTTCTTCCATTTCTGGAAAAACTTTTTGGAATTTTTCGAAATCAAACTTGCCCCGAATTCCTTTGATACCCAACATTCATCCAAAAAAACTCAAACAAAAATGATAATTGAAGTTTTTTTAAAAATTAAAGAAAAAAATTCAGTCACCAATACCTTGAGATTTTTTTGATGAGAATTTTTGATCCGATCCAGCGAAATAGTGTATCAAAAAGGAGAGGTAGGGAATTTATTGTTTCAAAAATTTTTGAGGAATGCAAATAGTTTTTGAGATTTGTGTAATTTTTGGTTTGAAAGGAAAATCCGAAATCCTGTTCCGTTTTTCGTTTTTTTGGTTTTTTTAAGTAAAACTATTTCATTTTTTTCAGATGGAAACCGGCGTGGAAATGGTTGAAGAAGCTGAGAGAATCGTTGAGGATCCTGTAGAAAAATAGGGTTCATTATTTTTTTTTTAAGCTTTGTGAAGAAGGAACTTATTCTTTCAACAAAATAATCAATTTAAAATTTAACAATATTCCTTTTCTATGCATTGCCTTTCTATTAACTTGGAAAATACAGTTCACCTTTAAAATTCCTTGGAAAAGGTGAAGTCAGTTAACTGCAAAATGTCGAAAATGGAAATTGATTAAATTTTTTCAGACCTCGCCAATAATGAGAGTTGATGAGGTGGAGGGCGAAGAAACCGGTCAGGATGAATATTTGGTCGGTTTTTAGTGATATTACTGTTTCAGTGTTTGTTCTTATTGTCTTTGTGTTGTTTTTTTTTTGTTTCTTTCGGGTTTTTTTCGTGGTTTCAATGAGAAATAAACAGCTAGAAGGAGTAATGAACGCACTTTTTAGGAAAAAAAGGTTTTTTTTGGGCTTTTTTTCGTTTTCAAAGTGCTGACACGAGCTCTAAATTTGACTTTTCCGAATTTTTGTGTCAAAAAAGGGTGTTCAAAAACGTTTATGGGAATATTAGAACTTGAACTTTATGCTCTTCTTTTTTCTAAGTAGAAAAAATCGTAATCTACCGTAGATATCGATTTTTGCAACGAATAGTCATTCAAAATGAACAGAAAAAAATTAAGACCCATTTTTCTAGCTTGTTTTCATGTGCTCTCTTCATTTTCATACACTTGTCTCGTTATTTTTCCGCCCAGCTTTTCTAGTTTTTGTCGATTTTTAATTTTTGTTGTCCTTTTTGTCCTCGGTCCGTCCTATTTGATGTTTGTCGCATGAATTTTGGTTCATCACAGCTTTCTGAATCAAAAAAAGCGTTTGAAAGATGTTTTCTGTTCAAAACTTCTTTCTGGGGTGTTTAAAGGAGCATAGTCATATTTGTAAACTTATTTCTAAGCGAATAGCCGTTTTTAGTAGTTTTTAAGGTTCGAGGAAGATTTCTGCTCTTTTAAACACTCTTAAAATGATTTCTGAAGTTTGCTTGCTTTAATAAAATTTTTGAGTCATTTCATAAGCTTTTCAAATTTCTAGAAAGTTGTTCCGATTGGACCATATTTGTTGTTGAATGTTGTTCTGTTCTTTTTGGCGACGATTTCCATTTCTTGGCATTTCTCATAATTATTTCGCTCGTCTTCTTCAGGACCTTGATGAAGTTGACGGGAGTGAGGACGAAGAAGAATCGGATCTCTCTGATCTTGTGGTTCGTTTTTTTTTTTGAACTATTTATTAATTGTTTGACGCGTGTTGAGTTCTTACAACATTTCGTCTTTTTTTCAACAGATAAAAAAATAAAATTTTTTTAATTTTACTGATAAAAAAAAGAGCTGGTTAATTTTTGCTTCTGGAAGTTTTTCCCTTGATTTTTTTATGTTTAAAGAAAATTAAAAAAAGAAGTTTTTTTAATCTTGAAGTTCCTTTTAATGATTTTTTTCACTTATTGAGATGAAAAAGTGGGAAATTTTTCTGAATTTTTAATTGAGATTTTCAACAAAAAAAGTAGATCAAAATGTGAGAAATAGGCTTTTTTTCGAATTTATTTAGTCTTCTTTTTATTTTTTTAAATTTTTTTCATAATTTGAAGCCCACTCTGCAGAAAAAAATTTTAAATTATTTTTGAACGGCGAATCTTCCAATTTTTTTCATATCGTTAAGGAACTTTCCAACAGAGAAGTTTCCAACTTTTTTTCCCTTATACTTTTTCGGTTTATAAAACATCTATTAATATTTTTGTTTCCTTTTTTTGTGTTTTTAATCATCATGAATCAACTACCTACTTTAAATAGCAAGATTTAAAACGAAGAGTTTATCGAGAAAAAAAGTCGAAAAAAATTTCGTCGGAAAGCTCCCTAGCGATATGAAAAAAATCGGAAATATCGCCGTTCTAAATTTCGTTGGTTTTTGTTTTCATACCACCCCAATTTCAGCCGGTAAAAAGTTCTATAATACAAAAAGAGTATTATCATTTTTTTGAGATCGAGAGAGTTTAGATGGTTAACGACCAGCTATATAATTGATCAAAAAGTAGTTTCAAACGCTAATAAAAGCCTCCAGAAACGCATGTCTCTCCAGTTTATTTGAACTTTTGGTCATACAGCAAAAAAATTTTTTTAATAGTTACAATAAAAAAATATTTCGAAAAAAATACCTTTTAGCAAAATCCACACAGAAAAAAATAGGAAAAACTCCATTTTAAACTCTAAAAGTGCATATTCGTGCTTTTTTTGTAACTTAGCGCCAAAATTCCTTCAATTCATAAATTATTTTTCGAATAATCGATTAATATTCATGACTTATGAGAGAAAAAAATTTATTTTTTTCATCCAATTTGGGTCAAAATGGCTCCATAATACAAAGAAAGTACCATCTTTTTTTGAGATCAAACTAGTTTACATTTTTTTATTTTTTTGGAGTACGTCCGGCGATTTAATCGATCAAAAGTAGTTTCAAACGCTGATAAAAGCATCCAGAAACGTATGTCTACCGAGTTTTTGAAAACTTTTTAGTACGTCAGCAAAAAAATAATGAATAAAAAGGTTTTTTTGTGATATCTATGGTAATAAAAAAATTACTGTAAGAAATTTGAAAAAAATACTTTGGCATGAGTGAATGAAAAAAATAGGAATTTTTTTGACTAAAAGTCGGAAAAAAAGAAATTTAAAAAAATAACTTCCTCTTTTTTTCGAGTTTTTTTAGCTCTAAAAAGTACATAATCTTGCTTTTTTTCTGTTGATTTGCCCCAAAACGTATTCGTTCTATATTTTAAAAAACAGAGTATGACTTGTTTGGCAAAAAATGATAGCCATTATTCAATTACGGTGGTATGAGAAAAAAAAAAGTCAGTGAATTTTCGAAGGCCGACTTCTCCGATTTTTCATATCGATTTTTCACCACCAAATGAGGTACCGAGAAAAAACTTTTTTTTATCGTAGAGTTGAGGCTTGAAAATTATCAAATATTTGCTTTTCTCCTTCTTTTGGCTGGGAAAAAGTTTTTTAGTGTTTATAATAGCCGGATCATTCAAGGCGATTTTATTAAAATATTAAACAAGGTAAAAAGCAGTATTCTGAAAAATTTCAAGCCTAATTTTCACATTTTCTACAAATTTTTTCTCAGTTCTCTATGAGGTTTAGCAGATATTCTCTCTTGTTTTCAAGTTCTCTGACGGGTCTATAAACCACTAAAGTTTGAACTTGATCCGCGTACCAGAGTCCGAGTAGTTCCCTAGTTAGTTGAATAAATTACGAATTTTCGAAATTTCATAGGGCAAATTACAAAAAGAAGGAAAATGAATTTATAAATAAGAGTTTTTTTCAAAACTTTTCCATTTTTCAGTAGAATTTTTTTTTTCACTCAGATAATAATTTTTATTTTCCAGGTACTCGAAGAGGTTGACGGAATCGATGCGGAATAAAAATCAAGCAAAAAAATTGATTTTTTTCTTTCTGTGGCATATTTTTTTATTGGATCTACTTGAACTTTTTAAAACTCCTTCTATTTTTTTAATGATTAACCGGGTTCCAAGATTTTTTCTCCATTCCGTTTGTTCTAATACTTGTTTTCAACTGGTTATAAATCTATTAATTTCAATTATTTTTTCTGTTTTTATAAAGCGTAATATAGCGCTTTTTTCATACTTTTGAAACTTTTCTTGAAGAAAGAAAAAGGATTTTTTTTTGAGTTAGAAAATCAACCAAATCGAGTAGCTTTCTACGTGGAATGGCGGATGTGTGGGAAGGTTTCTTTTTTTTGATTTCTTAAGAATTCGAAAATTCTGAATTTTTTTGAACTTTAGGAACATTTTGACAGGACCTATTATTATACAAATTAACCCTTTTCTTGTCAAAATTTCTGAAATTGTTGAGTTTTTAGAATAAAGGAAAAAGGGATTTTTTAGTATTATACCTGTTTGAAATAGGAATGTATATACATTTCAAAATTGCATTTTAAAAAAATCACTTTGTTTCAATTTTTGAAAAAATAAATAGTTGACTTCCAGTTTCATATGGAAGATAAAAAAAAATATATACATGAAAATTTGTTTTTGGATGATGATAATTTAATGTATTCACACAGTACCCTCATTTTCATATGTTGAAGTCTCTGTGTGAATTATTTTCAACTCTTTTTTTAAATTTATTTGTAAAAACCATTTATAAGTTAAAGGAGCATGGACGAGTTTTTATAAAGGTCCCAAAGCGAAATTCCGTGCAAAAAAATGTAATTAAAGGTTAAAAAAATAGTTTTTTTGGGACAGTTTGAAACGGTTTTTGTTAATTTTTCTCAAATGAATCATTATACTGTATTCCTGGAAAAAAAATTGCAAAAAATCTCGGAAATGACGTTTTTTAGATTTTTAAGATCCATGTGCATATTTAGCGTTGCGAAAAAAGGCGAGAAGCGCGGAAAACAGCATCGACGTGAAGTTGGTCTCGTTGAACAAGTTGACCGCCAGTTCTCATGGTTCGTTTTGCGCTAATTTTTTGCCCAATCAATTTCAAACAGTTTTTGTGTTAAAAGAGAGAAAAAATAATAAAAGTAAGAGTGCTTTTTCAGTGAAAACCGGAGTGATTAAAATATTGGTTGAATTGAATTTTTTTCGAAGAATTTGCTGTTTTTTTCAATTTTTTTATAGGTGACTTATGTGAGCTTTTATTAATTTGAATTTCGAAAAAAATAAACCGGAAAAAAATGTTTTTCCAGGCAATATCAGAAAATAAATGAATTAAAAATTTTTAATTTAAGAAAAATTTTTTTCAAATGAGTTTCCTGTTTCTGTCGTTTTTTTATAACTTAAATAATCCTGTAACGACTCGATGCTTCTTTTTTTCCAACAGCAAAAGTTTTCCCTTGTTTGACGTTTCATTAAGGAATTTTTTTCCAGATTTATTTCTGGTACATTTCAAAAAGTTTTGTAATGAGGACGATGTTACAAGAAAAAGTCTTTATTAGATTTTCTTGAGAATTTCTTATGACAATCCTTTTTTTGACACAATGACAAACAATAAAAAATTTTTTAGCCAGGATAAGCTCTGAGAAAAAGTCTTCGTTAGAAAATTTGCGGCCTTTTTGATTTTTTTCAAAAGATATTCTTTTTTGAGTTGAAAAAAATTTTTCAGGGGGCTTTGATATCGATGAAAAAACGGTTTCCTCGCGTCAGGCTATGTTCCAAACCCTGACCAACGATATTGAAGGACTGATCGGCCAGTTGAACGGCATCAATGATGAGGTTTTCTCGAACAAATGCACGAAAATAACTCCGAAACAGATGACGGAGGTTGTGGGAGCCCAATCATCGGCCAGTTGGGCCTCGAATCCCGCCATCCAACATACAGTACGCCGCCATCGGGAAATCCTCAGGGATTACGGTAGCGAGTTCCGAAGAGCCAGGGATAACGTCGACCAGGTCTTGCAGAGGTACGGGGAAATCTTTGAAATTAAGGAACGCCATAGTGGTCACTTGGAGGCTTTTTAGGTTACCCTCAAGGGACTACTTCATCTCCTATAGGAAGCACTGAAGCTTGCAGGCCACTTTAGGCAGTCATGGTAGTAGTCGAGCAGATCGATGAAATTCCAATAATGAAGTCTCTTTACCTTTCAGTTCAGAACAAAAGTTTAAAAGACCCCTATAGGGACCACTTGAGTTTTAGGGGCTTAGACTCTCGACTCCTATAGGGACCACTTGAGTTTTAGGGGCTTAGACTCTCGACTCCTATAGGGACCACTTGAGTTTTAGGGGCTTAGACTCTCGACTCCTATAGGGACCACTTTAGTTTTAGGGGCTTAGACTCTCGACTCCTATAGAGACCACTTTAGTTTTAGGGTCTTAGACTCTCGACTCCTATAGGGACCACTTGAGTTTTAGGGGCTTAGACTCTCGACTCCTATAGGGACCACTTTAGTTTTAGGGGCTTAGACTCTCGACTCCTATAGAGACCACTTTAGTTTTAGGGTCTTAGACTCTCGACTCCTATAGGGACCACTTTGAGTTTTAGGGGCTTAGACTCTCGACTCCTATAGGGACCACTTTAGTTTTAGGGGCTTAGACTCTCGACTCCTATAGAGACCACTTTAGTTTTAGGGTCTTAGACTCTCGACTCCTATAGGGACCACTTGAGTTTTAGGGGCTTAGACTCTCGACTCCTATAGGGACCACTTGAGTTTTAGGGGCTTAGACTCTCGACTCCTATAGGGACCACTTGAGTTTTAGGGGCTTAGACTCTCGACTCCTATAGGGACCACTTTAGTTTTAGGGGCTTAGACTCTCGACTCCTATAGAGACCACTTTAGTTTTAGGGTCTTAGACTCTCGACTCCTATAGGGACCACTTGAGTTTTTAGGGGCTTAGACTCTCGACTCCTATAGGGACCACTTTAGTTTTAGGGGCTTAGACTCTCGACTCCTATAGAGACCACTTTAGTTTTTAGGGGTCTTAGACTCTCGACTCCTATAGGGACCACTTGAGTTTTTAGGGGCTTAGACTCTCGACTCCTATAGGGACCACTTTAGTTTTTAGGGGCTTAGACTCTCGACTCCTATAGAGACCACTTTAGTTTTAGGGGTCTTAGACTCTCGACTCCTATAGGGACCACTTTGAGTTTTAGGGGCTTAGACTCTCGACTCCTATAGGGACCACTTTGAGTTTTAGGGGCTTAGACTCTCGACTCCTATAGGGACCACTTTGAGTTTTTAGGGGCTTAGACTCTCGACTCCTATAGGGACCACTTTAGTTTTAGGGGCTTAGACTCTCGACTCCTATAGGGACCACTTTAGTTTTAGGGGCTTAGACTCTCGACTCCTATAGGGACCACTTTAGTTTTAGGGGCTTAGACTCTCGACTCCTATAGGGACCACTTTAGTTTTAGGGGCTTAGACTCTCGACTCCTATAGGGACCACTTTGAGTTTTAGGGGCTTAGACTCTCGACTCCTATAGGGACCACTTTGAGTTTTAGGGGCTTAGACTCTCGACTCCTATAGGGACCACTTTAGTTTTAGGGGCTTAGACTCTCGACTCCTATAGGGACCACTTTGAGTTTTTAGGGGCTTAGACTCTCGACTCCTATAGGGACCACTTTGAGTTTTTAGGGGCTTAGACTCTCGACTCCTATAGAGACCACTTTAGTTTTTAGGGGCTTAGACTCTCGACTCCTATAGGGACCACTTTAGTTTTAGGGGCTTAGACTCTCGACTCCTATAGGGACCACTTGAGTTTTAGGGGCTTAGACTCTCGACTCCTATAGGGACCACTTTAGTTTTAGGGGCTTAGACTCTCGACTCCTATAGGGACCACTTTAGTTTTAGGGGCTTAGACTCTCGACTCCTATAGGGACAACTTTGAGTTTTAGGGGCTTAGACTCTCGACTCCTATAGGGACCACTTTGAGTTTTTAGGGGCTTAGACTCTCGACTCCTATAGGGACCACTTTAGTTTTAGGGGCTTAGACTCTCGACTCCTATAGGGACCACTTTAGTTTTAGGGGCTTAGACTCTCGACTCCTATAGGGACCACTTTGAGTTTTTAGGGGCTTAGACTCTCGACTCCTATAGGGACCACTTTGAGTTTTTAGGGGCTTAGACTCTCGACTCCTATAGGGACCACTTTAGTTTTTAGGGGCTTAGACTCTCGACTCCTATAGGGACCACTTTGAGTTTTTAGGGGCTTAGACTCTCGACTCCTATAGGGACCACTTGAGTTTTTAGGGGCTTAGACTCTCGACTCCTATAGGGACCACTTTAGTTTTAGGGGCTTAGACTCTCGACTCCTATAGGGACCACTTGAGTTTTAGGGGCTTAGACTCTCGACTCCTATAGGGACCACTTTAGTTTTAGGGGCTTAGACTCTCGACTCCTATAGGGACCACTTTAGTTTTAGGGGCTTAGACTCTCGACTCCCTATAGGGACCACTTTGAGTTTTTAGGGGCTTAGACTCTCGACTCCTATAGGGACCACTTTAGTTTTAGGGGCTTAGACTCTCGACTCCTATAGGGACCACTTGAGTTTTTAGGGGCTTAGACTCTCGACTCCTATAGGGACCACTTTAGTTTTTAGGGGCTTAGACTCTCGACTCCTATAGGGACCACTTTGAGTTTTAGGGGCTTAGACTCTCGACTCCTATAGGGACCACTTGAGTTTTTAGGGGCTTAGACTCTCGACTCCTATAGGGACCACTTTGAGTTTTTAGGGGCTTAGACTCTCGACTCCTATAGGGACCACTTTGAGTTTTAGGGGCTTAGACTCTCGACTCCTATAGGGACCACTTTAGTTTTAGGGGCTTAGACTCTCGACTCCTATAGGGACCACTTTAGTTTTAGGGGCTTAGACTCTCGACTCCTATAGGGACCACTTTAGTTTTAGGGGCTTAGACTCTCGACTCCTATAGGGACCACTTTAGTTTTAGGGGCTTAGACTCTCGACTCCTATAGGGACCACTTTAGTTTTTAGGGGCTTAGACTCTCGACTCCTATAGGGACCACTTTAGTTTTTAGGGGCTTAGACTCTCGACTCCTATAGGGACCACTTTAGTTTTTAGGGGCTTAGACTCTCGACTCCTATAGGGACCACTTTAGTTTTTAGGGGCTTAGACTCTCGACTCCTATAGGGACCACTTTAGTTTTTAGGGGCTTAGACTCTCGACTCCTATAGGGACCACTTTAGTTTTTAGGGGCTTAGACTCTCGACTCCTATAGGGACCACTTGAGTTTTAGGGGCTTAGACTCTCGACTCCTATAGGGACCACTTTAGTTTTTAGGGGCTTAGACTCTCGACTCCTATAGGGACCACTTTGAGTTTTAGGGGCTTAGACTCTCGACTCCTATAGGGACCACTTTAGTTTTTAGGGGCTTAGACTCTCGACTCCTATAGGGACCACTTTAGTTTTTAGGGGCTTAGACTCTCGACTCCTATAGGGACCACTTTAGTTTTAGGGGCTTAGACTCTCGACTCCTATAGGGACCACTTTAGTTTTAGGGGCTTAGACTCTCGACTCCTATAGGGACCACTTTAGTTTTAGGGGCTTAGACTCTCGACTCCTATAGGGACCACTTTGAGTTTTAGGGGCTTAGACTCTCGACTCCTATAGGGACCACTTGAGTTTTAGGGGCTTAGACTCTCGACTCCTATAGGGACCACTTTGAGTTTTAGGGGCTTAGACTCTCGACTCCTATAGGGACCACTTGAGTTTTAGGGGCTTAGACTCTCGACTCCTATAGGGACCACTTGAGTTTTAGGGGCTTAGACTCTCGACTCCTATAGGGACCACTTTGAGTTTTTAGGGGCTTAGACTCTCGACTCCCTATAGGGACCACTTTAGTTTTAGGGGCTTAGACTCTCGACTCCTATAGGGACCACTTTGAGTTTTAGGGGCTTAGACTCTCGACTCCTATAGGGACCACTTTGAGTTTTAGGGGCTTAGACTCTCGACTCCCTATAGGGACCACTTTAGTTTTTAGGGGCTTAGACTCTCGACTCCTATAGGGACCACTTTAGTTTTAGGGGCTTAGACTCTCGACTCCTATAGGGACCACTTTAGTTTTAGGGGCTTAGACTCTCGACCCCTATAGGGACCACTTTAGTTTTAGGGGCTTAGACTCTCGACCCCTATAGGGACCACTTTAGTTTTAGGGGCTTAGACTCTCGACTCCTATAGGGACCACTTTAGTTTTAGGGGCTTAGACTCTCGACTCCTATAGGGACCACTTGAGTTTTAGGGGCTAGACTCTCGACCCCTATAGGGACCACTTTGAGTTTTTAGGGGCTTAGACTCTCGACTCCTATAGGGACCACTTGAGTTTTTAGGGGCTTAGACTCTCGACTCCTATAGGGACCACTTTGAGTTTTTAGGGGCTAGACTCTCGACCCCTATAGGGACCACTTTAGTTTTTAGGGGCTTAGACTCTCGACTCCTATAGGGACCACTTGAGTTTTTAGGGGTCTTAGACTCTCGACTCCTATAGGGACCACTTGAGTTTTAGGGGCTTAGACTCTCGACTCCTATAGGGACCACTTGAGTTTTAGGGTCTTAGACTCTCGACTCCTATAGGGACCACTCAAAATTCACCCCTTCATGGAGTACTATTTCATTCATCATATAAAATTAGAGCAAAATGATGAATTCATGTAAGTTTATTGATTTGTCTCTCATCTCACAGAAAAGATTAGCATTTTTTACGGTTACAAAAAACATAGGGAATTCAACATTTCAAAAAATTTATTTAATGAAGAGAGCAACGGAAGTTTTTGTTCTTGAACAAGAATTTTTGGGAATTTCCCGCCCCAAATATTCGGTTTTTGTGAATATTTACAATTAAAATCACGGATTCCACTCTCATCTCACAAAAAATGATTAGAAATTTTCGTGTTTTCAAAAAAAAATTCGATCATTCTAGTCGACGAAGTTTGTAATCGATCTTCAACCCTTTCTAGTTGGAAAAAAAATTTTAAAAAAATGGGTTTATATTTTTCTCCATCGAAGTTGTTAAAAGTTTTCTGCGGAATATTATTTATTCATGGTTTTTAGGGAACTTCTGCTCAGCGGTGGAAACAGCAGTAAGGACGGCGTTTGTTTGAATAATCGGGCCAAGGGATATGATATGTATGCCAAGGTTTGGTTTTTATCTTGGAGATTTTTGAAAAAAATCTTAAAATGGTTATTCGATATAGTTTAAGGACAGTGAGGAAACCCCCAAAAAAATACTTTTAAAAAGAACTTTTTGAAAAAGACCTTTTTTAGCGCTTTCCATGAATTGTTACCTTTCGAAGCATTGAAAAATTGGTAGTTCCTAGAAGATGATCTTCAGAAAAGGTGGACTTAAACTCGAAAAAAAAAGATCTCTTTTACTTAAAAAGACGCTCAGAAGAAACATTTTCAGGGGCTCAAGATTTTTTTTTCGAGATTTTTTCAAAGATCGCTTTGATTTTTCCCGTGAATAATATTTTTTAAAAAACCTTAACATCACCTTTTGATATTTTTTTTTGAAGGATTCGCTCAAGATCCTTTAAAAGTCACTTCGACTTTGCCCTTGAATTCATCTTTAGGATTCTGAAAAAGTCCCTCCGATTTTGCTTTGGGATATAGTTATTTGACTCTCCTAGGAGCACGACCACATTTCCTCGTGCGATCGACTGCTCGACGAGCAAATGAGCATCGCTTTGAGCACCAAGGAGAACTTGGCCCGCCAAGGGATCAACTTGAGAGGCATCGGCTCCAGAATGCAGACCATTGCTAGTTCGTTTTTCGGCTTTATTGGGTATTTAAATGTCCCAAAATTATTTAGTGTATTTTGGTGATTTTGAAATAAAATTTTGAAAAGAAGATTCTTTTTATCAGCTTTTTTTTAAATCCTGATAAACTTTTCGAGGCTTGATTTTATTCATTTTCGGTTTTGAATGACGTTCTAAGGTAGTCACAGGTGTCTCAAGGCTTGAAAACCGGGAAAACTGTAGAAAATAGGGATGGACTTTGTAGGAAAAAACCCAGAAAAAAAACTTTCACTTTTTTTTTCTCACAATTGAGAAAAAAGAGAATTTTTCAGTATTTTTTGACTCTCTTTTCTATTGATTTTGATGGAAAGATATCTCTTTCCTGACAAGAGAGCGTAGAAAACATGGAGAGATAGAGAAAACTGACTTTTGCAAATCTTTGCTGGACGCTCTCATTTTCTTCAGTCTCTAGCTTTAAGAAGAGAGTTTTGAATTCTTTTTTTTTTGAACGCTTGAAATGTAGATAACTACGAGGTCGGGTCTCAGAAATCAGATCGAAACTTTAGAAAGGCTCTGACAATTTTTGAATTTTTAACAAGTTTCCAAAGAGAAACAACAGCGTTTTTTCAATTTTTACAAAAGAAGTCAGATTTTTTCGAAAATCAAGACTTTTTCCAGAGAAATACCCGGCCCTGAACGGCCTGATGCAGCGGATACAGTCGAAAAAGCGCAAAAATACGGTCGTTCTGGCCGCCGTCATCTCCGCTTGCCTCATCTTCACCATCTTCTACATCATTCATTGAACATCATCTTTTTTTGTACCGATCCTCTTCATTTTCCTCGAGTTTCTTGCTTTTTGTGTTTCACAGAAGGGTTTTTTTCTGGGTGTCTCGTCAAGTTTTTTTTTTGATTTTCTTTCGTTCTTCCGATTTTTAGTCGAAAAATATACTGAAATTTTGGCCGCGACAAAATGGGCGGAGCCAAGAAGTTAGTTTTGTGAGCCACGCCCACTTTTTAATAGGTAAACCCTTGGGTTTATTTTTATTTTTAAAAGAGAAAAATACTTTGGTTTTTTTCTACCTTTTGATAAGCTTTGAATCCTGCAAAAATGGGCGAACCTTAAATTCAACCAATTGGATTCAACCAAGCCCCGCCCCTTTTTCCGTGCCTCATCTATCATCCTAGAAACTGATAAGAAATATTTACTTGATTCTTTTTTATCAGTATTCGATTTTGTTTGCGTTTTTGCTCGATTTGAAACGTGTGTTTTGAACAAATTTGTTTACCGCAAAATGGTGGGAAAAACCTGATTTTCAGTGTTTTAAAAGTGTTTTCGGCTGAGAAAACTCGATTCCTGTGATAATTCGATTTTTTTTTCATTTAGATTTGTATTTGCTTGTATACTCACTATGTATAGTTGATTACGGACATTTTATTGGGTGGAATGATAAATTTTTCTATGATTTAACATGTTTTGGAGTGATTTTGTGGGTTTGAAGCCATTCTTTGTTCATTTTTCGACAGGTTTATAGGAAAAATCTAATTTTTTGATCGAATGAAATTGATAAAATCCCTCTTCTGTCGAATATAGTTTAGGAAGTTTCAGAATTAAGAAAAAAATGACAATTCGCTCGATTGTCTGCCCATCGATTCTGAATGCCGATTTGGCTTCTTTGGCCTCGGAATGCAAGAAATTGCTAGCCGCCGGCGCTGATTGGTTCGTTTTGAAGACATTTATCCAGAAAAAAACAAACTTCAACTTCGAAAAATTCAAGTTGCATTTTATTATTTTTTTGTTTGAATTTGTTGAGCTTTTTTTAAAGATCTTTAAAAAGTAATTCCGCGAATTTCAGAATAGCCACCAGAGAGTGAAAAATATAACTGCATTTAAGTGAGATAAAAATGTATAATTACATGAAAAAAATATTTTTTTAACGTGAAATGTGCGAGAGCGCCGAGGTGCATGCACATGACACACTACATACGCAAAAATATGGGCGGACCATCGCCAAAAAACGCCGTGAAGAGAAAACTGATTATTAAAAAAAAAATGGGAAAAATAAGAAATAAACGAACTTTTGGATTTATCGACTCAAGAAAATTTGTTCATTCGGATTTTTGATAGGGAAAAATGCGCTTTTACACGGATAATGTTTTCTGTTACGCTAGAAAAAGTTTATTTATTCAATTTTTTTTAAATGAATTATTTTCTGAATTTCTTGACTTACCAGTTGAAGATTGTTCAAGTTTGAACCTGTAAAACTCATAATTTACTAAGAAAAGTATAACCGCGCAAGGCTTCACCGGGCCTTGACGTGTTATTTAGATGTGTGTAGAACCGACATTGCTCTTGGATCTTTATTAGAGCAACTCAGCACCGCCAGTTGGTATGCGTGCTGAGCGCAAGAGTGACAATACAAGTAGGCGGCGTGCCATTGGCACGCCTACATGATAGTACATATGGCATTGAGGTCAGGTCAACTAGCGTCCTGTCACAAAAGGAAGGAAAAAGTAAAAATATCAAAATAGCCTTTTTTTTCATTGTCATCAAATTTCACAAGTTGCTTCTCTGAAACTGTAAATTGGCTTGGTTAAGATTTTGTGAACTTGATATATCAAAATAAACTTCCAACAAGTTCCATCCGATTTTCCCGTTTCAATGAAGTTCGTCGCTCAAGCTCCGCCCCTAATGGTGGGATAAACCAATCAGAGAGCGTTTTTGAATGACGTCATTGCACTTGACATTCAAAATCTGAACAGAATATAGAAGCAAGGAACCGTTTCAGGCTACATCTGGACGTGATGGACGGCCATTTCGTGCCCAACTTGACCTTTGGCCATCCCGTCGTCGAATCTTTGAGAAAATCTCTCGGGAAAGAGCCTTTTTTCGACGTTCATCTCATGGTTTGTCGATATTCCTCCGAAGAATCTTATTGGAAAGTTGGAATTTGAAAATAGTCACTTGAAAAGCCATTTCGTTTGCTATCATTACTAGCACTTATAGCTGGTTCACGACTGGCTTGAGCTTTCGAAAAATGGGTCCTGAAACGAAAAAGAAAAGAAATAGTGTCTGGTTGGTGGAGAGCGCAGACAGGTCACGCCCAGCGTCCCGAGCCAGCCGTGAGTCGGTTATCGAAACGCCAGAGTGGCCACTTTAGGGGTGGAAAAATGATCCCCAGAATCCTTCATGGGAGCCTAAGTTTGCCCCTCTAGGAATAGAAATTAAGTTTTCAAAGATTAATCTGTTTATTCGGATGCTTTTCTATAGCCAATCCCGCGTCAGGCTGCCTTCTTTTGTGAAAAAAACTTTTTTTCGCTTTCAAAAACGGGTCTATATCTTTGGACCAAGTGGAAAATTAAAAAAATTAGTAACTGGACGAAAAAAATAGAAATAAGGATTTTTTTGGACCATGAAGGTCTAAGATGACCCAAATTTGGATTCTTAACCGGAATGATTATTGAAAACACAAAAATTGACTTAAACTCTTAGTTTTTAAGGACAAATTTGATATTTCTTAACTGTAAATAACATGAAAAACACATAAATTGACGTTTGGGAAAATTTTCTGTGAAAATACCTATTTTGAGGTGGCGAACCCGATGTTTTGGGTGGAGCCGATGGCAAAGGCCGGCGCCTCGCAGTTCACCTTCCATTATGAAGCGGCTTCGGAACGGGGTGGTGATGAATCTGTCAGGGAAATCATCCTTTTGGTGGGTTCTTCATCAGAAAATTGAAGGAAAGTTGTAGGAAAATTTTTAAAAAAAAGCTTAGATCAGATTACAACATTTTCCGGTTTCTCTTTTTGCTCAAAATGAAATCAAGCTCGTCATTTTTGATGATCTCATTTGAGACTTGAGTGTTGTGAAAAAAAAAGTAAGAGGAAAACTGAATTATATTGACTTGTCACAGAAAATGTCACCTTACTGTAAAAACCCTTCTGTAATCGTGCCAGGACCAGTTCATCAAAAAACGTGATTTTTTTGGCTTTCGGAAGTTTCGATTTTTTCTCCTCAAGACCATTCAGCTCTGCGCCTTGAACTATATAATATTTGAAGGCCCAAAAACTTGGAATGAAGGCTGGAATGTCGGTGAAACCCAACACTTCTGTTGATCATATAGTTCGGTTGGTTTTTAATTAATGAAAAATCGAAAAATAAATTTAAAGATTCGCCCCGATGCTTGACAATGCGTTGATAATGACCGTTGAGCCGGGTTTCGGAGGCCAAAAATTCATGGAAAATCAGATGGATAAGGTTTTTTTGTGTTAAAATATTTTTGAAGAAAGAAATTTTAGGTGAAAAGTCTGCGTTCTAAATTCCCGAATCTCAATGTTCAAGTGGACGGCGGGATCACCCCGGATAATATTGAGGTTTTTTTTTTTGAAATTCCACTACTTTCAACCTTTTTTTTGATCAAGTATTATTATTATTAACTTGTTTTGAATGCTCAAAATTAGGTTTGAAAAAAACCAGATTTTTTTTTCTCGTCGCCTTGTAACAGCATAGCAACCGTTGCGTAGCGACTTTACAAAGTTGCCGCGAAAAAAAAAATCGTTGAGGGCTTTGAGATAATTTGTAAGTCATATGACATTGAGTTACCCCGTTTTTTTGGTTGAGTTACAGGATTTATTTAATTTTGCTCTGAGAAACAGTTCTTTGAAGCGTCTCTCGAAGCGAAAGCGCAAAATAATCTGGGGTTACGGTATTTTTTTGAGTTTGAGAAAAGTTACAGTGCAGAATTCATTGCCTAGCCAATTCTGTGGGGAATTTCCAAAAATTCTGATTTTTCAAGACCGTGTACCTAATCAACCAGAATTCGCTTCGAGACCGCTTCTAAAAATAGCTGAGGTTACGGTATTTTCCTGTATCAAAAATTTAGCCGTCTAGCGAAGTAAAGCAGCTGTGTATGATAAATTCTTTGATTTTAGTTCTTTTTTTCAATTTTTCAAAGTTTTTCTTCAAATCAATTTACTACATGAGCGGCTGTATTCGAAAATTCCTCAATAATTTTTTTCAATTTTTCACGTTTTTCTTGAATTCAATTCGCCAAGATTATCCCTAACAACTCAAAAATAACAAGAGTAAAGAAACATTCTCTGAGAAAAAAATAAAATTTTTGAAGATTGCCGCCAAAGCCGGAGCCAACGCAGTAGTCTCTGGAACCGGAATAATCAAGGCGCCGTGCCAAAAAGAAGCCATCACGAAAATCCGACAAGCTCTTGATAACGCTATCAAAAAGCGCTGCTGAATCCGCTTGATTTCTCGAAAATTCTGTGAAATTTGACCCATTTGTTGTGAACTACGAGATTCTCTGCTTCTAAATCTATTTTTTTGCTTGTGATAAGAAGATAATATAATTTTTCACTTTGCTGAATTTTTCTTCTTGAAGCTCGATATTATAAAACTCTTTTTTTAAATTTCAAAGCTCGAAATCAGGAAATTCCCAGAAATGCGGCCCTGAAACAGATCAAATTTTGAAAAAAGCAAATTTCGCGCCAGAAAATATTTTCGCCTTGTTCCAACTTTTCTTCGATTTCTCCGTTTTTGATTTGATTTTTCCTGTTTCCTTCTGCCGTGTTCAAAGTAATTTCCGCGAAATGCAAAATACCCGTTAGAGAAAGGAAAAGATCACTTAATTTTGGAGAGTCAGAGATCATTTTGCATTTCGCGGAAATTACTTTGAACACGAAATTTGTATTTCCTTAATCAGCTTTTTTTAATAATCGCTCTATCTCTTCAATTCTTCTCAATTTCCGTCAAATTTCCCTTTAAATCCATTTTTTTCTCATTTTTTTACAACCTTTTGTTTGCTCGTGTTATCAGCCGGTAGATTATTTTTATGTAAAGTAAATAATTTTTTTAAAGAAATTTTTTTGAAAATTGGAACGAAAAAGGACATTCCGCTGTGAGCTTTCAGTTGTTTGTATTTTATCAAAGCAACTTTTCAAGACATTTTTTGAATCGAGAAAGTTCACGTGATTTAAAAGCGGAAGATTAAACTCATTTCAATAAATTTTCAGTGGTTCTGTTGAGATGGCTTCCCTCAACAAGCTTTCTTTGGACCAGGTTATTTTTATTTTCTTTTATTTGATGCTGTGATTTTTTTTAAAATGATTAAACTGATTATTTTTTCTTGCTGGAATCTTTGTTTCATTTTTTTTTCCAGTTGGCTGTCAATGGAAAACGAGTTCTCATGCGTGTGGATTTCAATGTCCCCATGAAAAATGGGATTATCGAGAGTAATCAAAGAATTACGGCCGCCTTGCCGAGTATTCAGGTGTTGACATAAAACTCAATTTCACGAGTTTGTGACATTGTTTAGCATGCTCTGAATAACGGAGCGAAATCCGTGGTTTTGATGTCTCATTTGGGCCGTCCGGACGGTCGAAAACAGGAAAAATACACTTTGAAGCCGGTTGCGGCCGAATTGGAGAGGTTGCTCGAAAGGTTGGTTGGAGAAAAATTGAAAATGAAGGAAAACTTTTTTTTTTGGACTTTTATGAAAACCGGTTCTGTGAACAAAATTTGTATTATAAAATTTTTTTTCTCCTGCTGTTTCTGGGGCCTTTTTTTCGTATATTATCGATTGCAAAAACATTTTTTTACGTATTTTTTTAAAAATTTTTTTGTTGTTTTATAACGGCGAAAAAGTGATTTTTAAATCTTGTTATGATACAAAAAGGCACGTTTTTCAAAGTTAAAATTTGCCTATTTTTTTATATTTATGGAAAAAAACTTTTATATTTATTTAGGAACAAAAATTAGCTTGTTCTTAAAACATTTTTTTGTTTTAAAAAAATATATTCAAATAAAACTTCAATAATGTAACCCTAGTTTGATTTCAATAGAGATAGAAATAGACAAAATTTTATTTTTTTGGTTTTCAAAAAAACTTATTTTTATCTATATTTGTATATTTGAAATTATTTTGAAATAATGATTCAAGTATTCAATTTTAGGGCAGGTTTTTTTAGTGAGTTTTTTTAAGTTTATAATGACAAGAAGTTATTGAAAAATACCCTAAGCATTCATTTAATAAGCTTTAAATTTAGTAACTTCTCGCAAAATTTTTGAGCCGAACTATATATTTTTTTTTGTATATTGCATAGTATTCAAAGGTTTAATCATTTTCTATGAATATTTTTTTCAGAAAAGTGACATTCTTAACGGATTGTGTGGGTCCAGAAGTCGAACAAGTCTGTTCAGCCCCAGATGATGGAACTGTAATTCTTTTGGAGAATCTGCGATTTCACGTCGAGGAAGAAGGAAAAGGCGAGAATGAGAAACGAGAAAAGGTGATTTTTGGGTGGGAAAATGAAAATTTTCCAGGTTTGGTGCGAAATTTTGTTGCAATCGGTGTATAATTACAAATTAACTAGTTTTTTCAGTCTTCAAAGAATTTTTTTTTTCATATATATTCATTTTTCAGGTGAAAATTACGATAAAATGTTCCAATCTAATATTTGACCGCTCTATGTTCTTTTTTTCGTTAAGATAAATGCCACCAAAGAAGAGACTGAGAAATTCCGCGAATCGTTGACCAAACTGGGCGACGTTTTCGTCAACGACGCCTTTGGAACCGCCCATCGAGCCCATAGGTTCTCTTTTTTTCAAAAAAAATTATTTTCAACATGTTCACTGTTTCATTTGGACAACAAACTTGGTGAACATCTTGAAAAGTGGTTCCACGGATTTTTTTACAGAAATCAGAGTCACCCAAAATTTTCTGCAGAAATCGATTTTTTTGAAAGGATCTTTTTACTTGAAAAAAACGACGAAAAAAATGCGTGTTGTTTTTTTAGAACTAATTTTTGAATTTAGAAATAAAAAAATACGTATGAAAAAAACTTGATTATATATATTTTTTTCAAAATTTTCGATTCGAAACCATTTTTGTTCGAATAAAAAAAGTTAGTATAGTTCTATTTCCCAATTTAAAAATGATGATAAAGGATCTGATAGGTTGAATTCTGAATTCAAAAAAAAAAAAAAATGATGACTAAAAATTAGATCGGTTTTAATTTTTTTACGATGTTTTTTTAAAGATTTTTTTCATTGATTTTTAGTTTTTTTCCAGTTTTGTACTTACATTTCAGGTTGGTAGCGAAAAGCATGATTTAAAAAAAGCTTGGAGTTTCGATATCTGCTCAAAAAAATTCACAGAAAAATTCTAGTTTTTTTCTAGATTTTTCCCAACTTATTCGAAGCGATGTTGAATATGAAACTTGACAATTTCATATCAGAAAAAATAAATTTATTCAAAATTTTGTTAGTAAACGACAAAATCATCAAAGTTTATCATTTTGAAATTTTTTTCCATCCCGTAATTCTCCGCATTTCGAATCAGAACCCGTTTTTTTCGAAGCAGAACCAGAAAAAAATATAATAGAATATTTGCCCTTTTGAAAAAAAGCCAATAAATTTTTTCTCTGAAACCAAGGAGGGAATTTCATAATTTAAAAATTTTTTTGTAATGGAAATGATTCAGCTCAATGGTTGGAATCAATCACGAACAGCGGGCGTGCGGATTTCTCATGAAAAAAATGAACTCGCCTATTTTGGAAGGGTAACGTTTTGTTTTAATTTTTCGTGGAAATATTTGATTTTGAGAAAAATTTTAGTATTTTTCTGAAGGTTTTAATTTGTTAGTGGCCACTTTTGTAGTCGGATTAGTGGCCACTCAAGTGGTTGAAGTTTAGTGGCATTTTTAGAAGTCTAAGTGGTACTATTAGACACCTAAAAACTACTGTAGTGGTCACTAAGGCAAAATATAGCTTTGGAAAATATGGAGATGGTTTTAGTGGCCACTCCGGGTTGCCCTTGAGGGACCTCTTAAGTTGCTACTAGGGGTTTCTCAGTTATTCTTCCTGCATTTCTAAGAAAATTTTTAATGACCACTAATGAGGCTCGCCAAGGAATACTTGCAGAGGACACTATAGTGGCCACTATTTTCCGTTTTAGCGGCCACTTCAATAGTTTTTCATCCAGTACTCCTTCCAGTAACTCTGATAATTTTGAAACAACCAGATTGGACCAGGTATGTTGATCCATTGACCCCTAAAGTGGCCACTCAAATTTTTTTTTGGTCTAGTAGTAGCACAGACCTCTATAGTGGCCACTAATTTTTAATCCCTCAAGTGGCAATTAATTCGACTATTATAGTGGCCCCTAAAACTTCAAAACCCTATAGCGGCCACTAAAAATTTTTCCAATTGGTCACGAAAACCCATCACTTTAAAGTCATGTTAATAGCCTTTTTTGGAAATCATTATATTTTGTGAAGTTGATTTGATAAACTTTTCTCATTTTTCAATAAACTTTGAATTTTTCAGGCTCTCCACCAACCGACGAGACCATTTCTAGCGATTTTGGGCGGCGCGAAAGTCGCCGACAAAATTCCATTGATAATGAATTTGATCAATGTGGTACATGAATTTAAAGTTTCTTCTAACCGTCTGCGCCCTCTCTTTCTCTCATCTACTTTACAGAGTTGAAAAGGAGACGCGGTGGAGGGATGAGAGAGTGCAGACATTTAGAGAGACGTTTTTTTTCTTTAAATCTTGCCTCAGTTTTGAATGGAAAAGTGAAAAATTGAAGAATTGATTCATTTTTTTTTCTTTTCAGGTCGACGAAATCCTTATTTGCGGCGGCATGACCTACACTTTCATGAAGATCCTACGAAAAGTGGAAATTGGAGCGTCGGTTTTCGATGAGGAGGTGTGGATTTTTCAAGTGGTCACTTGAGGGCGATAGAAGAAAAAAGATTTAAAATGACTTCACCGCTTTTCAAATTTCACAGAAGCGAAAGTGCCAGATTTTTTTCAGTAAAGTTGAAGAGGTTTCAATTTTTATCAAATTCTTGAGAGCCTGAAAGTAAAGAGAGATTTTTAACTAGAGTGATCACTTGGAATTGTTCACTAAAGGGGCCTCTTCGAGTTATATACTCTTAAGTGGTCTCTTGAAACTTAGTAAAGTTTTAAATCAGAGAAGAACAAATTTTGTAATGCTTCTAAAAGTTTGAAAATTTTAAAGGGCCACTACATTACTTTGGGTCGCATTTGGAATGGCTCAAAGCGTTGCTGAAAAGAGTAAATAACCGCAACGCGTCGAGCCATTCCAAGTGCGACCAATTTCATAGAGCTTCGTATAGTGATCATAAATGTCGAAACCTAGATTCAACGAACAATATATTAGAAACATAAATTTTTTTAAGTGTGTGGGTTGAAACAGAAAAACATTGTTTTTTTGGTAATTATTTTTAAAGATCGTGTCAAGACCTTTATCGAGATTTTTTTCTCAAAAATTGGCAAATGAACTGTCTTGAAGTTTTTAACATATCTTATTAATGAAAAGTTTTTCAGGGCTCAAAAAAAGGTGCACAAAATAATGAATTATGCGAGGTATAAGGGGAAGAAAATCCATTTTCCGGTGGATTATGTGATCGGCGAAAAGTTTGAGGAAAACACGCCGGCAACCGAAATCATTGCATCTTACGGCGTTCCTCCAGGTGAACATTTTTTTTTGGTTTTTTTTAGAAATTGGAAGGAAAACTGGAGTTTTTAATCGTTTTTTTCAGGGGGAATGGGCTAGAAAAATGTTGTTGTCTTTTAGAAAAAATTTTTGAAAAAGTTTCTAGGGAATATGAGTTCTAATAAGCTTTAAAATCGATTTTTTACAGTTAAAAGCTGAAAATGTTGCTTTTTGAAACATTGTCAGCTTACTTGGGAACGCCAGAGGGGTCACTATAGGGGTTAAAGAGAGAATAACCCCTTAAGGGTCTACGAATTATAACCCCTAGAGGGATTACTTTTGCACGCTTTCGTGGCTTTTTTGAGATATTTATTAATTCCAGATGCGTCCCTATAGGGGCTAGTGGTCGATAAAGTGATCCCTAAACGGGTGAAGGGGTCCTCATAGGGTCTGACCCCTAAAGCTCGAGTAGACCCTATAGGGGTCCTTCAACTTCATTCAAAAACGCTCATTTATCCAGTTTTTCCCATGGAAATGCTTCTTCGCTTAAGTTCATCGAACAGAATGTCCCTATAGGGACCACTTTCGCAAGCGTTAGTGGCCCCTATTGGGGTTGATCAAGTGGTCCCTAGAAGGAACCCTTCAAGGGCCTCCTAAGGTAGACCCTTAGGGACCGCTATGGAGTTCCTAAGTAGAAATGTTGGAAATTTGACTTCTCCTGAGCTCAGTCAGTCAGATTTGAAGGAAAATTCCAAAAAATGCTCTTATTTTTGCTTGAATCAATGAAAAATGAGCTGAGAAACCAAGTTTGACCCTGAATAAAAATGAATTCCTAGGCAAAATGGGCCTCGATATCGGCCCAGACACGCGACAAGTCTTTTCCTACATCATCTCTGAGGCGAAAACGATCCTTTGGAACGGACCTGCCGGCGTTTTTGAGTTGAAATATCGATTTATTGATTGAAATTGACCGGGTTATTGATCAGATGGGAGCAGTTTTCGAATGGAACCAGAGCTTTGATGGACGCCGTCGTGGCGGCGACTGCGGAGGGTGCCATAAGTATCATTGGTGGGTTGTGTTCCTAAGGGGTTTGGTCGCATTTGGAATGGATCAGATTGCCGGGAAATACAGATGCGAGTCTAGTTAACAAATGGAGTCCTAAAAAAAATAGTCTCAGGATTTTCTGTAAGAATGTACTTTATAAGGACCCGGAATCCGTATGGAAAAAGGTTTCTTTTCTTTTTTTTTGCCTAATCCCATCACTATCATTGGTAGGTTTATCGAATCTGTTCCCAAAGGATCTGGTCGCATTTGGAATGGCTCAGATAGTCCAGAAGTATAGAAGCTTGCTTTAATAGTATCCAATGCGATTCTAGTTAACAAATAGAGTCCTAAAAAAAGCCAGATTAAAAAAAAGCTTTTTTCGGTGTATCTAGGTCTTTCCTGAACTATTTGGTCGCATTTGGAATGGATCAGATTGCCGGGAAATAGTAAAAGTTTCCAATGCTGGTCTGGTCAACAAATAAAGTCCTAAAAAAACAGTCTTAAAGAATTTTTTGATTTTTGTGTGAATGTACTTTAGAAGGACCTGAATCCGAATGGAAAACGCTTTTTTTCAGTTTATTTAGTCTTTTCTGAATCGCATTTGGAATGGCTCAGAAATAGTTTCGGTTACTCCCATTGCATGGATTTAATCTGGAAATTCGGAAAAATTTCACGGATTCAAAATAGTTTTCTGATTGAAAGTAAGACTTCAACTAGTGAAGCTTCTTAAAAAACTTCACTTAAGGTGTCACTATTTTAAATAAATGACCAAAAGTTTCCTTTCTTCGATATATTCGAAACACCCTTTTTCGCGGTTTTTGACCATTTTTGAGATTTTTTTGATCTTCATTTTGAGGCGGTGGCGATACGGCGACGGCTGCTGCCAAATTCGGAGCCGTCGGCCGAGTTTCCCACATTTCCACTGGCGGTGGAGCGAGTTTGGAGCTTTTGGAAGGTGAATTTTCCGAGCTTAATCCTCTTGCATCTGAAAATTTTCCAGGAAAAGTACTTCCCGGCGTCGAAGCTCTATCCCCGGCACCGACTCAATAAATATTTAACTTTTTATTTATTTCAGTAGAGAAAAAAGTTACCAAGTGATCTCAGCGCATGATACTGTATGATAAAGCTTTTTGGACGACTTTTGTTGGCTTTTTGATTAAAAAACTAGGAAATGGCGAGGAGAGGAATCGAACCAGGAAGTCTCCTTATAGAAGAAAGAAAAGGAATTAATCGAACCAGAGAGTTTCCCGATAAAGAAGAAGCGTTTATCGACCGAACCACATCGGATCATTTTTTTGAGGTATATTTGGAGCTTTTTTTTTTCAAAATCGTGTGTAAGAATCAAACCAGGACCTTTTCAATAGAATTTAGCCGAGCTGACATCTAATTTTGCAGCTTGATGAAAATTTCGACTTTCAGCAAAAACGGGTAGAGGAATTGAACTAGAGACTCTTCTAGCCAGAAATGAGCGCCTCTTTCAGTGAGCCAACAGTTTATTATTACACTATAGAAGCTTATAAGCTATAGGCTCAATAAATCGTCGAAAAAAGCGTGAAAAGAAACAGTAGAGGTTTGGAACTCCTGGCCACTTAACACGCTGTCTCCGTTATTCTCAAAAACAACGGGTACAATAAAAAAAAAATTTTTTTGATTTTGATGAAACTTCATCCAGTGTGATAGCCAATCATCAGAAATGCGGACCCAACTTTTTGAGTCATTTCCTCTTACTGTAGCCGGGTTACGGTAGCCAGGTAGGCACCTGCGTATCTCAGTATTGAAGAGTTTTTTTAGTAGACAAATGATATATCAATCGATAGGTAATCCTATTTTTGAAAAACTTTTTACAGTACATACCATCTTGGGTTACTGTGGGAAAAATTTTTGAGTTACGGCACTTTTTTGCGTCTGTCGAGTTAGTTTTTTTCGACCACCACGAGCTTGAGCCGGGAGATCCATTCTTCCTAGCTTTTTCAAAAAGATACCTTATGAGAAGCTGTACAAGCTGGTATAAGTTCGAAGAAATCCTAGGTGGACCATCATTTCGAAAAAAAATCTCTCCGAAGGCGCGCAATCGTGGTCTTGCGGCGGCCAAATGGGGAAGTCCATGACGCCTGACGGCTCATTCTTCACAGATCCATTCTAAACTTTGTTTCCATTTCACTTATAGATATCTATTAATGGTTTTTATTACCACTTGAGATGATTTCAGGTTGACCATCATCTCGAAATCTCAT
>CAJGYM010000106.1:0-241066 GCA_904845305.1 Caenorhabditis auriculariae
GCTGAAAATCTTGAATCTTGGCTTTCTTTTTTCTTCTGAAACTTGAAAGTTCTCTTTTAGATCTAGCTTCTTGTTGGACTTCTCTCAGAGGGCTTGTCACTGAGAATTCTCTTTATTTTGCGTTAGTTTGCTCAAAAATATTTGCCGTAACGTTGAAAGGAGCATAGCCAAGTTCATGAAGGTCTCGAAGCGAAGAGCCGATTTTGCTAATAACTTTGAGAGCATTTTTTCAAAAAGAAAAGCTCATCCGACTTTCAATGCAAAGTGAAAGTTGATTTTCGAAAAATTTTTTGAAAAATCCATTCATCTACGATCCCAACAGTGTGTGCGAAACGTTCGCGATACGTTTTTAGCGTCTATTCAAAAATTATCCCACTTATGTAGTTTTTTTGGGATAAGTTTCATTATTCCTTTTATAAAATCACTTAAGAAACTTTAAAAAAAAAGAATTTGATGTAAAAAAAAACCGTTTTGTTAACAGGAAAAATCCAAAATGCAAAAAATTCAAAATCGCGCCAAAAACCGCATCGCGACCGCGTTGCGCTCAATTTTTAGGTGCCGCATAGTTGAGAAAAAGGATTTTGATACTCTTTAAGATAATTTATAAAACTTTCTAGCGAGATTAATTATTTTTCCGACGCTGTGTCGGGGTTTTAAAGTCACCGAAGTGGGTGAAAACTCACAAGGAAGGTAACTTTAAGGCTGGGAATTTTCTGAAAATGGCCAGAATACTTCTTGATGTACCAGAAGAAGATCCTGAAAGTCCCAACCTGCAAAAGTGCCTAGTTTTTGAGAAATAAGGGCTTGAAGCTCCAAAAAAGCCTATTTTAACGGATTTTTGAGGGTTTCCTTTGACTTCGGGGTGGCCTTTCTCGAAAATTAGAAAGTTGGGCAGGTTGGAACTTTCAGGATCTTCGCCTGGTTCATCAAGGAGTATTCTGGCCAAACTTGAGTAGATTCCCAACCTTCTTGTCAATTCCTGAAAGATTCCCATCCAGAAGACGTTCTCAGTCTCATTCCCCTCACGACTCCAGCTTAACGGCACCTCATAAAAAGGAACAAGGCGTGAAGAAATCCCCCTCCCGCATCCGTTTCCACTCGATTTGACCTCAATGCCGCTGCCGCCGTCGGCCACTCGTTCCACGGCGGCGACGTTAAAGAAGAGGAACGGCCCCAAGGAGACCGAGGTACTGGCCGTTTTGCCTCGGACCAAAACCGGCTCGTCGCTCGCCTCCATCCCTCCGCCTATCTTCCCAATCCCATCAAGGAATGAGGACCTGCTTCCCTCAAGGCTCTTTCCGCTTATCTCATTAATTTTGTGATTCAATTTGTCCTGTGTAATATCATTGCTCATGTTAGTCAGAACGTGTTTTCGATTGTTCATGTTAGTCAGAACATATTTCGGTTTGCATTGCCTTTTTTTAAAGACTTTGGTGATAGCTTCTTCTTCATAGACAAAGTCAGAAGGGGGAAGGCTCCATAAATTTTCCTTTTTGCTGCCTTTTTGCGCCATTTCATCGGCCCTTATGCACTAATTTTGCTGCCTCTCCCTTTTTCCACCATTTATCGAGCCTTTAAAATCCGAGAAAAGATGGAAGGCTCGGTAGAGGGACCCTTTTTGCTCCCTTTTTGCTGCCTTTTTTGAGCCTCTCCCTTCTAGCGACCGACTTTGCCCAAGTTGAGATCTTAATTCATCAAATTTTGATCAGATATGAGCCTTTTTGATGAGTATTTTCATCTCTTTTCCTTCCCCGAAGCTTTTGAAACGTTCACATTCTAAAGAACACCTTCGAAATGACCTTTTAAATAATTTGTAACTTTTTCTATGATCAAAAAATGTTTTTGGAACCTTGCGAAGTTTGGCGACATTTTTCCTAATTTCAAAGCATTCCTTGTGTTAGGAGCGTTGAGTCACTATAATATGAGCAATAATGTCATATTTTATGTTTTGTGAAACTTGAAGCAATACGCTGTTTTTAATAAATAAAAAAACACCGAAAGCCGAAAAAACCCCCGAAAAAAATGTTTCCAGGACACTCAAAAGATTGATTAAAATTTAAGCTTCGGATCAAATTGATATACATCTTGCAACGTATATCGCTAATGCCAAGTATTTACTTGTCATTTTTGCTAGTTTCTTTTCATGAGGGTATATGAAATAGGTTAATCGGTGAACTGGCTAAAGCCGTCGATATGAATCTGAAGTCGGCTGGATTGATCCTATCGAAGAGCCTTTTTTTCTCTTTTTTTAAGGTCGTGTTGAATTTTTAATTCGATATTTATCCAAAATAATCCCGAATTTGAATATTTTTTTCCAATGAAATAAAGGAATCTGAACTTTGAAATTATAAACCCCCCTCCCCCCATCCTTAGCTCACAAATCATTACGGGCTTGAAAAAAATTTTTTTAGAAAGAAATCTGAAATTTTTTTCTATGGATTTTTTTGTTTTAAGGTCGTTTTCAAAAGAAAAAAATATTTCTCAGCTAAAGCGAAAAAGTTTACCATGCTCGAAAGGGTCAAAAAAGAGAAACTTCAACCTTCAACCTTGATTTTAAAGCTTTTTAGACCCTTCCTGGATCTTGTTTTCCTTATCTCCTCCATCTTTGACAATTTTGTGCTTAAGATCTTGTATGAATTCTGAAAATCTTTATTTTTTTTAGGAACTTTGGGTAAATGGCCGCCGCCGTCCACCAAATGCACGAGTCGGGCTCTTCTCCGCAGAAGGAGAAACCGCGGCGATTCCTTTTCGGCTCCCTTCACATTGAGGTGATTTTGCCATAGACCCATTGATTAATATGATTTTTATTGACCACGATTTTTTTGACTGGATAATCATGAATAAATCAATTTTATGAAAAAGATATAAAACGATAGTTTTTCTTAGGATTTTGGAAAAAGAAAATATTTTTTTGAAAGATTTTGTGTCCGTCTTGCTCCTGGTTACATATAGAAAGCTGGAGAAACTGGGAAAACTCTAGTGGCCACTCAAGGGCTTCCGGAAGAGAGGACACTAAAGTGGCCGCTAGAACCACCTCTATAGAAACCACTATTGTACAACTTAGTGACCACTAGAGTAGTCTAATAGTACCACATAGATTTCTAACGAGGCAACGAGGCTATTAAATTGACCACTATAGTGACCACTAAAACGTCAAAACTCTAAAGTGGCCACTAAAAATGTTTCCAGGAAGGGCCTGTTATTAAAGATTTTCCTCTTGAAACACGCTGATGCCTTCTTCAAATAAAATCCAAGCTTTTTTAAGAACCTTAGCGAAAATTTTAGACAAAAATGGCTCAAAACCCTTGTAGACCCAAAAGGGACACTGAAAAAGGCTCTTTGCCTTGATAATTCTAATTACTGGGAAAAATTTTAGGGGCCATTATAGAGTTTTGACGTTTTAGTGGCCACTATAGTAGTCAAATTAGTGGCCACTTAAGGGGTTGAAAATTAGTGGTCACTGTAGAGGTCTAAGTGCTACTACTAGACTACTGAAAGTTTGAGTGGCCACTTTAGGGCTCAATGGACCAACACAACTGGTCCAATCTCTTTTTTTTTAATTATCAGAGTTACTGGAAGTAATACTGGATGTAAAACTACTGAAGTGGCCACTTAATAGATAACCTCTATAGTGGCCACTAAAACGGAAAATGGTGGTTACTATAGAGATGGGTTAAGTGGCCACTTCAGTGTGCTCTCCAATTAGTCCTTGGCGAGCCTCTATAGTGGCAACTACAAACTTTCCCAGTAATTGAAGCCCTTCTTATAACCGCAGCAAGGAATTTCGAGAAAAAAAAAGAACAGTCTCGCTTTGCAGACGGCAATGAAACTGTTGGCGGGAGTAGGAATCCTAGTGATCCTGGGACTCGTCGTCCTGCTCTACTTCAAGTTCCGAAAGGCCATGTTCGTCCTTCTGCTGCCGACGTCGATCAGCGCCCTCACCGTCGCCGCCATCATCAGCAAAAGGGAGAAGCTCGTCTGGCCCATCATCGCCATTTCGGTGAGCTTCTTCTAGAAATTATTTTTTTATTCATGTGAAGCAACTGGATTGAACTCATTTTCACAAAAAATAATTTTTTTTGAACTGAAATCGAGAGAAAAAAGACAAAAATATTGGAATTTATGAATTACTGTACTTTAAAAAGTCTGCAAAATTGCGTGCGAGCTCTCCGAGTGTATGCACACTGTCTCGCCTATTGCGTCAAATATACAATTTTTTTTTTCCTGAATGGTTTTTTTTTTCTCGGGGATGTCCTTTTTCATCTTCTCATAATTTTTTTTTTCTTTGAAATCTCCAGTGGGATGTGTACTGAAGACAAATTGATTGAGCTCGTACATTTTAAATATTAACGAATTTTCTTTTCAAAAAATGAATAAATAGAAAAACTTAAACTGAAAACTTATGTAGTTACAGATGAGCTTCGATTTTTGAAGAAGAGTTCAAATTTTTTTAAAATCTTTTGATAAAAAAATCGCAAATCCAGAAAAATTCAAAGGTATGATTGAAACAGTCTAACTTGTCTGCGCTCTCTTCCCTCACCAAAAAAATTCGTAAAAAAATAGAAAAAAACTAAAAATAACAGCGTTGGAGAGAGAAAAGAGAGCGCAGACAAGACAGACAGTTCGAGTTTAGCGAATGAAAATATTTAAAATATGTCTATTTTTTTCTCTATATTTTTAACAATCAGAGGAAGCTAGAATTTGTAAAAATTCAATTACTACAGATCTGAAAAAGAAGATAAAACTTTTAAAAATGCGCTTTTTAATTTTTGAGAAAGAGTATATAGGCTTCAAGGCTCTTTTTTGCTTAAGTTTTCCATTAAATCAGTTTTTTTTTTAAATTAGCAACATAAAGTCAATCCCGACGTTCCAATCCCAACATTCCAACCACCGGCGATCGAATCGAATCGAGAAATAACAACCAAAAACGGCAATTACGTCGTCTTGGGCTAGCCAATTTGAAACGAATTGAAGCTTCTTGGCCGCCACAAAAGCCTGTTTTCTTTTTTTGTTTCGGCGCCTTCTTGACGTACTCTCCTTGAGAGACTATGCTAATTTTTCTTGCTTCTTCGAAAGAGGGAAAATACAGGGGTCTTTGTATATATTTCTGGTGGTTTGATATAAAATTAAAGTAGAGAAGACCTTTAGAAGGACCTTCAGAAGGCCCCAGAAAGCTTTTTGAACAGACTTTTCTACCTTTTTAGCTTGAAAATGATCCAATTTGAATTGACCTGCAAATGGCCTGAAAATGATCTGTTAATGAATTGAAAATGACTTAAAAAAATGGCAATTTTTGGAATTTTTTTCATTCAATTCAATTTTTAACAAAAATAATTATATCTTACTTCTAATTCGATTCTGGAGAATAATAAATATGAAGCAAAGCGGTGAAATTTCCAGAATTACTATACAATTTTTTTCATTTCGAAGCGCGTTGAAATGAGAAAGACGCTTCAAACTCAGTTCATCTGAAACTAGAAAATCAAAAAAAAAATTTTTAAGAGCGCCATCTTACTTAAAACGGGCAAAGCGAAAGAAATGCCCAAAATAAACGCGCTGCGTCATTGACGCCTCCCTACTCGCCTCTGCCTCCTTTCTCTAGACCTTGCGTCAAACCGCCCCGAGTCGGGACACCCTGAGACACAAGTACCCCTCCCAACCTCTTTCCAGTATCGCTTCTCGGCCTATTGGCTAAGATCAGTTTGTAGTTACCGTTCTTATCGTATTAACCTACGATATGAGCTCATCGAGCTCTGTATAGGTTATTCCATTTTTGGAGCCGAAGACGGGTCCGGAGCTTGCTCCGACCGTCTGAGGGTCGTTCCGGCGTTTCACTGCTGTCGGACTCGGCCCAGACCTCGAGAGGGTCAAAAAGAAATTTCAAGTCGAGAAATACCAAGTTCGTATACGTTTCATTCAGGCTAGTTGAGTTCAGATTTTCTTTTTCGTACGTTATAGAGCTAGGATCTTTCATTGTAAACGTGACGGAAAATAAGAAATAAGTCAAATAAAACGTACCATATCAAAGCGTTAACATATAGATCTCTAAAAAAAAAATTAATTTTTCACAAACCTTCTTTTCAGATGTTCCACATGATCCTGGCCTCTTACGCCTTGATCATCTTCTCATTCTACTTTATTTTCAAGCCCTTCTACATTATTATGGTGCTTAATTGGGCGTTTGACAGTGAGTTTTTCTGTCATGATCGTTTTCAACTTGCAATCTTTTTAATAGAGAGTCAAATGGTCGATTTTTACAAATTTTTATAAACTCAGGATGAATCTTTCATTTTTCTCAAGCTTTACTATGAATTTTTGTCTTCTTGACGCTCTGAATAAGAAAAATGATTGGATAACTATTCTTCTTCAGAAAAAAAAATTAAATTTCAGCCCTTCACACGGACAAGACGCCGTCGTACTACATACAGTGCACTGGAATCTTTGTATTTTTGTTCAGTTTTATCAGTTTCAATCTGTGGCAAGCCCATGTCGCCGTTCACTTCAAGGTGAGCTCCATTTGATTTTTGAGATTTTGAAAATGGATATTTTCAAGTATTAATGAGAAAAACGAACAATTATAGCTTTTTTCAAATTTTTTGAGACCAATTTGAGAAAAAATTCAGAAGTTAGTGGACATTTTTCACTTGAAAAAAAATCCTCATTGATTTTTTATCTGATTTTATTTTTTTATGTGAGAAAATGTTTTTTCATAGATCAATTTCAAGGTAGAAAAGTAGCCTCACAGTTTTTTTAAATTGTTCGAAGAAGCATATTTTTAAGGAAACCCCTTAATTTTTGAGGGTCACTTAAAAAAAAATTTTTTCTCAAAATTTAGAATTTTTCTCCACACTGAGAGCTTTTTTTCTTAAAAAAAACGAAAAAAATTGAAAAAAAGTATTAAAAAAACGTGAAATTCCCACGCCAATCCTAACATGAGCAACACTCAGGACCACGTCGACACGAAAGCCCCGCCCCGTTCTCACCAACCCACCGTCCTCGTCGTCAACAAACAAGCCATGTTTTGAGTAATTTTTTCTACGATAATATAATTATAATTAATTAATTATTGCTGTTTCTGTATATAGACCGAGTCTTTCACACACACACATATCAGCCCTTTTTTCGATTTTCGTTACAGTAGCCCCTACCGTAAACTTGCTTTACCGAAAAACCTGTTATATTTTGCCGATTGATACCAATTCTGCGGAGCCTTTTCGAAGCTTTACAGCATTGTCCCCTTTTTTTCCGTCTTTGAAATGAACATTTTCTTGTTGAAGGAATCCGTTTTCATGAAAAAAAGGTTGAATTCCGTTGAATTATGTTTTGACCGCAGCGCTCCGAGCCATTCCACGTAGTTTCACTTTATTTTCAGCTCTCAAAATGCACAGACGAATACTTGAAGAACTTCATTACCAGAATATGACATGATAAACGGATAAATAACCAAAATTTCAATCAGTCTTCACTTGGAAAACCAAATAGTCCCAAATGATCGGTTTGCCTTCCGAGGTCAAAACTGTCCAAATCGGCGATTTGTCGCTCCTTTTCAGCACCTCGACGTTGTATTCTTCCACCGTTTTGTGCACTTTTATTCCTTGTCTGAAAATATATAAAAAGATATCCTTTGAATTCAAGCTTTATCATTCTTATTTGACACATTTCATTTTCAGTCACTTTGAAACTTTTATTCAGGCTTCAGAGTAGGTTCTGTGCTGAATCATGGAATAATTGAAGAGTTTTTTGTCGGTTCGCGATAATGTCGTGTATCAAGCGTAGGCGGCGCGTAGAACATCTCGCCTCTCTTTTGATAGTAGTAGACGACTTTCGAGCGCTCCGGCGATCACTGCTTCTCCATGTAGAAACAGTACGGCGCCCAGCTTGTCCAGGGCTGACGGGCGCCGGATTGAATCTCGGACGAGAGCGGAAATGAAGACCGACTACTCGGGTAGTAGAAATGAGATAATAAGTCACGTTAAGAATGAAAGATCCTAGCTCTATAACGTACGAAAAAGAAAATCTGAATTGAACTAGCTCGAATGAAACGTATAGGAACTTGGTAATTCTCGACTTGAAATTTCTTTTTGACCCGCTCGAGGTCTGGGCCGAGTCCGACAGCAGTGAAACGCCGGAACGACCCTCAGACGGTCGGAGCAAGCTCCGGACCCGTCTTCGGCTCCAAAAATGGAATAACCTATACAGAGCTCGATGAGCTCATATCGTAGGTTAATACGATAAGAACGGTAACTACAAACTGATCTTAGCCAAAAAGCCGAGAAGCGATACTGAACGAAGGTTGGGAGGGGTGCTTGAGTCTCAGGGTGTCCCGACCCGATGCGGTTTGACGCAAGGACGAGAGAAAGAAGGCAGAGGCGAGCAGAGAGGCGTCAAAGAGGGGGAGCGTTATTTTTGGGCACTTTATCCGTTTTGGGTATTATGACGCTCCCATCTTTTTTTTGTTATATTACAATTTCAGATGAATTTAGTTTTGAAGTTTGAAGCGTTTCTTCCATTTCAATGCGTTCCGAAATACAATAATTTCAATTATTGTCATTTTTGCGCACATTTTCCGATATTTTTCACAAAATTTATCTCTCTTTTTCAATAAGCTACAAAATTAGGAACAAAAAAAATTTAATTGAGGCATAAATTTCAAAAATTGCCATTTTCAGCTCATCTGCAGGTCAATTCAAATTGGGTCATTTTTTAGGCTAAAAAGGTAGAAAAGTCTGTTCAAAAAGCTTTCTGGGGCCTTCTGAAGGTCCTTCTAAAGGTCTTCTCTACTTTAATTTTTATATCAAGTCATCAGAAATATCCAATAAGATCCCTGTATTTTCCCTCTTTCCAAGAAGCAAGATATAAATATTGTTGATCAAAAATTGAAACCAAATTTTTATCTTTTTCTTAAGGTTCATAGAAAAAATATCTAAATAAGCCTTTATTTTTTCCCAAGTAAGGTCCTTTTACTTTGAACTATTCCCTGAAAATTGGGCGCTCCTCGATGTACCAAATTAGGCATTTTTGAGGCATTAAGACCTTCATTTCTCGAAAACTAGGATTTTTTGCAGTTTGAGACTTTCAGGATCTGTCTCTGGGTCATCAAGGAGTGTTCTAGCCAATTTTCGAAAAATTCTAAACCGCAAAGTAGAATGACCTCGGAAAACCACTCACTTTAAGCATTTCTGACAAATCGTGAGCTCGATGAGATTTCCAAGGCCACGACGGCGATGATCAGGAAGCACAAATTGATGATTAAGCATGCCCCAGTGATCGAGCATCTCAAAAGCCACAGCGCCGTCTTTTTCGTGTCGAATCATTCCAGAAGGAAACCGGCGGAGTTTTTCTCTGAAAATAAGTGGATTTTCCTAGATTTTTTCCAAAAAAAATATACTTGGGAGCTTTAAAAAAGGTTTAGAAATCAAGATTTTTCGTCTCTTTCTCGATAGACATTTTTAAAAAATACTCATTTTTCTGTCAAAAAAATTTTTGAATAAGAACCTTATGAAGTTCAAAAAAATAATAGAAAAGCTGTTTCAAATCAAATATCGAACTGATTTTTCTACTTTCTGTTTAAAAAAATCAAAAAAATGAAAAAAAGAGCCGTTCAGAGCTCGCCTTATGCGCTCCACGGCTAATTTCTTATTTCTTATATTGCATAGTAATTGAAACAGTGAATATGGCTAAATTTTATTTTTAAGTTTTAATTATCGATTTTCTCCCAACTTGGTCAATTTTTTTAGTAGTTTTTCCCAAGGCCTTACTTGGTTTGATGAATCTCATCCTTTGTGGAATGTCGCCATGTTTCTGTGATAATCTGCGCGTCTTTCTCAGGATCCACGTCGTCTTAAAATTGCTTTCTCGCACTCTTTGAAGATATAAAAAAAACCAAAATAATAGCCCTCTGGAGGATCCGGAATCTTCATTTCGAGGACCTTTTTCGTCTGCTCTTCATCCATATAATACATCGTGCAAGGGTAGGATTTCGCTTCGTAGCATGGAAAAACCTCGGTCACGTATTTCTTGGCCTGGAAAATTTTGGAAACTCAAAAAATCCTGAGTTTTTTTTGGTTATTGAGTTTTAAAATTGAAAAAAAGCATACGGCAAGCCGAATTCCCAAGCCGTCTCCGATCCAAGTACTACCGGCTCTCAACGTTGCTTAACTTGCCAGATCGGACGGGATGGCGTGTTTTCAACGTGATGTGGTCGTATGCAAGAGAAGGAAGACGGCACTGGGGAGAGAAAGCCTCGCGCGTTTCAAGCGTGTGTGATAGGAAATTCACATTTTTTTTTTCCTTTTCTCTTCGAATCAAAAAAAAATTTACCGCATTAGAAAATTTAATGTCAGCAATGAGCAGAAGAGCCTCCTTTTGAAATAGTTTCTCGACGGCGACGAATTCTCGGAAGCCATTCACGAAATCTTCTTCGACAAAGTTTCCTACATTTGTCGTCAGTATATAATTTCTGAATATTCGAACTTTATTTGAAAAATAAACAAATCAAAAACTGACCTGGTGATTTTGTTGACTTTGAGGCCATAAAAATAAACAGCGTTGTTTGCAGCAGTATGAGAATAAACTTTGAACTTTGTGTAGGGAAACGACTTTTCCAGTTCGATTTTCAAAGAATTGTAGAATTGAATGTTTTCAGGATTTTTTTCCATCAATTTTTGAGCCTTTTCCAAGTCCTCATTCGATTCGAGCAACTTCAGTTTTTGCTGCATTTTCGGCTGAAAAATAGTTTCAATTATTTTATATCAAAGATCTAGAATTTAATGAGCAAAAACGATAGGAAAAGGGTAATTTTGCGTTAAAAAGATTAGAAATATCCACAGACGTTAGTAATTGGACGAAGCGTCTAGAAATGACTGATCATTTCGTGTTTTTATCAGTTTCCCGCTATCGATACGAACATTTGCGCGATTTGAGGCGTGTTATGACAATACAAATCGTCGTGATTTCCGAAAAGGTTCGTTTGAACTTTTCGACGGGCTAGAATGTTCTCTGATTGATAAGAAACTTGGGAAGGCAACGTCAAATTAGAGCTGAAACTAATTCGTCCACTTTTTCTCGTTTCTTTCACGGCTTATACTGCTTCCCAACTTCTTTTCTATATTTCTATCTTCAATATAGCTTATATTTCACACTTCAACTGTGAAAAGAAGTCAAAGAAAACGTCCCTCTGTAGTGGTTCTCAATTGAAAAAAACATTATGAAGGTCCGTTTCGACTCTAGAGAAAAAGGAAAATATTATTTTTAAGTTAGTTTAACAATTATTTTCTCTCTTTTTCTAATTTCCTTTCTTTCATCAGCTCTCAAGTACTTTCTGAAACTATTAGAAATCAGCAATAACAAATTTCATTCCGACCTTGCAAAAAAGTGCGCCGCACCTTTGCATGATCGCTGAACACATGCCACGCCCCTTTGTTTTCCGCCGAGAAATTTTGTTGTTTATTTCGCAACAGACGTGATGTCACTCTCCCGCTTGTGTTAATGCTTTTACCAATCACTCGTGAACCTTTCTAGAACATTTATATCAATAGGATCAATTATTTTCGTCTCATTAGTTCGCTGTGAATTTATTTTTAATTCAACTTTTTTTTTCCAGATGAACGGGAATCTACGGATTCCTCCTGTAAAAACGTTCCCTTCAAGCACCGATGAAACACGGCGAATCGTGTCTGAAAATCAGCCGAATTTTTTCACCGGTCTCCTTGTGAATGTTGGTTTTTCTCTCATTTCTCTAAAATCTAAACAATTTTTCCAGTTTTCGAAGAAGATATTATTCAACGACGCGAAAAATATCGCAATTTTCTACCTAGTTTTCCTGTCAGCTTTGGCGTTCTTAGAAAGCCTTTATGAGTTTGACGGAACCTTTTTCTTGGTTCAGGTTTTCCCTCCTTTGATTATGTTTTTTAAAGTTATTTTTTTCAGAAGAATAATTTTGTAAATCAATATGGAGTGAAGATTGGATGGTTCTGGACGTTGGCGATCGTTGGACCCTTTATTTGGTTGGTTTTTTACACAAATTACATGGAAAATGAGGATTATTAATGATTTTTTTTTCAGGTTTTCTTCGAAAGCCCACAACAAGAAAGATAGTCGGGATCAGCCTTTAATCGATATCGCTCGGTTGGGTGTAGCCACAGCTTGTTGGTATGGAGCCACGAATTTGTGAGTTTTGATAGTTTTGAATACTTTTAAGGCGCAAATGAAGAAAATTTCAGAAATTGGAAAATTTGACTATTTTTTTCAGCTTCTTTATTCAAGTTCCCGTTCATAAACAGCATTTTCAAGTGTTGATATTTCTGAAACTTGAAAAAGGGTCATATTTCTAAACAAAAATAAAATTTCCAATTTTTTTAAAGCATATTTTCCTATAAGTTTACGATTAATTCAGCTTAAAAAAAAATTTTTTTCTTCACCAAATTTTTCCAGTAATAAGCTTTTAGGGTATTAATTTCATATAGAACTTCAAAAAAAAATTAAGATGCTTAAATTTCCGCACCAAAAACTAGTGTTTTTCAAGCCAACCTGCGTCTTTGAAAAAAATTTCTCGATATCTGGTTTTATAAGGTTTTTTTTTTTGGATTATTGTCTACTATTTTTTATTTTTTTTAGTGCTTCTGTAGGCGAAGAAATCTTCCACGACCCAAAAAAACACAAAAATCGGCTCTTCGTCTTGAAAATATTTTTTGAAGTCACTCCATGCTCCTTTAAACTTTTTAGTAAAGTTTTTCAGAGTTTGTATAATTAGTTTATCGCTTTGAAAAAATTACCAATTTTTTTCGCTTTTTCATTAATTATAAGGTTAATTTAGTTTTACCTTTCTCCCTTCATAATTTTCTGCCTTCAAAAAAGAAACTCATATTTTTCAAGGTTCCGCTACATACACGAGTTGACGTCGCACTGCACTTCGGGACTCAGTTTTTCGCTCCAAAAATGCGAAGTCGAGGGCGGAGACTGGATCCACGGCTGGGACTTTTCCGGGCACTGTTTCCTCATGCTCTACAGCATCCTTGTCCTCACTGAAGAGGTTTTTTTTTGGAAAATAATTAAGTTTATTCACGTTTGTATTGAAAAATTTTCCAGTGGAAGTATTAAATTTAAAAGAAAAGAAAAAAAAAAGTTTTTTTTCGAATTTCCTCCGGGAGTAGCTCATTTTTTTCTAGATTTTTTTGAAAGGGTTTCCTGCATCTTCAATATTTTTTTGAGAATATTAAATTTTTTTAAGCTATTATTTTTTTGAATTATATTTTTTTCAGAGGGCTTCCTAGGTACTATCTACAGTAAATTATTGAAAAATCTTTTTTTTTTTTGGAAGAAAAATTTGATATAAGAACGAGAAAAAAATGCCTTGTATATTTTAAAAGGGTCATTTTTCTTATTCAGATTTAAAAATTTCACAACAATTTTTGGCAAAAGTCCCGAAAGATTTCAGAAAAATCGGTTTCTATTCTTGTGTAGCTTTCATAAATTTCGTCCCTAGGGCCTAAAAAATATTAAGAATAAAAGATGGAAAAAAAGATTTTTAAGATTCGAAGTAGATAAGGAAGGAAAGAAACCCAAGATGCAAAAATTTGAAAAAAAAACCAGCTTTTCCTAGAATTTTGCAGATTTACCTGTTTTAAAAGTAACTTTTTTCCGGTTTTTATACTTTTAGGATGTATTTTTATATATTCATTCCTTTTTCCTAGGCTTCCGCATTCCGAAACTACCAAAAAGTGACGGACGAAGTTTTGCCGACCAACGAAGATTGGGAGGACCACCGAAAAATCACCCGAATCATCAACTTTTTCTTCGTCGCCATGGGCGTCTTGCACGTCCTTTGGGTTCGTTTATGATCGATTTTCACTGATTTATCGATTTTTTTTTGCAGTTCAAACAGCTCATGATCTCGGTCATCTACTACCACACCTGGGTTGAAGAGGTTCGTTGGTTTTTAACTGGAAAAAAAAAGAAACAAAAAAAAATTTTTCAAGGCTCCCGATTTTAAAAAAAAAACCTTTTTTTATTAGTTTATGTGCTATTAGTTGCTTGTATAAAATTTCAAAGAGGTTTTCTGGATTCTATAAGTTTTTATCAAATTTTGTAATCGAAAAAAATGAAGCTTTTCCGAAAATTATATTGGCGATTACTTCGTTAAAAAAAGCTGAAAAAAATAATATAGCTTCATTTTTGATAGTTTTAATATCAAAAAAACTGCGAGAATTTGATGATTCCTTCGAAAAATAAATACCTTTGAAAAAAATTGAAGCTTTTAAAAAAATTAAGTCAACCTCTTTTTTTCTGCCAAAATAACTTTAATTTTTGGTAGGAATTTCGATTTTATTCCCTTTTTAAGGTTTTTTTGGATAGTTTCGAAACAAAACCAAAAAAATTTTTTTATTCAATTTTTTTCAAAAAAATGAGAACTTCTTGGGTGGAATAATTGTTATATTCTTTTTGAAGTTTGTTCCTAATATTTTTTTAGGCCATTTTTTTAATTTTTTTCATGATGTTTTTATTTTTTTAATCGAACAAGTTATATTACACTGAAAAATTTTTGAAAGTCAATTTTTGAACATGGAAAAAAATTTATTTTTCAACGCCAAAAAGTCATTAAAGATCAGCTTCAAATGTTGATTTTTTTCAGTTTTGAAATTTTTTTAGATCTTTTTAATTTTTGATAATTATAAGAAAGACTTATTCTGATAGTTTTCAGGCAATTTTAAAAATTTTTTTAATGGTATCTTATTTCCAATCGAATGTAGAAAAAAATTAATTTTTTTGGCCGATTCCCGCCGAAATTCATCAAGAATTGGCTATAAAAGTCAATTTTTTTGCATTTTGAAGGGTTTTTTTAACCATTTATATTCTTTATTTAAAGGAGAAAACTTTTTTCCGATGTTCTATGGTATTCTATTTCAGTTGAATAAGAAATAAATCAATTTTTTCCACTTTAAAATCGAAATTCCCGCCAAAATTAATCAAAAATTGGCTGTAAAATTCGATTTTTTGCAGTTTGAAGGATTTTTAACCACGTACATGCTTTATTCCAAAGAGAAAAACTTTTTTTGGTGTTTTAAGGTATTTTATTTCAGTTGAATGAAAAATTTCCAATTCAAAATCTTAATTCCCGCCGAAATTCATCAAAAAATTGGCTGTAATATTTGATTTTCTTGCAGTTCGGAGGAGCCTTGACGGCGGTGGCCTGCTGGTACCTTACCTACCGGGTTTTGTATCCCGCGGGATTCCTGCAAAGTCCCATCGATCGGTCCAAAACCAGCAAGCGCGTCTCCAACGTCAAACGGCGCTGATCAACTCGATTTTGAACTGAAATCTTTTTTTTCAAATCCCCACGGTTAACTTCTTTTGGTTCTTTTTCCAGTTGTGTCAATTTTGAGCCTTCCTGAACCATTTTTCCATCGATCTTCACGCTTTTTAGTTCATTTTAGTCCCGCTTGCATGTCCCTGTGTTGTCCCCCCGCATGTCCGCTTCAGAAGATCGATTCCGAAATGGTTCGTTTCGCTCCGAAATTCATTTTCCATGAAATTCTTAACTACTTCTTCTACCTGTGAAATTGTTTCGTTTTTGTATAAAATAAAGTCTATTTTCTGGAATTGTCTGGATTTTTCTGTAAATTCCTTCTGTGTGGAATATTTGTTTAAATCAGATTTTTCAGGTCCAAAAAAATTTCAGCGGCTATTTTTTCTTTCTCATAGTTGCTCCATTGAGAATCGATCTAGATTTTTAAAAATATGCCCTTTTTTCAAGAAAATGGATAAATGGCTTTTTTTTTTGAGAGTAATGTTGCTCCATTGAAATTTATGGTTTAAAAACAATACAGGTTTAAAAAAATCGATTTTCAGGTCCAAAAAAAAGTTTGAGTCCAGAGGCTATTTTTTCCTCTTCGTTATTGCTCCATTGAAAATCGATCTGGATTTTTAAAAATATGCCCTTTTTTCAAGAAAATGGATAGATGGCTTTTTTTCTCGATCTCGATTAAAGTTGCTCCATTGAAACTTTTGGTTTAAAAAGTATACAAACCTTTAAAAAAATCGATTTTATTGATTTTTTTAAGTTTCTCAATTTTTAGAAAAAAACACAAAATTTTTAAATTCAAAGTGAACGGCTCTTTTTTCTTGACCAAATTTGCTCTAATTTCAATTTTCCAGTCCCTTCCCAAAAGCTGGACACGTCTTTGAAGGAACACGACAATTTTCGTGTCAAAATTCGGCTACCGTAACCGCCAAATGGCGTCAAGAATGTCGGGACCAAGTGTCGAATCCAATTACGACAGCACATCAAACGACATGGATGGGTCCATTAAATCCCCGCTCCGCCCACTTTTTCAGTTCCAGCCGCGAGGAAATAGCAAGGTGGGTTTAGCGACAAAACATCCATACGAAAAAAAAACAGAAAAAAAAAAATATTTAGAGCTTCAATTTCGAAAAAATTTCAAGCCCCGCAAAAATAGCACGGTGAGAAATTGACCGTCAGCTGCGATTTTCATTGGATTTTGTAACGGGAGGATCTTTTGAGCCGCGGAAAATAGCATGATAAACTTTAAGGCTTAATTTCGTTGTGTATTCTTTTTGAAATGAATTTTAGCCGCGCAAAAATAGCAACTTGAGAAACGGGATTCGAGCTGCGATTTTATCGGATTTTTGAGCAGCGAAAAAAAGAGCAGTGGGGTGAAATTCAAGGCTCAATTTCGTGCAAAATTGATTAATTTTGTTGTGGATTTTCTTTGAATTATAGTTTCTAGCCGCGCGAAAATAGCTATTCAAAAAATTAGCTTTGATCGCGATTTTTCTGGAATTCAGAACTGGAAGATTTCTGAGCCGCGAAAAATAGCATGATAAGTTTTCAAACAGAATTTCGTATGAAGCTTCAAAAAAATCACGGCAGGTTTAATTTTAATATAAATTTTTTTAGCCGCGAAAAAAATAGCACGGTCATTTTTTTGAAGTAAAAAAATTCGGATGAAGCTGCAAATTTCGTTAGGGTTCGTTTAACTTTAAAATATTAGCCGCGCGGAATAGCGTTTTGAGAAATGGGCTATCAGCTGCGTTTTTGATTGGATTTTTTGAGCCGCAGAAAAAAAGCACAGCTGAACTTTGAAAGAAAGTTTTGAACCTTTAAAACAAGAGGAACATCTAGCCGTGGAAAATGGCCATTGTTTGAGACATAAATATTCTCCTGTTATTGAAACTTTGAGCCGCGCAAAAATGGCAGTCTTTTTTTGTTTTTCATTTATTTTTTGAACTAATTTTGAGCCGTTTTCGTATGGATGTTTATAATATAAAAGAAAAACCCCCTCTTGATCTAATATTGGCCTTATAATTAACTCTGATCAAACTATCCGAAAGAGAAGTTATCAGGAATGAATCAATTTTTTTAATTCCATCAAAAAAAGGTGGAATTACTTCACCTCACTGTTTCAAAAAATTTACAGGAAAGCTTTGTGCTTTTTCTAAAATGATTCAAGCAAGGAGGGAAAATTTAAATTTTATAAATTTCATTGATTTTCGAGAAAAAAATTATTTAAAAAAAAGTTCCTGAGCCTTTTTTCCGTGTAAGTGAATACGTGCCCTTAAAAAACAAATAACGTGCATTTCGCCTTCCCAATAAGTTTCTCCAACTCAGGTATTCCCCCAGGTGCTCCAATTAGTCACCGTACTTGCTAATCACGCGATGAGTGCGACTCAAAGTCTCAAAGTCTGATGTTTCGTCCTTTAACGGCCCTCAAGGGATCACTTCACTTCCTGTTTCTCTTACTGTCGTCTGCGATGTATCTGGAGTTGTAGAGATTAGAGGATTTATCAAATTTGTTCAAAATTTATTAATTTTCTCTGTTTCTTGAGCTTATCAGTTAGAAATGCTTAACTTACGTTTCAAATGGAGTTCAAAACCTTTTCTTCATCTTATCAAGTCGATCAGTTGGGGTTGGTAAAAAAAAAAGATAAAGTTCACTCGAACAAAAATGAGGGTGTACCCCGCAGTGAACTTCGAAAAAAGTAAGCTTTGATTTTCGTGGTGCAACCCGCGTTGGACGGCGCGCACCCCTGGGGCAACCGGTCGGGAACTAAATTTTTTTTTTTGGGCTACCGTAACAGCCTAGGATGAAACTGTAGCAAATGGTAGTGTTGGGAAACAAACCAATTCGAAATCGTGTAAGGAATTAGTGCCTTTTTAGGTATTTAAGGTACTCAAGAAACAGAAGTCGATAACTTTTGAACAATTTTGATAAATCCTCTAATCACTACAACCCCAGATACATAGCAGACGATATTTATCCTCTTTTTTTCTTTTTAGGTATTATTTATTTATTAAACCAACCGGCGTGCACCCCTGGGAACACTTCGGGGTTCACCGCAACTTTTGTTAGAGTCAATTAAATTAGAAAAAAAAGAGGCAAAACGTTGTTTTGGACGTTGAGAAGTCTGGACGTGTTAGAGGTTTTTTTTCAGTCGGAATGTAGGTTTTCTATCAGGAAAGTTTGACGCGAAAATTACTTTCTAAATATCCGACTCTCAATACTTTCAGAATAAAATTCTGAAGCGAAAAAATCGAATTTTGAAAAATTCTGCATTTTTTTATTCACGAGTGGAATTGCTTTTTGGAAAATTGAGGTTGAGGACTTCCAAAAAGTCCATCTACTGATTCTGTGATTTTTCGAAAAGTGGAACGGGTTTTTTCTAGTCGAGTTTATTTTTAAACTTGAAAATATTAAAAGAAACCACTGAGTCGAAATTGAGCTCAATCAAGCTGAATTCAGTTAAAAATAAAGCGACCAGAAAAGTTTTATGACCCCAAATAACTAGTTTTTTTATCGAAAAGAAGACATTTTTGGAGAGCGAAAATTGTTTTTCTTTCAATTATCCAGCTTAAATTAAACTTGAGGTCAGATTTAGAATGAGAAGAAAAAAAAAGTTATCTTTCGAAAATTAAATTACGGTAGGCAACTTTGTGTAAACGGTTCCTTTTCTGTCTTGGCGTCAAGTTGAAATTTGCGTTTTCTCAAAAAGTACAGATTTTTTGCGAGTACATATTTGGTAATGCCAAGAAAAGCTGAAAATATCTCAAAAATCATTTCTCAGCGGTCTTCAAAAATTATTCCGAAATAGAGGAGTTTCAAAAAATAATCCTCAAACTTTCCGACAAGCCCTCAAAATCCTCACGGAGCTCCGTGAATGGCCGCCGAAGCTCCGCCCCTTCCCACCTTGGCCACGCCCCCATCTAGCCTCTCTCGGTCCGACGCACATCCGCCCCCCCACTTTGAATCGTTTTCCTTCTTCAACTTGAAAAACCTCGGAAAAAAATCGTCTCGAAATCCAATGGACGACGTCCCACTCCACATGATGGCGCCGAGCAACAACCGTGAGCCAATCAAATTTAAATTAAAATAAATTGCTCAAATTCGATAAACGACGCTCCCATTTACACTGATTCGATTTGCGACACGCGTTTTTTCCCTTGTTCATATGCTGTAATTTGTGATAATTTCCCCGGTCGGTTATATATTTATTGGCGATGGGAGCCGTCGGTTGCCTCACTGCTTTTCGAGTCTTCCTGGCCGGAAAATGACCTTTTTTGGATTAGACAAGTTCCCTGGATCCAGTTTCTCACTCACTTTCTTAAAATATGGGCTTCCAAACTTCCTAAAAGGCTTTTCAGGTTTTTGGCCTTCCAATGTTAGATAAAACTTGTGAAAATCCAAATCCTGTCTTCAAATTGTTCCGAAAAAATTGGATTCCAATAGGTTCCCTGGATTCTCTTTTTTTCACATTTATCTTTAAAATACGCTCTGAAATCTCCTTGAAGGTTCGTCAGACTATTTTTGCCCTATCAGCTTTGAAAAGTGAACCTTTAAATCCCATTTTTGGCTCAAAATTGTTTCCAAAAAATTTTTCAAATTGATCAGACTTACTATCAAAAAACGAGCATTTTTCAAAGTCGACTTTTCCAAAGTTTGACAGACCTCCTCGGCATTTTCCAAGCCCATATTAGGAATCAGCGTTCAAAGTTGCTTCTAGTGAACTTTGTCTCATTAAAAAAACTTCCTTCAACTTGAGGAACTTGTAAATTTTTAAGATAGACTCAATTTTTTTGAAACTTGATTATTTTGACGTACTCGCATAGGGAGGGGTTCTAATATGATTTTTGGCGAAGAAGGACGATTAAAAAAGAGCACAGAACTGTTAGTTCGTCGGAGCGCACTTTGAAGTCATCAGAATGATTTTCTAAGGCTGTTATTTCTCTTCGTCGAATTTTCTGTAAAGAGCGGCTACTTTTCCTTAACAAATTTGAACGTTGTTCAGTTCACAAAACTGAAAATTTATTTTGAGCCTGAAAAAGCCTGAAATCCAAATTAGGCGGCTGTTTTTTCGCGTTCATGTTTGCTGCACCTTTTTTCGAAAAAAAAATTCAGACGGCGCTATTTTTTCAAGACTTTTTTTAAAATTTGAGCGGCTAAAAATAGAGTAGAATTTAGGGATAAGGACTTCTGGTCATATTTTCTTAAAGTAAAAGCTTTTTGAGCCCTGGCAAAGAGGCGTTTTTTGAAAGGTTTGAGAAAATGATCTGATTTCTCTGCGCTCTCTTTTCTCTCATTTTCCTCTTTCTGTGATCTCTATGGTGAGAGAAAAGAGGGTGCAGACAGGTCAGACTGATAGAAGTTGATGAAGGAATTCCAATCAATCAATAAATCAATCAATGACTTTTTTTTTCTATTAGTAGATGTTATCAACTAGGCGCAAAAAGATCTTTTTTGGAATTTAGTCCTGCCATTTTTTTCATTTTATAACTTTTCAACCGTAAAACATTCTCAATACTGTATATAGTCATCCGGAAAACGGAGAACCCCGTGGAAATTCAGTAATAATTTTCCCAGCGATCCAATCAAAAGTCTGAAATTGGATTTTGGTGGGATGGGAACCGCCGCCGCCGCCGCCGCGCACTGTACTGCACCCCTCCTTTTATAGTCAAAATTCAACCGAGAAAGAAAAATGACGACTAACTGGGCCGCCGAATTGGCCAATATCGCCGAATTTTTCGACCTTCCACAGTTTCGCAAAAAACCGGCAGACTACAGTAACCGTAGGTTTTTCGTGGCGAGACCAGGGATTTTTCGAGTTTGCATGCACTTTCCGTGCACTTTTGCAACGTGGAATAGTTATTCTTGAGTCTCTTGGAACTGTCTGACTTCTCTGCGCTCTCTTTTTTTGCGTGCTATTCTCATTTTCTATGAGTTTGAGGGAGAAGGAGACGCAGTCAGGTCAGACAATTTTAAGTCTTACCAAATAAGGTAGGAAATTTTTCAAAGAAGGGCGTGAAAAATTCTTAAAAACTGAAAAAGAGCTTCTTTCAACTTTAATCGGTACAGAAAATTTTTTTTGAAAAAAATTATCCCTTTCCAAAAAAATTCGTATTTTTTTCTCCAATTTTTGATATTTTTTTAATAGTTTTTTTAGAAGAAAATATCTAAGTTTGAAACTACTTTTTCCTTTTTTTCATTAAAATTTTTCCAGCTTTTTTTCATTTTTTTCTAAGCGCCATCATCTGAAAAAAACAGAATCATAAAGCTGGAAATAAATTTCGAAAACTTGAATTTTGAGCCAAACAAATTCGAGTAGTTTACGCTCCACTGATAAATTAAGCGCCCCCTCTTTCCCACTTCTTTTAACGTTTCAGTAATTGTATTAGGAAAATGTCAGGTTTTTGAAGCTTCTGAGAAAGATGCATGTACGCTCCATGGATAAAATGGCCATTTTTTGCTGATTTCTTTAGACCGTTTTTCTGACGTCAGTTTCATAAAGAAAATCGGCCTTGAATAAAAAAATTTTCGATTTGAAAAACTCGATATTTGTCAAATATCTTTTAAAACTCTTCAAAAATGAAAATATGGCCTCTTTTTGAATATAATGAGTCACTGTGAATTAAAAAACGGTGCACATGGAATGGCTAAAAGCGTAAAGTGCAACCGACCCAAAGCGACTTGCGCCTTCCAGGAACTCAATGTCAGAAACAAGTTGAAGAAGTTTTGAACCAACTTTTTTTCAATTTCAACTAGAGTCATTCTACCTGCGGCTAGAAAAAGAAGTATAGCGATGATTCATTTCAATTTTCAGTGGCGGTCTTCCCGATCATCTCGCCGTACGAGTTCCAACACCTGAAAAATGCCCGAGACCATCTTCCCAAGCACGAATATGGCGCCTACGAGTGTGAACTGCCCATGGAAACGGCGAAAAATGTTCAGCCGACTAAAAGGAGCAAGGAAAAGGTTCGGAATCGGGCCTTTTTGGAGGCATACGGACAGTGAAAAGTCTTTAACATTCTATAATCATAGATATAACGGGAAAGTTCCTTCGAGACCTTCAGAAGGAGCTGAAAAGGTTCCGCTAAGCCCTAAAAATAATGGGAGAAGGTGTTTTAAGGCCCTTTTTTATTGCCTCACAGGATTTTTTTTGGATCTTTTTTTGATTTTCTTTCCAGCATCTTTTCGATAAAAGATGCGAAAAATTCTCTTTTTCTTACCTAGGATTTAACAAAATCTATTAATTTTTACCACCCCCCTCACGTCGTTTCAAAAAGAGGTTTTTTTATAATTTCAAGAAAGTCGTCGGAATCTTACATAAAGCTTCATTATACATATGTTTTGCTTGAAATACCTTTTTAACTGCTTTTGCGGCTTTAAAGGAAGAATCTCAGGATTTTAGACAGTGAAAGGACTATTTTTGAAAATGCATACTGAGAAAATTTGAAAAAAACCGTATACTTTTGATGCTAATTTCGCTTCAAGACCTGTTTCCATTCTGAAGCGTCTCGAAGCGAAAGCGCAAAAAAGACTGGGATTACGGTAGCTTTTTTTCTGCGGTTCTTTTTAAGAAAAAGTCCTTTTTGCGCATAGTGTGCCTAAAAAAAGTTGGACTTCTTCAATTGTCTCTAAAAAGGCAACTGAAATCGAGAATTTGCTCGAATATATGTTGAAAGTTCTTCTAGAAAAGCAGAGTAAAAGTAGCCAAATCATATATCAAACGACGATCTTTCCAGTAGTACACTCTATTTCAATAAATCTTCTCTCTGTATCAAAAAAAAGAGCAAAAAGGCCGTATTTCCCACCCTAAAAATTTTTTTTTCGGTCCAGAATGCCGATTACTGTCAAGACGCGCAGCTGCAGCAGGAGCACGACAAGAAACAGCGTCGAAACCGGACGACTTTCACCACTTTCCAGCTTCACGAGCTCGAGACGGCCTTCGAGAAATGTCACTATCCTGATGTCTATTCCAGAGAAGCTCTGGCCAACAAGGTCAAGCTGGCCGAAGTTCGAGTCCAGGTGAGGATTTTTGAAAGTTTTCCGGAGAGGGAAATCAACTGAGAAACGCCAGAGGGACCTCTAGAGAGGAGTTAGGTGAACAAAATGGTGCTCCCTAAAGTCTAAGTAGTCCCTATAGGGATTATGAGTCTGACCATTAAGCTCTTTAAGCTTGAGTGGTCCCTATAGTGGTCTTTTGTTTTTTTTCGAGTCTGAAAGTTAAAAAGACGTATAGGACCACTAGTATACTCTTTTCCTTACTTTGACCACTAAAGTGGCCACTTTCGCAAGTTTTAGTGACCCCTATAGAGGAAGGCAAGGGGATCCTAAGAAGGGGACAAAACATTAATAATAAACCGGAAATCTGAGAAAAGCTCAAATTTTTTTTTCGAAAAAACCAAATTTTTGAGATTTTTGACATCATACTTTTTCATTAGTTCAATGAAATTTTTCATCATTTAAAAAAAATCCTTATGAAAAAAATTATATTTTCAAGCTTTTTCTACCAACATTTCAAACTATTCGAATTTTAATGATACTGCGAAAAAAAAGACGAAAATAATGGAACGCTTTTCGATTAACCCATGGTAGAATTGCTAGTATTTTTGTGGGTTTTGGCCAGAATTTTTTTCATTTTATATTTGGTTTTTTTCGGAGGGATATGCATATAGAAAAGTTTTATAGTCGCGAAAATGTGGAAAAAAATTTGATTTTCATGTAGTTTCTGAGTTTTTATGGTTTTGAAGTGGATTTTATCGAATAAAATTGAATTTCGAGTTGAAAAATTTTTGAAATTGAATAGGAGTAAAGTTGGATTTCTAGGTCAGCCGTTCGATTTTTTTCACAATTGATTTTTTAAATTTTATGGAGGGTTTTCGAATTTTTTCTACCAAAGTTTCGTCTTTAGTTCTCATTTTTTCGAGAATTCGCTTGAATTTTATGAAAAAAGGGCTTTTTTGGATTTTTGACTCATCCGGGCATGTATTGGGAGACTTTTTTTCATTTCTTTTTCCGAGAAAAAAAAATTTTTTTGATTTTTTTATTATCAAAAAGTCAGTTCAGGAGAAGAAATTGGCCGATTTACGCTTCAAAAAAATTTTTTTCTTGATTTTTCTTCCGAGTTATCCAACACAGAAATTTTTAAAAAAACGGAAATATATATTACATATAAGTTCAAAAATTATGTTGTAGAATATTCTTCCCGTATCAATACACACTTATAAGCTCGAAAGTTGCTCATTTCGGGCTCGGCGAGCATTTAATCGGTGCAGCTCCGCGCAAGAGTTCTACGGTGACATTTCAGAAACCCGCCGGGGCAATTAGTTCATCATCACGTTTCAGTTGAACTAATTAGGCCCGATTAAGTGATTAGTGATAGAGAAAGGAAGGTTACGGTGGTGGGAATATTTCTAAATGTTTGACTTTACCTTTTATAGCGAGGTCGGGACTAGAAACGATTTTTTTTTTTCCTTATCAATTGATTTTGATGAGTCGGCTCCAGCTTTTCACGATTTTTTGGTTCCTTCGAGCTACAGAACCCTTCCAGAAATCTTCCTTTCGATGCGCGTGGCCGACTTGTATGTCAGCGCCTTTGATATAGCGGAATTTCTGGCATAACTAAAGGCGCATCGACAGGAACAGGCCGCGCTTTTCTTATGGAAGGTTCCCGAAAAGGTTCTGTAGCTCAGAGAGGCTGAAATTTGCTTTGCAAAAAAAAACGATTTGCGCGCTTCGGCATCGGTTAGCCTTGAAACCACAACTCGAACCGCAACGCGTTGAGCAGCTCTCAAAAACCCTGGTCACACTTAGAAAATCTAATCAAAATACTATCACCCGACTTAATACGACTTGCGCTCTTTTGCATCGGCGGACGTCAACTTGAAGCGTAACGCGCTCGTAGATTATTTGAGCGCATAATAAGAAAGTGCACCCGACTTGAAACGATTTGCGCGCTTCAGTATAGCCTTGAAACTGCAACTCGAACCGCAACGCGTTGAGCCATTCTCAAAAAACCCTAGTCGCACTTAGAAAATCTAATCAAAGTACTATCACCCGACTTAATAAGACTTGCGCTCTTTTGCATCGGCGGACGTCAACTTGAAACGTAACGTGCTCGTAGATTAGTTGAGCGCATAGCAAGAAAGTGCACCCGACTAGAAACGGTTTGCGCGCTTCGGCATCGGTTAGCCTTGAAACTACAACTCGAACCGCAACGCTTTGAGCCATTCTCAAAAACTCTGGTCGCACTTCGAACATTTAATCATGATACTATCAAATTGCACCCGACTTGAAACGACTTGCGCTTTTTTAAATAGGGTAGCGCCAACTTGAAACGTAACGCGCGTGGTTTAGTTGAGCGCATAATAAGAAGGTGCACCCGACTCGAAACGATTTGCGCGCTCCGGCATAGCCTTGAAACTGCAACTCGAACCGCAACGCGTTGAGCCATTCTCAAAAAACCCTGGTCGCACCTCGCACAGCTAAGCAAAATTCTATCGAATTGCACCCGACTTGAAACGCCTTGCGCCCTTGGGCATCAATTAGTCTTCACATTTAATTTTTAACTGCAACACGTTGAGCCATTCTCAATGCGGCCAGAACCATTCAACTTCTAACGGATGAAGTATAACAGAGAGTTATCGTTTGAAGTTCATTTTGAGTAAAGATTCCCGATCAAACCCATCCGAAAACCTGCCTTTTCGCCTTGTGAGGAATGCACTTTGTCGACAAAAGGCCAGCCTCATTGTGTTTTTGTGTGCAGCCGGTAATCCCCTAATAACATACAACCGTCGGGACAACGCTACAGTAATCTGAGAAGTCGGCGGAGGGCCCATTAGCGCCGGCGCGCGGATTCTTATCTCGGTTTTCCGGCAGAACTTGAGGGATTTTCGGATCTTTTTTTGAGCTCTAAAAAATGTTAAGGTTTTTAGAACGTCTGAGTGATCCTTTAAGGGGCAACCAAGCCCTGAAGGTTCCCCTCTAGGGGCCACCTTACCTCAGAGCCCTAAAGTGACCACTCTGAAGGAGAACGCTTTTGGTTCCTACACGTCTTTTTGACTATCAAATCATAAAAAAAAATCAAAAGATCACTGCAGGGACCACTTGAGGATCAGAGCCATAAGCCCTAAGTTTTAACCCTCTAGGGACCACTATTTTTAAAAGGCCATTTTTAAGCCTAAACTTGGAATCTGCGTATTAAATTGATTCTAATAGCCTAGATCTCACTCAAAAATCCCAACTGCCGAAAAAATCGATAACTTGAAATCTCACAATTCCTTGTACCTTTGAAACATCAAAAAGAACCAATTATGAGACAAAAGTCATCGTAATCCAATTCAAAAGCGCCTTCTGCTGGAGAAAGGTGCTGGTTAAGACGACAAAACTGGGGGCAAGGTGGCCGGTTTCCTGAAATCCGAACCCGAAAGCAATTTATCGACGTCTCCTGCCAGTAAATCCCACCCGCGCAATTGTCTCCCAAAACGTCAACAGCAATTAACCAGGCCATTTAAGGGATGTCGGGAGGATTTTTGAGCGAAGATTGATTTTTATCGATAGGGCGGAAAAGCTCCATGAAATAAGCCGTTTTGAGTGAAAAAATCGACAAAGATCAGTTTTATCAATAGAGCGGACAAGCTTCATAATGTCAGCCGTTTTTAGTGTAAATTGTCAAAGAAGATAAGTTTCATCAATAGGGCGAACAAGCTTCAGAAAATGAGCCGTTTTGATGGAAAACCCATGGGAAATTGAATTTTATCATTAGAGCGAATAAGCTCCATAGGAAGAGCCTTTTTGAGAAAAACTCAAAAAAGATTATATTTATCGATAGAGCGCACAAGCTTCATAATATGAGCCGGTTTGAGTGAAAATTGTCGAGGGAAATCAGTTTTATCATTAGAGCGAACAAGCTTCATAAAATGAGCCGTTCTGAAAGAAAAATCGTTGAAAAATTGTTTTTTATCATTAGAGCGAATAAGCTTCGAAAAATGAGCGGTCTCGAGAGAAATTCGATGGAAAATTGGTTTTTATCACTGGGGCGAAAAAGCTTCATAATATCAGCCGTTTTGAGTGAAAATTCGAGGAAAAATTGGTTTTATCAATAGAGCGAGCAAGCTTCAGAAAAATGAGCCGATTTGAGAGAAAATCGATGGAGAGTTGATTTTTATCACTGGAGCGAACAAGCTCTATAGAAAAAGCCGTTTTGAGTTAAAAATGTCGAAGAAAATTAATTTTTATCACTAGAGCGAACAAGCTCCAAAAAATGAGCCGTTTTGAAAAAAAAGCTTCAGAAAATAAGCCATAGGATTGGTATTTTGGTTCCCAGATCCATAACTAAAATGCCAATTTTTCGACCCAGGAATTCTTTAAAAAAGAAGCTGATTGCTGTTATCAACAGAGCAAATTTGCGTTTTTAAATCTGGCCATTTTGTCAAAAATCAAAAAATTGCATTTTTCTGATGCTGATTTTTCGCATTTTTGATTTTTCATGGGCAAAAGAGCATATGACAGCTTTGAAAATTTTTTTCGTGATGACTTTGGTTTGATCAGAATTTTCCAGGTTTGGTTCCAAAACCGGCGCGCCAAGTTCCGACGTCAGGAAAAGTCGGAAAACCAGGGCGAGAGCCAACTTCGGAACGTGCAAGTTCCTTCATGGTAAGACGACTTTCCAAAAATGGCGATGACGTCACAGCCGAGTCACGTGCGACGCGGCTGTCGCGTCACGAGTAAAGGGCAACTTTTGAGCTTCTCGCTAGTTGATAAGTTTCTAGGAAAGTTTAGGTTGAGTTTTTTTTTTTGGGGGGACTTCAATTTTTTACAGAAAGTACAGGAAACTTCGTTGATTATAACTGTTTTGAAAAAAACCCCCGGAAATTGATGCAAAATCTGTAAAAACGGCCTTTTTTGACTTTTCTAACGGAATAGAAGATGAAAATTAGAAGAATTTTACAGAGAAGTTTCATTTTTTAAAATTTGATTACTTGTTACCAGTCTTCTGTATGTTACAGCAAAACATCGAACTCAACCGGCAACCAAAAAAACTTGTTTTCTGAATAAGAGTTCTTCCAATTCCAGGTCCTGGGTGAACTCCTCGATGGACTCGATGCGTCGTCCGTTGATGCCGTCGCCCCCGACGAACCAAATGACGCCGCTTCAGTCGCGATGTGCCCCGCCGATCCTGACGCCCCACTCGCACGCCGGCGAGATGACCTACGACGCGAGATTCGACGTGCCGCGGGCGGCTGACGACGTCGTCGGCGACGTCAACAACGATTCCGAGGCTTCCATGAAGTTCGACGAGGAGTTCGCCAAGTTCCACAAGCAGTTCGCCTGCGACGGCGTCGAGGTCAAGCCGGAGTTGGCGGCGGAAGACGTCGAGAAGGAGACGACGGCCGTCGAACATCTCCAGTCGGCCGTCCACAGCTTCGAGATGATGAAGAAGATGCCGGCGACGTTGCCGCCGCCGACGCCTTCTGCCATGTCGTTCTTCGGCGACGGGTTCACTCAGCCCAACTTCTTCCCCTACTTTCCGGCCACCTATCCAGGCTTCCCGGCTATGGGACATGGTTAGTACCTTTTCAGAGACCCTCGGAAAAAAGACCTGAAAAAGTAAAATAGTCCATTCTATCCTATGCTAATAAAAACAGTTGAAATCACGAAATTTTCGAATTGTTCAGAATTTTGACTAGTGTTCTGTGAAGGCTGATCAATCAAAAATGGTTTCTAAAAGCTCAACTTCTTAGGAACGCCAAAGTGATCCCTATAGGGGCCACTTGTGCAAGCTCTAGCGCCTAGGAAGAGGTATCGTGGTTCTTAGAGGGGATCCTTCAAGGGCCCTAAGTTTGCCCCTATAGGGACCGCTCTGAAGACCCCAAGTTTAGCCGGCCAAAATTACTTGCTGGGTGGCTTAAAGGAGCATAGCCCAGCTTCATTAAATTTCTCGAAGCGAAAAAAATTTTTTGAGCCATTTTCAGCCGCGTTGAACTTCCAATAACGAAGGTTTTCCATCTGACAAAATAAATATTATTTCAAAACAATTTTTTTAATTAACGATCGATTTTTCAAGTACTCTTTATTAAAATAGTATTTCCAGAAAGCTAAAAGATCAATTTTCTTTGCACCAGACAACTCTACGATTCAGGTCACCAAGGCAACTGAATCAGAGTTTCAAATTAGCGCGACGCATCCCGAAAAACGCCCGATAATTGGCCGAGAGCCAAGATTAGCTTGAGGCGGGGAAATTTACGCAGCGTAAATGGGTTTCCAAAATTTTATGTTTATTGGATATTTCTAGTGTTGAAGGTTCGCATATCCATGATAAATTTCAAGTTTACTGGTTTTTTACTCATTTACGCTGCGTTAGGGCAGTTAGCCGATTTACGGTTAGGTCTTAGGAACCCCAGAGTGATCCCTATAGGGGCAACCTAAGGGGACCGTAAAAGTTATAGGGGTCACTTTAGCTACCCTTAGGGGGCCACTCAAGCTTTCAGAAGGGACCACTTTAGGGATGCATGCTAATGTAAATCCTAGAGTGCGTCTTATTGACTTTAAGTCAGAGCAAAACTAAAATTTGAAGGACCCTATAAGAGCCACTTGAACTTTAAGGGCCCAGGGTCAGGCTATAAACTTTTTGCCTATAGAAGACACTTTCTTGTCTCTGAGAGTGGCGGTTTTTCCCCCTAACCCCTATAGGGGTCAAACGAAAAGAGGCGTGGCCTGTCTGCGCCCTCTACTAACTATATACTATTTCTCCTGTTATCGTGTCAATACTATTTTTGACGCCTCAAGCCAGTTCCCTAACCTCTAGAATTTCCATTCAAAGCGTGCTTTTTCCAGGATTCGGAAGCGCCCTACCGATGCCACCGTACCCCGCCTTCCCATATCCGAATCCCTTCGAGACCCACGCCAACGCCGCCGACCACTGCTGACTAGGCCTCCTCCCTCTGCTGAACCCTCTCTCAGGACTGTTTCTAGTCTGATTTAAATTATTCCCAGCTGATTTTAGCCAAAAAATAAATCGTTTTCGATGCTCCTTTCAGCTCAAAATTGTGTTTAAAATTCGGATTATTTTTTTGAATTTAATTAATCAATTAATTTTAAATTTGTTAAGTTAAAGGTCGGGGTTAAAAATGTTATCTAAGAAAAATGAGATTTTTCTAACTGATCTTTTTTTTTTTTTTTGAAAATCGCGATTTTCTTTCCAGTACTTTCGAAGGTTTGATTGAAAAAAAGCGTTTTCTGGAGATTTTTTTAGGCTAAAAAATGCAGAAAACTTCAATTTTTCCTCATTTTTGAGCCTTTGATCAACAAAAGTATTTTTTGAAAATAATTTTCCAAATTTTTAACCGGAGAAAGAAAAGAGCGATCCTAATTAAAGGAGCATCGACCGGCCGCCAAGAAATATCCCGACGCGAATATTTTTAGTCAAATCCAAAAAAGTATATCCTGATGAATAAACACTGCTTTCTTCATTGTAAACTTCATAGGCCACAAAATGAAGAAGTCTGACCGTCTGCGCTCTCTTCATCTCTTCTGATGAGAATAGCGCATGAAAACGAGGGAGCGCAGACAGTCAGACAGTGGCAAATGAGGTATTGTTTTCTTCACCACTTGTTTGAGACGGAAATCACTACAGAGACGTCTAAACCTCTTACTTTTGCACACTATTTCGTTCATCGTGTGAAGACCTCCATGGGTTACGGTAACAAGCAAGCAGTGAATAACTTGAAAGTCTTCTGTGAATTTTATGTTTTTTGAGTCTTCAAAAGTTAGAGAGCGTTCAAAATGAGAGGGTGGGCGTCTTTTTTCTCTAAACGCTCTCGTATTCAGCCGTGCTCTCTAACTATGAAGATTCGTCTCTTTATATTGCTCGGTGTTGGAATTTCGATTTGAATAAAGCCATATTTTATTTTCAAAACTCGTTTTCTTGTTCATTTTGCTCTGTCTCATCCGGTGTCTCGTACTGGTCCCTCAAGTGGACCAAAAGGGGATCCAAACCGATTCCATGCATTGCAGAAACGGAAAAAAGCGGCAGGTTGGGGAAAAGGGATTGTAGATTCTCGTCCTGAATTTATTTCCAGTTAATTGAAAGCTCATTGAACTTTATTTTCACCTTATCCTGTTCAGCTAGGTCGATCTTATTCACAACAATTGTAGAACTTCTTTCTGACAAACCTGGCTTGTACCCTGAAAAAGTCATTTCAAAGTGAGTGAAATGAAGTTTTGAATCGCAAATTAACCCAGAGGAAAAAAATACAACAAAAACCAAATTTTTCCCAATTACGATCACGGTATGGCAAAAGTATGCAAACACTAACATTCTGCGGAAAAGACATTTTACTTTACGACAAATGTTGAAATTTCTCCTTTTCATCATTTTTTAATTTTAGTTTTTCAATTTACCTTCCAATTCATGTTTTAGACATTCATACTGTTCCGTGAGTTGGCCAGCTGAATAGTCCAAGACAAACCAAAGAAATCTTTAAATTCAATGAATTATCTTTTTTCTTTCGTTCTGATGAATTTACCGGCATCGTTCAATGTGTTTCAGGAAAGCAACGCCAAGACCTCGGTTTTTGTGAGCATCGACGATCAAACCAGGAATGTCGGCCACTTAAGGGAGAACAGTCAGAAAGGCTTTAGAAGATGCATTTTATTTTTTTCGAAGAAAATGGATTTTTTTAAATTGCCAAACTAAATCCCTTTTTTCTTTTTTTACAAGGATAACGATTTTTAAATCGCTTTTTCTATTAAAAAGGTTTTTTTTTGAAGCTTTTCAAAAGTTATTTATTAGACTATAAAAAGGTTCTCGAAATTATTTTTCTTTAGCTCCTTTTGAACTTCGCTTACGAGAAAATTGTCAAACAGGTGATCTCAGAACTTTCAACTCGTTTAAAAAAATTGGAAAAATTCGTTATTCTTGTCACATTTGTTGAGTCTAGTGGGAATTCAGGACTTCATTTTCTATTTTTTTTTTCATGGAGATAAACCAGAAATCTGCTGTTGATCCTCATAGAAGACCATCCCAACATGCGGTCTCAAGGTCGTGAAGGGATAGGCGGCAACTTTTGGCTTGGCTCTTGAAATCGCGCGGAGTAGGGAACTAAAATATCCCATTTTTATCGAATAAAAAGGAAAAAACGGACGATTTTCCGGCGTTCGGGAAGCCGACAAGGCCCGCAGTCGCCATCATTCGCATTTCAACGTCATAGACGAGCTTAAAAAAATTATTTTTTTTTAAATTTACATGACTTATTTAAAATTTGCGGTTAAAAATGTCCAAGTAATTCCAAAACTTGGAGTTTTTGACCTCTCAAATCTCTTCAAAATCACTTAAAAACCCACTTCCTCGCCCTGTCCCCCGAATTCCGCCTTGAAAGGTTTCCTAACTTCATTGGAGACGTAAAATTCGTTGCCCCGACCTCCGACTCCACCGCGAGCCGCGATAAATATCTTAAAATGAACTGAATTTTTAATTGAGTTCACTGTTTCAACCTCATTTTCGCGATTGATTTCGAAGACCGTCTTCTGGTCGCATTTAAAAACCGTTCCAACGGGAACAAGGACTTCCTTGTGATCCGCCGACTTTCCATGGCAGGATTTTGTTCTGCAATTATTTTCTTACTTCCTTATGAATAAAGTTGATAATTACGGATTTGAAAAGGTGAATTGAATATTTTTTTCAGTCCGACAACATCGGTCAACTGGATGTTTTTCGTCCTGCAAGGGCCCCTTTAATTTGGAGCCCTATAGGGACCCCTCCGACATCGTTTGAGGGGTCCCTATAGGGGTGCCTTGTCCTTATTACACTCCCTATAGGGACCCATCCAAATTTTCTCAGTATATTCCCTCTTTTTTCAACTTTTGAAAAAGTTCTGAACCAACTATTTCCCTCATTACAACCCCGAAAAACTGACCGCCCATATTCTCCATCCTTGGCCCGAATCACAGAGTTCAAATGTCCCAAGTCTTTTGTGTTTTTGTGAGCTGGAAGACAATTTTTGATCATAAACTCAAAAAACGTGCTGTCCGTCCTTCGCGACTTGACAGTTTTCTAGTGTCCGCGTCTCCCTCACCGGCAAATCAGAGAAAAATAAAAATAGGAGAGACGAGGAAGGCGCAGAGAAAAGAAGTAGTTTCAAGTCGCGAAAAACGGAGTATGTCTTCAAAACCAGAAAAATGACACAAAAACCTTTGAAAACGACATGACCGCCGTTGCCACCGTCGCCGCCATCAGGACCTCCAAAAGGTTTCCGATATCCACGGAAAAATGAGACCATTCCGTTGCCGCCACTCCCAGCGACACATCGGACCCGCCGGTGGTCCACGAATGATGAAGCCTGGGATTTTGTTCGTCCAGAACCGTTATCATTCATTTTTCTGAGTTTGCGGCGTTTGCAGCTCACGCATAGCATAGGCCAAGCCGGAAAGGGTGGAAAAAGGCTCCATAGAAATGTTCTTTAAAGGCATAGGGGCAGTGGAAAACGGGGTTTCAAGAAGCATTTTTGCGATCAAAGTTTGCAAACTATACATGAATAGAAAGTTTTCGTGACAGAAGTTTGGTGACAACAGAAAAAATTAAAATTTGAAAGAAACGAAGAAAAAAGCAAAAACCCGAAAAATGGCGAAGCCTGTTGTCCATAGAGCGACTTTACTGAAAAGCGCCCTTTTCGCGGGAACTCAAACTTTCCTCTCTCCGACTTTGAATTAATTTTTCTTTAAAACTAGGAACTTCTGTACGTTTCCAAGTTCACTATTCTATTCGCAATGAAAAACTCTACAAAGTACTGATTTGAACTGAAACACCGTTTTTTACTGCCCCTATGCCTTTAAGGATCACAATTTTTCCTTTTTTGTGGCTTTTTTGCGACATTTCATCGGCTTTTTTGGACCATTTTTGGTGCCTTTTTCCGGTCACTTTGCTGCCTTTCTGCTACCTTTTTTGAGCCTCTCTCTTTTAGTGGCCATTATCCACCATTCCAACTTTGCCCGAGCGTGCAAAGCGATCAAGAAATTAAAGAAATCAACGCATTTTCAGATTTTTCAGGTTTCCTATTGATTAAAATTGAATGTAAACACACATTTGCTGAACCCTGGCACACTGTAGGTTTAAAATGTGCATACACCTATTGCGGTTTTTGAGCGATATCTTCGCTAGTTTTCAAAAAAGTAGATGAATTTGAGGTGAAATACAATTAGAAAATTCATAAATGCAAAATTCGTTTTAACAATTAAATTTTTGCAAGCAAGCGTTTAAAAAAGGCCTTATTTTGGAAACCCGTCTTTAGTGAACATTTAACAAACTCCAAAAAAAGATACAAATTTGATTTTTCCCGTTATTTTTCTGTTTTTTTGAAACGCACATTCTGAAAAACCATTCTAATAAAAAAATCCCAGGATTTCATTAAATTGAGATTTTTCTTCAAAAAAAGGGGAGAAATTTATTATTTTTCGAAACAAATTTATTTATGAGCCTGAATGAAATCGTTTTTATTACAAGTTTAATGATACGTTTTTTTAATTTGATAATAAATAAATGAATAATCGAAGACCAACCTCCCCTCGGACTTTGGTTTCGTCGACAAAACGGGTCTTCTCGAAAAAACTGAAGAATTTGAAGTCGAAGGATCAAAAACAGTCCTTCTCAATACCCACGTCGACCTCATCGCACAGAAAAAACTTCATTTTATAATTTTTTTTTTGAAAAAATTCGATAAATACCAGCGAAAACTACTCTTTTCTCATTTTCCAAACACCCTAAGTCATACAATCGCATTTATTGACATTCGGGGAAAAATATTGAACTGCGGCAGAAAAAAAAATAGAACAAAATAAAACCAACAACGTAGGCAAAAATAAGTACAAGTATGCGGAACACGGGGGGGCACGGAATTGTGACAAAATCAATGAAAGATCTGAGGGAAATCGAAAATAATCAACGAGGCCGTGTTCCGATACGTATTGGCAATGGGAGAACCGATTCAAATACAGAATTAAGGTACAGTAATCCACAGAAGAAGGTTTGGAACTGTAGTCGATTCAGAACTATTTCAAAAATAGGTCTTTTTTCGGCTACGTCAAGATACCAAGAAATTGCATAAATTATGTCGATGAAGAAGAAAATTAAGTTGGCGAGTAGTTTATTCCCAATAGGTTAGTTCGACTAGACAAAGAAGAAGAAAGTCGATTGAAGTTTCGAAACAGAAAAGTGAGTCAAAAACTGACAGCGAGAAAATGAATAAATCGGAAAAGCTGAGCTTTCATACAAGGTAAAATAAGGAAGGAGAAAAGAAATCAATTTGAACCGATATGAACAATTATCCAGTGTCATCATAATCAGTAAACGGGGATAGGAATCGACCCAAAATAATGTTTAAAACACGGCCGATAGTGGAGGATGAAGCGATTAAAATATGAGTGTGTGAGCGTCGCATGGGGAATGGCTCAACGCGTCGCGGTTTGCAGAAAAATCGTCAAAAGTTCATCTTCTTCACTTTAGTTTTTTTTTAAAGAACAACGAAAGTCAAAAAAATGGAAATTTTCTATTTTCTTGTACCGCTATTTCAAAAAAATGTTCAGAATTACGTCTGAACCTCTCATTTTTGCGCACTCTCTCGCTCTTTCAAGACCGCGACGCGCTCAATTCCATCAACAAGGCATAGGAAAGTGATTCGTCGAAAGACGTTGCCATAGAACAGAAGAAATGATCAAGAAATACATAGAAAATACATAAATGTGGAAGAAGGATCAGGGCAAGTTGACGGCTTCGAACTCTTCGCTCTGACCCTGGACGGCGACCGCGTCCGCGTCCAGTCCCAGTGGCTCTTCCTCCACGGGCTCCTCGTTCTGTGCATTCTGAGCCTCCGCCGCCGGCTCATCGGCCAATTCCGCTGGTGGCGCTTCTTCGTAGTCCATCTCTTCTTCCGTGTCATCGTCTTCCTGAAACCGTTCCTCAGTTGGGACATCGATTCTGACTAGGAAAAGGTCTGGGCGGTACAAGAAAGGTTCCTAGTAACAATTGCACAAATTAGGGACGCACGAGACTTTTTCTCAGAACAATTCCGTCTCCAGTTGCAGAAATAAATCTGATCTCGTCTCAAGAAAATTCGAGAGAACAACTGAACTTTGTACACAGAAAATTTGAAAAAAAAGGCGTAACATATGACTTTCCGGTCGTGACGTAACGCACCAAAAACAATTAAATTCACGCGCAAATTTAGATTTTCGCTTTCAATAAAGATTTTTCATAATTTCCGATTTCTGGCCGTTTTGATGTGTTTTTCTTTTGAAATGCACTTTTCGTGAACGGAATAACTCAAATTCGTCTCGGGACACCATCTGTCTCATCTCGAATTTTTTTTTTTGAAAATTTTTTCGTCTCAAAAAACCTTTTGCTTGGCTCAAAGAGAAAAAATAACATGGCATATTAAAGACGCAGGCCGCCGTATTGCCAGAGGTCTTTAAGACGAATCGAAATTTCTCCATATACACACAATTTTTCTGCGTGAAAGCGGCGCAGTGCATGCACACGACACACGGTAGTTTACGGAGAAAAAGTGAGCCGTCAGTTTCGATCTTATTTGGTATTTCCGGCGGAAAGAAAAACGTGAAAAGCTGGCGAGGAATGGGCTATAGAAGGACGAACCTCGTCGCGATCTTGGGCTTCGCCTTCCTCCCGCGGGATCGGCAAGGGAGGTTCGATGACGACGCCCGGCGGATTGAGTCGTCTTTCTTGCAGCAAATCGTCCACTAACGGGTCGTTCAGTAGTTGCTGTCGGGCCCGGGCCAACCGTCCGGCGGCCACGCCGGCCAACGCCGCCGCCAACGGATTCGCCAGTCTTCGTCGGAGTCCGGCCGGTCGGACGCCGTTGTGCATCGCCACCATTCGTTGCATCTGGGAATGGCTTTTCAAAGGAATGCCCCTATTTACTGAAGCCAACTTGATGAAAATAACCTAGAAAGGACCTTTTTATGGCATGTTTATGGGAGAAACGGAACATGCTTCGAAAGGAAAAATTCTTATCGGGGGAATTTGCTTCAAAACAGTACTCATTTTTTTGAAGTTGTCCGGCGAACAAGACATAAGAAAAGACCTTCCTAGAGCCTTTTCAAGACTTTTTGGAGTTACGATAAGAGTTCGTCGTTTCTAAACAGCTTTTCTGTGTTTTAATTTTTTTAATTTTTTTGATAAGTCAGGATAAATCCCTAATGCTTTGCAACTGTTTTTCTGTCGTTAAAAAGTCATTTCATTAATGTCATTAACACTAAAAAAATCAAAATAGAAAACGTGCTTTTGTCGTAGAACTAACTTTTTTTTATCAAAAAAATCCTTAAGAAGATAAAAAAAAAGTGTTGAAAAGTAGAATTTACATGAAAGGAGGACTGTTGAAAAGCTTAAAAAACGAGAAAAAAAAAGAAGTTTATAAAAAATTTTTTAGCCCCTTTTCAGGAATTAATGAGTTTTTTCTTCTTAATTTGATGTTGCTTGAAATTTGCTTGTGATTTTTAAATAGTCCAAATTTTGAAAATTCGATCTGACAAGGAAGCTTAAGACTTTCAGTATTTCCATCTGATCCTTTAAAGTAAAATCTGGCCAAATTTTAAACCATTCCCAACCAAAAAGTATATTGATTTCCCTGTGGGGCGTGCACTCCACCAAAAAAAAATTTGAATTGTTTCCCACTTTTTTCCTTTTCAATAAATCTACAGCTCCACAAAGACGCCAAAAAAAAAACTTATTTTTCTTAATTTCAAAGGTAGATTACACTCTAAAGCGTTGAAACACTAAATAAAAGCATAATACTCAAAAAAATTTAACTTACTTCCGGGATAAAATTCTTCTCCAAGTAAAAATTCATCAATTCTAACCAGGGAACGTTTTTTACCCCCCGGTTGAACTTTTGCTGAAACTTTGCTGAAGTGTACTTTAGGAGCCCCTGATCGCAGATAAAAAAAAATTTCTCGCAATAGATCTTGTTTCCGAGTTATGGAGCTTCGAAGACCGCGAAATACGCAAATTAGGCCAAAAAAGCGCTATTTTGGGCTTTTGAAGTGTCCTAACTCGAAAACGAGATCTATTGCGAGAAATTTTTTTTTTATCTGCGAGGGGTAAAAAACGTTCCCTAGTAAGCATAAAAAGTAAAAAACCGTAACGAAAGTTTTGCTGATCTTTCATCTCGGTTTCCAGATTTCCGATTTCTCTCGAAAAAAAATCGAGTAAGTGTAAAAGGTGTACTAATCCAATCCTCCTATTTTCACACCTCTAAGCGATAAGTAATAATCCTTGCAATCATGTGACCCTTTTCATCGAGTTCTTTTAAGCCAATGTACTGAAAATTATGATCAAATGGGATTGAAAGCTTCGGGTTAAACCTCAAAGCTTACTGATGATTGCTAATAAACCATTTTCTTAACGAACTTCGACGGAAATCAATCTCCAAACTCACATATTCAACTTGTGCATTGACGAGTTGGATGACGTTCTGCAGGGCCTGGACGTCGCCGTGATCGACGTTGGCGAGGGCCTGCATCAGCGGCCGCAGAGGTTGGGCGACTCTGGGTAGGGCGGCCGGGGCATTCGGTTGGGGAGGTTCGGCTGCCGCGGGCGGCTCTCGGTCTTCGGCGTTCAGATGAGCCAGGTCGGCGAGCATCCGCGTGGGCCTTCGTTGCCTCGGGAGGGGCACTCTTCTGGTGATCCGATGTTTCAGACGATCATCTCCGTATTCGCAGACGACGGCCTGCTTCTTGCGGTTAAGGGCGGCGAGGAACTTGACGGCTTCGTCTCCGCGGGCGACGCCGGGGTAGGAGCAGTTGCGGAGGAGGACGAGCTCGACGCCGAGTTTGTCGATGGCCCTCTCCAGGTTCTCGACGTCGCGCATGTCGAAGGCGACGTTGACGAACTCGATGGACTTGATTCGCCAGGCGCGGACGTGGACGATGCCCCGCAGGACCCGCGCAAAGTTCGGGTAGTTGGCGGCGAAGGGACGGACGTCGCACTTGGAGTGGAACTGCAGGACGTACTTCTGCGACTGTGTCATCATCACAGAGAGCCGTTCGGGCGCCAGTCCTGCCGCGTACATGAACTCGATGCCGCGGAGGAACGTCGGCCCCGACGTCTTCAGGAGCATCCGCTCGGTGGCCAGCGCAACCAACGACTTCACCATGGTCATATCAAGCGATTGATTTGATTCGTGGTGTGACACACTACCCGTTGGGCGGCTCCAAGGTAAGTTACCTGCAAAATATTCCCTTTATTTATCTTAATTTTTCAATTTTTCGAACGGAAATATTAAGAAAAAAAGAATCAATTCATTTTAAAGATTAGGTTTTTTTTCGCTTCAGGACTGTTGAAAGGACAAACTTTATGAGTAGATGCGCTATTTTTGGTTTATTTAGAAGCTAAAGTCGTCGATTCCCGAATCCTTTCTTTCAATTTTTGAAAGAGAATCAATACATTCATCAGAAATATTGAAGCGAAGAGGCGTTTTCCATAATATTCCAGATTTTGCTATACTTCATTGCCTTCAAGCTTCACAGCAAGGATCCGCCTCCAACTTATATAAAAAAATTTGAAATTCCAAAAAGAAACAATGAATATCTTCATTTTAATAAATCCATTCGAAATATTTTTACTAAAAGCCGTTTCATTAAAATTTCAATGATTCCTTGAAATATAAACGCAAGTGAAAAAAATTATTGAAAAAAACTTTTTTTCCTAAATTTTAATAAAGGCATGAGCTTTTTAAAGATACGCTTTTAAAAAAATTTCTCTTTTGGAAAAAAAGCTACTTTTCTAATTAATTATGGTTTAATTGAAAAAAATAAATTGATCAAATTCGAAAGGTTCTTTGCCTCGAGTGGATCCTGAACAAAATTCAAAAAAATCGAATCATTTTTTTATAATCTTAAAAGCTTCAAAATAGTCCTTTTTCAAACAGTTTTCTTCAAAATCCACTCAAAAAAATAAAGGAAAGCTTGAAAAACAGAATAGCAAAAAAATACTTTTAAAAAATCCGTGGCAAAAAAATGCTTTTGACCAGGAATAAGCCTGAATTTCAACTAGAATATATATTGATTTGAAAAAAAAAACTCCAAAGGCCGTGAAATCAGCCGCACCACAGCCAGGCAAAAAATTACAACATCGTACAAAGGTCAAAATAATTCTCGCGAAGAAACGATGGAAAACGACGAAAAATGGTAAAAGCTCGAAATGAAATGTTTATTGATCAACAGTAATACAGGACGGGGAAAAAGTTGAGATTGAAAGACACTGAAGATTGTCGTCGAATACTCAAGAGATGAGGAAAAGTTGAATAACGATTGAGGAACGGAGATAGACACCTGAGATGTAGTCGTTTATGATTAGGACTGACAAAAGTGAGCATGACTTAGTGATCATCACAACTGCGGTTAATACAATGGGATCGGAAAAGATACCAGTTAGAACGAAATAAACAGAATACCTAAGGAAAAGTCCAAAAAGTCCGGTTTTTGAAGATATCTTTGGAAAGTTTGAGAAAAAAAAAGCATTTTTCATCGGCTGAATATTCGTTTTTCGAAACTTTCCGACCGAAAACCCATTTTGAACTTCACCAATCGAATAAAAAAGCTAACAGGCCACTATGCGAAATAATCTCAACCCATAGTTCTAGCCACTGAAAATGACTAGAAATCCCAAGTTCCCTGAATGCCGTAAGGCACATTTCAAAGCGAGAATGACAATAAGCATCTAGAAAAAAACAAATATGTATAGATTTTGGACATAAAATGCACAAAATGACTTAGTTTCTACCCAAAAATCTGTAGAATATTATGCAGAGCAGTACTATGTATAGAGAAGTGGTTATAACACGGATATATTTGCGGATTTAGGAAGATTTCGGGTCGTCGCTCGATTCTGGGGCCTTTTCCGGCTCGAAGACTTGGTCTTTTTTCTCTTCCATTTCTTGGGCTCTTTTCCGGGCTTTTTCCAATCTTTGCGCCATTTGTTGGTCGATGAAAATTCGCAAAGATCGACATTGGGCGTCGGTGAAATCGTGCTCCCTGGACAGGGCTTTCGAAAGTCGGGCGGCACTGTCGGACTGCAAAATTATTGGTTTTTAAATTGTGAACTCAAAAATACTACTGAATTGTTCAAAAATGAATGAAGAATATTTAAAAAGTACTTTTTGTTCAAAAAAAAAAAAGCATTTTCCTGGTTTTAAAGGCGCAGAAGGGCCAAATTGTCTAAAAATAACATTAAAATAGCTCTACGTAAACGAGAAACACCAATTGAAAACCATTCTTTACGAAAACTAACAAAAAAACTTTTTGCAGAAATGCAATAACCAATGGAATTTGAAAAACGAAAAAGCTGATTTTTTTGAGATATAAAAAGACTTCTCCGCCTTTAAAAACAGACAGTACCTTTTTTTAAGAAGAAAAAAATGAAAAAAATCTGTAGGAAATAAAAAAATTCTGGCTCTCTAAAAAAATCAATCTAAGCGTTTGATGTAGTTGTATTAGGTTTTTTTCGGAACTATTTCAATTTTTTTGAAAAAAATTTAACGTTATTCAAAATCTTTTTTTCATTTGAGCTCAAACCAAATGAAATCTCGAAAGATTAATTACTGCAAATCGTTAAAAAAATCGAAAAATCAATAAATGCAAAAAGATTAGTTTCAAAATTAATTTTTGAGCATTCCGCGAGTTGATTTCAAAACAAACTAAATTCTGATCAGCACCAAGAAAAATAAGAAGAAAAAACCTTTTTGACTTCTATGGAAACGGTCGTGTCGCCAACTTTCAGGCCAAGTTGGAAAACGACAAAATCTTGGGCGGAATTTGTATCGCTTAGAGACGCGTTTTTGAGCGAGACGGTCAACTCGTCCATTCCCATCATTCGCGACATTTCCCGACTTCGAACCTTTATTAATTCATTGATTATGTTTTTTTATTAACTCACCTTGCTCCGCAACTTGATTTCCTCTGATTCGGTGAGGATTGGGCTCTGGAAATTTCCTTTCCACTTGGATTTTGAGGTTATAAGGAACTTAAGAGGGGTTTCTTCCTTATTTTTTGGAAAATCCCACTGAAACAAAAGAATTTTTAAAAAGGGTTATATCTAAAATTGTTCAGCGAAAAATTATAAATATAAAAATTCGACGTGAAATTGAGCCCTTTCATTCATTTTTCGATCAAAAACACAAAAAAAGAAGTTTTCTAAAAAAAAGACATGGGAAGACAGGTTAGAAAAAGATTTCAAAAATGTATACAAAGCTGAAAAAAAGACGATAACCATGAAAAATGAGTTTAAAAAATCTTAAAGCTATATTCAAAAAATACTTCTTTTCGAGTCACTTTCTCAAACCTTTTTGACAAAACTCGACTCTTTCGATTCCTCCTCGGTACTTTCATCCGCCACAAAATCGGTTTTTGACGACGTTACCGGGCTGCGAAGGTGCGGCGGAACGTAAACGTTTCCTAAAAAATTTCATTTTCCCTTATTTTTCATTGATTTTCCCACTACTTTCTGCCGAAGCTGAAGAACTGGATCTTGATCCCGACCAAGAGTTGCGAAGATGTGGCGGCACATAAGGGGTCCCCACCGTTGGGTTCGATTTACGGTCTTTCACTGGAAATAAATTCGTCATTTTTCACTGAAAACACCAAAAAAACCTCTGCCCTCCTCGCGAAACTTTTCCTGTCTGTTCTTCACTTTTTCTTCGTTCACTTTATGATATTCGTCTCTGTAGTTCAGGATTTTAAAGAAACATAATTGGAAAAAAAAACCTAGAAATTTGATTTTTAACGATATGCTTGATGAAACCGTGCTCCATGTTCAATCCACGGTACCCATTTTTTGAGGACGTCTCCAGCGAAGAAGCGGACATCTTACGATAATTTTTTGATCTGAAAACTGCTTGGTGAAACAGTGTATATCGTGAAAACTTAAGGAAACTGAACTTTTACAAGCACAAAGCGCAAAATGAAATGCTCTTCTTTCTCTTTACATATTTGGACAGTTTGATATTGCTTTAAAGCGTTTATAAAAGTCTCACGTAAGTGTAATTCCCGTAAAGCGTTCAAAGAAGAAACAACAAACTTTATAACAGTAGCGTGACAAAAAGCCATTCTCCGTGTTATTTCAAGTCATGCAACACTTCTAAATTTCTAAAAGACCCCGTAAAATTCATAAAAAAAAAGACTGAAGCAAAAAATTTCAAGCAAACGTAAATTAAAGAAAAGTAAAACTTGAAAGCTTTCATTTCGGAAAAAAAAAATCGAAAAATACCCATCAAGCGATAATACCTCAGTGAATCATCCTAAGACAACATTCTCAACAGTAAAATGTTTATAATAGTGGAAAAAATTGAAATTTATCAAAATTTTAACAAAAAGCAGAAAATTGAACGAAACCTGCAAAAGGAACACTGAAAAAGCGTTTGCCGAGCCGCCGCCTAGTTGTGCGACATGTTCCGAGCGTCCGCCCTCCGCTGAGACGGCACAAAAATCCAGAAAAACCGATTAATCGGCGCAAAAAACGTCGTTTTTGGGCGAACACACTCGCCGTACGGTGCACGTGAACCTTTGAAAAAGGCAGAAGTTGCGCGCCACGGCTAATCGGGAGCCGCGACGCGAGTCGCACGCGTGCCAGCCGCTGCCGCCGACCGCTGTTTTTCACAAGTCCCCACGTTCGCCCGGACTTAGTCGCTGGCAGCGTCATTTTCACATTTTCTCCTCTTGTCATCATTTTTTTTCGTTTTGCTGATTTCCAGTGATTGTGACAATATTTGGCGACTTATCAGGCCAACTTTCTCGCATTTCCTACTTTTCCTATTACTCTATCGATTGATTTGTTATGAAATTTCGCGTCTTTAATGTATCTTTGTGTGCGTGTCAGAAAGAAGAGTACTCGCCACTTATTTATTATCAGTGGTGAATAAAGTTGGAGAGTGGAGATTGGAGAGGTAGTTGTCGATTAGTCCGTAGCTGGAAGCGACGGAGGAGCTGGAGGCGAATGGTGGGCGGTACGAGCAATCAAGATCTGAGTTCCCGACTTCTTTTATACTCTTAGTTGGGATATCTCTCACGTGATCTATTATTTGATCACTATCAATTCACATATTCAACAGCGTCTTTCGTGATACTCACTATCCGTTACTTTAGTCATTGATTGCTTCTTCTCACGTTTTGTATAGAAAACTATAGTTTACGCACGTTTTTGGTGAATTTCCCTGACCTGGTCAACTTCTATCGCTGTCTTGATAACTATTTCCCAACTTCTCACGCATCATATGAATCGATCCCATTTAGGAGATTGATTTGAGAACTTTTCTTCTTTCACTCACAAGTTTTTTCGCCTCTCAACAGTTCAAAAACCCTCCCAGCTTTCCACAGAAAAAGAAATCATTCTAGTTTTTAGATCGAATGTAGGTAATAAGACCAAAGAAATCAATATTCCTGGGAAAAGTCAATTTTTCTACTAGAAATAAGTATGAGGGAACTCTAGTGGTCACTTGAAGTGATGGAGGGACACTTGTTTGAACACCAAGACATTGCACTTGGTTTGAACTCTATCTCTTCCCTCTCGCCACACACAATGCGGAAGCTCCGCCTCCCGCCGTTCGTTCCGGTCCATTTGAGGGTCCTCTGTAGTGTAACAGTGGAGATGGGAAAAATTATTAACAAAAGAAGCAGAAAAATAAGGAGTTGGAGCAAGTTTTTTCTTCAGAGTTTTTTTGTGGCTGCAGGAATGTGAAAAAACTGAATTGAACTATTTTTCCGATATAATTTAGGTCAAGATCTTCCGCTACTTCAGAAATCTACAGTGGAGATCTTTCCAAAATAGCGAAATTTTGAAAAGAACATAGTTTTGTTCTATGCATTTTTAGTGTTATTTTGAGTTATCTAGGACCTAAGTGCCTTTAAAAATAACGGAAGGGGATCCGAAACGAACCGCTTTAATGAAATTATCAAGTTTTTTTCCCCCGAATTGACTTGAAATGTCTAAAAACTAGAAAAAGTGTTGAAAAATGATCTTAAAAAGGTTTTTTTTTTCACAACTTTCCTACGACTGTTTTCGCCTTCCAGTCTCTAAAAACTTTTCTCTCATTTTCATCAAGAATATTTGACTTTTTCAGAGATCTCCTATCCACTAAAACTGTAAAATAAGCCTGGGAAGGTTCAAGCTTTTTCAACAAGCTCTTTCACATTGTGTAAAGTGTTAATGTTGTGTAACATGAAAAGCTTCTCTTCTATCGTTTGTATTTTTTTCAAGTTTTGCGTGATTTTTCGAAGATTTGGAGCATGACCTTTGACAGTAAAAGTATGGGAACTTAACATCGATTTCAGATAAATCTCAAACAAGGAGAATGGCTGAAGTCTCATCGCCCGTACTTTCCAACCATCATCACAACGGAGAGTACGGTAACGGAGATAGGTAAATTCGTCGCCCAGTCGCATGTTCCCGATTCACCAACCGTTTTTTAACATTCAATCTGATTAAATTCACTGTTATTTGTTTTTTCATACATTTTTCTCGCCTCGAATCCACATTTTTTGAAGATTGCATTGAAAAGCACAACACACTCCGTCCATCCAACATTTTATCCGTCCCACGCATGAATTATGTGTTCTTTTTCGATTCGAAAGTATGGATTTTCCGTATTTTTAGCGCTTACGGATCGCAGGATTCGGGTATGAACTCCTCGAACGGTAACGGCAAGGTGACAGAAGAGTTCAGCAATGGCGACGTTAAGAAGGAGGTGCGGGGTCGATTTATTTATCATTTTTTCTGTGTATTTATGAGAGGAGGGGGGGTTTAAAAATTTTTTTACTACTTTTTTTGAATAAGAAAGTTACCAAACATTGAAGATACGTTTTCTTTTTTTAAAAAAATTGGAAGCTGTTCAGGTAAAAGTTTCCAGGATTTTTTTATTTTTTTAGGAAAAAAATTGAGCGAAATCAGTGTTTAAATAGATATTCTATACATCATTCACACAGAAAATCGGGTTTAAAACAACAAAAAAAAGCAAAAATATTGTTCATTCAGCATTTACTTTCATTTTTGCGATCCTTACGGTTTTAGAAAACCATCGGAATTCATTAAAATTTTAATTTCATTCATTTTTCTCTGAAGCCAGAAAGTTATACAGTTATACACGTTGAAATTTTCATTTTTCCACTCTAGAACATTAAAAAAAGTTCTTGAAAATTTGAAAAATAAAAGAAAAATGAAAATCGAAACCTCATAACGCAAACCGAACGAGTCTTGGAGGTCTCTGAACGATTCTAGTGGCCCTTTTAGCGGCAGTACTCTTAAGTGATCCCTTGAAATGCTCAGAAACGTCCGGGACGCTTTCCGAGTTGTATTTTCGGGTTCAGAACGATTCTGCGATATTCAAAATAGCCGTCAGAAAATGAAAAAGACAACTTATTTTTGGAGAGTCAGAGATAATTTTAGATTTCGCGGAAATTACTTTGAACACGGCGTAAAGAACCAAAAATATTTGTATCTAAATCTACTCATTTCTTTAATTTCTACGAAAAAAAGATGTTTTAAAGGTGAAAGACGAGGCGGTCAACTCGGACGACGACGTGCCATGGGGTCAGTTGATGGAGCGGGAGAAGAAAAAGAAGCAAAACGGTCGAAACGCCGGCTTCCGAGAAGAAAAAGGAGAAGAAAAAGCGGAAAGCCGAGTCCGACAGTGAGGACGAGTACAAGCCTGAGGTAGTCATGAGAAAAATGATACCAAAAATCAAAAAATGATTTCAAGAAGAAGAGAAAAAGCAAGTCGAAGAAGGCGGACAGTGATAGTGAGGACGATTATAAGCCTGAGGTTCGTTTTTTCTGAAAAAAATTCATAAATTGTTTTTTTGTGGGCATTTTGTATTGTGAAAAATTTTGAAATTTCACTTTTTTTCTTTTTAAAAAGTTTGGATCTCAAATTTAAGAATTTTTTTAGAAAGTAAGGAAAATTTTAATCATTTTTTTAGATCAGTTCAATCAATTTTTTTCTACAGTGTCGGAATTGAAGTTTACAAAATTTACATGGTTAGCCTATCAATTGATTTTTGACTTTTAACAGTTCTCGTTACTTCAAAATCTTCAAATTTTCAGGTTTTTTTTAAATAGAAAATGTAAAAAATTCATCTAGTGATTCAGAATCAGAACGATTTTGAAGCTTTTTTTTCAGTTTAAATTTTTTTAAACGATATAGATAGCCTTTGAACTAGCTGATCCTTGAAAATTAGTTCAAAATAAGTTCTTTATTTTAAAAATTTTCAAAAATAGTAAAATTAGCCTTTGAGTTCATATTTAAAAAAATTAGCTCAAAAAGTTTGATATTTGAAGGTTTAAATTTTGGCAAATTTTTTTAGAAAAATGAAGAGAATTTTTTTAAATCATAGTTTTTTTCATGAATCTTTTTCGATCAAGTAGTTTTTTTGAAGTTCAAAAATGGAAATATTCAAAAATTAACTTTGAATTAGTCGTTTATTTCATTGTTGAAGTTAGCTCCAAAAAAATTTGTTGCGCCTTTTTTTTGAAAGTTTAAAAATAATTTCTGATTTTTTCGAAAAGTGTTCCTTTGGTTGCTTTGGTGGTGGCTTATTTACCCTTAAACATGATATGTTTCCCTTTAAAACGCACTTTTTTTCAATATTTATTCAGTTTTAACTGTTTTTCGTGCACCCTAACCTTGTGTTTCGTTTTTTCAAGCCGATGGAGGAAGAAGAAGGAAAAGGAGACTATGAAGACGACGACGACGACGTCCCCCTCTCCGTCAAGTACGGAACTCCGGAACCCAGCTCGGCCAAAAAATCCAAGAAAAAGAAGAAGAAAGTCTCGGAATCAGATGACGAGGACGATTCCGACGATGACATGATTGAGAAGAAAAAGGTTTCCCCCGGGGCTTTTTTGGGTGCTGCGACAAGGGCGAGGTTTCCATTTGATTCTGTTATTTTAGAACACAAAGTTGATCATTTTTAACTGTTTCATGTCCATATAATCAGTTTCGATGGACTTTAAAATGGAAAAAAAGGCGCCCTTGTCGTGGAACCATTTTTTGTGGTGCTGGTGCTGGTCTGGCTGTGTTTTTTCATTCATTCACTTTTTTTTTCACTCCGAAAAAATGCTTTCTGTAGGAAACCTAAAAAAGAAGAACTTTTTCGCATTTTCATTTTCATACAACTAAATTCCTCACTTCTTGGGCCCCAATAATTATTCAAAAACCCTGAAAATATCAATTTCTTGCTTTCAAACTTGATAAGATCTCCATTTATTTCTATAAAAAAAATAAGTTTCATACAAGATTCTGAATTTTTCAAATGGATAAGGACTGTTTTTGAAGATAAGATTTTCCATATTAGGTTCATCGAAAATCGTATTAATAAGCTTGAAAATGACCAGTATAGAACATGTCTTCTAAAACGTTCATTTCCTTCAGTTTTCATTCAATTTCATCTTGAAATTCCAGTAAATTTTCAATTTATTTCATTAGAAAATTGAGTTTAGTGTATTTCAAGTACAGGAGAAGTCGAAAATTATTCCAAATTTTGATTTTTAGGAAACTATTCAGTTTTAGGATTTTTGAGGCTGGTCAGACTTCTTCAGTGATTATGAGGGACTTGGTTATGCCTATTTCCTTTTTTTTTTTGTTGAAGAATAAGAAGGATTTTCGTTAATTTTGTTTTCTCTAAATTTATACGATTTTTAGTAACTTTTCATTCCTTTTTTTCTTCCCTGCTGAATTCTGCGTTTTTCTAGAAGAAGAAGGAGAAAAAGGAGAAAGAGTCAAAGTCGAAGTCGACGCCGAGTTCGAAGCCCAAAAAGGAAGTGAAGCAGGAGACGTCGCCAGTGAAACGGAAAAAGAAGGAGGAAGAGCCGGAAGAAATTTGGGAGTGGTGAGTTTTCGAAAAAGTCAGAAAATTTCGAAAATGGAGTTTTGAACTCATTTTTCCGAGAAATTGATCAGTTTCTGGGTTTGATTCGAAAGAAAATGATCAGAAATAGAGTGAAAATTGAGAAGAAGGTATTTAAAAAGTGGTCAGTGCATTTACAGCCTCTAAGCGTTACTTTTAATCATTTGATGCCAATGATCGAAAGTCGCTTTAGGTCGGGCGCAAATTCCATCCGTAAATTTGGAGTTATAAGCTTGGGAAAAAAGTATTTTTAGGCTCAGAAAATTTCGAAATTGATGTTTTATTGATTTTTAATTTTCATTTGTGTTTTGCAGCAAGTTTTTTGGCGAAAAATTAGAGTTTTGAACTGAAAAACAGAAAAATTTCACAGTCGTCATTTTGGCGCGTTTCACGATCATTTTGGCACCTTTCCAAACAGAAAATAGCTCCCAGATAACGTCCCGACTCGTGCTTTGAACCATTCGAATTTTGAAAATATTTGTCGTCCCTCTGTTCCAATGTTACCTGTTTTCGCGGTTTCTAATCTGCGTTGAAACTGTTTTCCTCGGGCGTCAGCTGCTGGTTCTGCACTGTTGCGATTCGAAAATCTGATAAGACCGTTCAACTTTTTGTTTTGCAACTGGAATGTCGTCGAATTTCCTGGCTGCTCCCCTTGGGGCGAACTTGCGCCGAAGCTCCAGCTACAGTATGCTCGGAGACCTGGACGACGAGGACTTCAAGATTCTTTGCGTCGAGGAGGAAGACAGTGGGGTAGACCATTTTGAGGGGGACAGTGATGAGCCGGAGTTTCACGAGACAAGGTTCATTTTTGGCTTGTCCTATGCTCTTCATGTATTGTTTTTTTTTAGTTTTAAATTATTTTCTTTGCATTTGAAGCTTCGTAAATAGTGCCGGAGACGGAATTTTTGAAAATTCATCAATGCTCGTTCAATTAGATTAGCGAGGATTTTTTGTCTTCTACATGGTTTTTTTTTGCCGAGAGAAATTTTTTCTTTTTCATTTTTCATTTTTGGCTTGTCCTGTATTGTGCCGAAATTTATGCACTGTAATTTGTTGGATTTGAACTTTTTGTTCGAAATGCCTTGCTGTGGCGTTTGAAGATCCGGAAAAAGCTGAGCGCTTCGAGATTTTTTTTCAAGTCATCGATGCTCCTTTTATTAGATTGGCGCTGATTTTTCATTTTATTAACTGTTTTTTCGGATTAAAAGAGCTTCGGGAGTCTCAGTTCAACTGTTTTTGCTCCTCCTTGGATTAAGGGTATTTTAAGCGATTTTTGTTCAAAAAATGCGGTTTAATCAAAATTCCCATCTACTGTGTTTCACCATTTTCGAATCACAGATGTTTGATTTATAGCAAAACTTTCGCCGAGATAAAATCTTCCTGATAGATATCTCACTATTTCAAGGTTAAAATTCCAACAATTTCTTTATTCGACAAAAAAAAAACGATTTTTCCTCTTTAGGTGGAAGGAAGAAAAGAAGCCGGCTGGCGTGAAATGGAACAGTTTGGCGCACAAAGGTCCACTTTTCGCCCCGGATTATGAGCCCCTTCCTGACCACGTTCATTTCAAGTACGATGGAAAGGTGAGAAAACATTTCAGAGGCCTTGGAAATTGACAATTTCCCCTTTGAAGGTCTACAAACTGTCCCCGGAAGCCGAAGAAGTCGCCGGTTTCTACGCCAGGATGATCGACCACGAGTACACCACGAAAGAAGCCTTCAATAAGAACTTTTTCAAGGATTGGCGGAAGGTAAATGGGTTGGAGAATTTTGGGGAAAGTGCGCTCCATCAAAACCTAAACAAAAAAAAATGAACGAATGAGAAAAAAAAAACTGCGGAGTAGGCGAGAAAAAATAAAATATTTCCAGAAGGAAGCTAGCCTTATTTGAAGAATTTTATTTTCGAAAAGCCTTTGGAAAGTGCGCTCCATTGAAGTTCACAGGATAAATATGGAAAATATTTAGAAAATTGACGACTAGGCACAAAAAAGTAAAATCTCATCCCAAAAACGTTCATTTTGACTCGAAAAATCCACTTAAAAATACGAAATTATTCTCAAATGTTCTGTCAAAAATACTTTGAGATGGGGCGGAAAATTCCCCTTTTTTTCTTAAGCTTTTTCAAAATTTGGTGTTTTTTTTTCTCTCTCCTAGAACGAGTAGCATTGTGATGAGCTCAAAAAAATGTTTTTCTTAAAGGTTAAATTTTTCAAAGAAAAAAAGCTCTCTTCTAACAGTTGTTGAACAAAAAAATCTGAAAAAAATTCAAAAAAATTCTCAACTTTTGAAACTCTCACATTACTTAACCAGTTGATGATTGAAAAGCAGGTCGTATGGAAATTTTTTTGCAATTTCTAAGTTTATTTTTATTTATAAATTTTAGGTGATGACGTCAAAAGAAAGAGAACACATAACGGACTTGAAAAAATGCGATTTCGGCGTGATCGACGTCTATTACAAGGAACAGTCGGAAATCCGAAAGGCCATGACAAAAGATCAAAAGCTGAAGATCAAGGTAGGCTTGAAGAGAGAAAAAATTGAAAAAGAAATGGTTCTTAGGAAGAACGAGAAGCTGAGGTGAAGATCTTCGGGTTCGCCTTCATCGACGGCCACAAACAGAAAGTCGCCAACTTCCGGATCGAACCCCCCGGATTGTTCCGCGGACGAGGAGGCCATCCGAAAATGGGGATGCTCAAGAAACGGATACAACCGGAGGATGTCATCATAAACTGCTCCAAGTGCGTAGAGATTTTTAGAAGAGCTCAAAAAAATATAATAAGGATTTTTGATGAAGCTCTCTTAATTTTTTTATCATCTGAGCTTTAACTGAGGGGAGAAAGTTTTTAAAAGTCATTGATTTCGTTAATAACTGCTTGAACTGGGTAGAAATTCCAGTAAAATTGAAGTTTTCATTCGAAGAAAATAACTCAAAAAAGGATGATGTTTTGAAAATTAGGTAATTTACGAAATCCTCGTAATAGTGAGCTTTTTGAGAGTGTAGAAAAAAATTGAAAAAGCTTGAAATATTAAGAATTTGAGGATTTTATTAGGAACTACTCAGAACGGCTGGAGATTCGAAAAATTTGAATCAGCTCATTTTGAAGAGAAAAAAATGCTTTTTTTCATTTTTCTCAATACACGATTTATCTAAGAAATATAAAAAGAAATCACGTAAACTTTAATTTTTTCTAACAGGAATTTGGATTTTGTGAAAATCCGATTATTTTTTTGCGCAATCGGAAGTGAATCTTTCATTTTCGAAAAGTTCAAAAAAGGATTCACTTTACTAGAGAACGTTTTTCAAAAAAAGCTCCCTGGTTAGAAATATAGGAATTGGAGAAGAAAATGTAAAAAATTGATGCGAAGATGAACACGGAAAAGTAAAGAGTACAATAAAAACTGCCCCTTCAAAAATTTCTTATTAAAGGGACAGCGCGATTCCCGAGCCACCAAAAGGTCACAAATGGAAGGAGGTCCGACACGACAACGCGGTCACGTGGCTCTGCTCCTGGACCGAAAATGTCCTCGGCCAGAACAAATACATCATGTTGAATCCGTCGAGTAAAATCAAGGTTCCACGAGAAGAAATCCCATCAAAAACCGTGATAAAATTGTCCAGGGAGAAAAAGATTATGAGAAGTATGAGACGGCGCGTCGGCTGAAGAAACGCATCGACAGCATCCGGGCCGTCTACCAGGAGGACTGGAAATCCAAGGAAATGCGAGTCCGACAGCGCGCAGTTGCCCTCTATTTCATTGATAAGGTGATTGGAGAGAAAAATCGTATTTTGGTTCAGATTTTGTGAAGAGAAAGCGAATTTTCTACGCATAGTTTGAAGGATGTTTTGGAGTTTTTGTAATTTTGAAGTTGGGTCATTGAATTCCGCCAAACACTTAGATGACAGAAAAAGCTCAATTTATTATAAAAATACCGTAACTGGAATACTGTAGCCTTCAATTTTGATCCTCTAAGAGAATTTTGAATGAAGACCTGCCCGAAAAGATTGATCTTTGACTTACCTTTTGGACTCATTTTCTCGAAAACGAGCGAATTTTTCAAAATTTCAAGTAGATTTTCGGAATCACAACAAATTTCTCTATCTGACGGATATTCTTAAATTGAAAAAAATCGATTTTTTCGCTCAGAGTACACTACAAAGTCTCAAAAGTTATAAAAAAAAAAAAAAATTGAAGTTGGCTCTTCGTGCGGGTAACGAGAAAGACGTCGACGAGGCCGCAGACACGGTCGGCTGCTGCTCTCTGCGCGTCGAACACATCAAACTCTACGACAAGATCAAGCTCAACGACGACGACAAACATGAAGCCGAGTAAGGAGACAGGTGCTACGAATAGAAAAGATTTTTTTCCATTTCTGTAGATTACTGTATAGATTACTGTATTACTTTACTGTATTACTGTATAACGACCCAAAGTCCGCATTAGGTTGCCTAAGTTGAAGTCAACATTCCTTCCTTGAGATTAGAAGTTTAGAAGTGGAAAGTTTCTCTAGACTTTTGAAATTTTTGTAAACTAACCCCTCTTCCTGGAGTTTCTACATGCTCACGTAGGCCTCATCTGCATCTCAGAACATGGAATGACCTTCAGAAACGTCGTCGAGTTCGACTTCCTCGGTAAGGACTCGATCCGCTACTTCAACCGGGTGCACGTCGAGAAACGCGTCTACAAGAACCTCAAGATCTTCATGGAGAACAAGTCGCCTGGAGATGATCTCTTCGATCGGTTGGATGTGAGTTGGGGAATGGGATAGTTTTGTGGGTGGCGGTTTGAGGGGTTAATCATAACGCAATCTTGAAAAAATCCTCTATTAGAAAGATTTGCAGGGCTCTGAAATCCCCCTAAAGAACCGTTTTTTTGGTAAAAGCTTGACGGCTGCTCTCGCCAGCTTAACTGTCTTTAAGTTTATTGGAACTTCAAGATAATTTTGGAATATTTTTTTCCGCTAGAAATTTCAAGATTATCTCAGATGATTTTTCAGAAATTTCAAATTTTTAATAAATCCCCGGAAAATTAACAACCTTATGCCTTGGAAACAGGGCTTGTTAAAATTTTGAACATCTAGTTTTCGGTCAAGCTCCGCCCCTAATGCCGTGATAAACCAATGAGAGAGCGGCCCACCCCCAGAGCTTTCTCGAATGACGTCATTGTGCTTGAAATTTTAAACCTGACCAGGCTATAGACGAAAATTTGAACCATGAACAAGAAATTGGTCCGTAAAAACTGTCTATACTGTGACAGCCGAATTTTTATTCCATTTTTTGTACCCTTGAAAATGTTAAGTTTTTTCTAAATTTCAAGAACTTGAAAGCTCCCTCAACGAATTAAAAACAATAATTTTATTCCAGACGGCCACTTTGAACGAACATTTGCGGACTCTGATGCCGGGATTGACCGTCAAAGTTTTCCGTACCTACAACGCTTCCATCACACTCCAAGATCAGCTCATGAAGCTCACGAATCGTAAGAAAATCGTCTTTTTTTCTAAATTCTAACACGATTAACTTTAGCCAAAGACAATGTCCATCAGAAGATGCTTTCCTACAACAGAGCGAACCGACAAGTCGCCATCCTTTGTAACCATCAACGGTCCGTCCCGAAGACCCACGAAAAGGCCATGGAGAACTTGGAAGCCAAGGTGAGCAATGAGAGGAGAAGCTTAAAAAGGGGGGGGCGAATGCGAAAAACGAGCAAGTTTCCGATAAAAAATCATCTCCGAAAAGTGAGCTGCGAGAAAATTTTGTAATAGGGATTTTTGCGCTCCATCGATAACGCTAGCTAGAGATCAGGGTTGTTCTCGGGTCAGCCTAGCACGCCCCCCTCTCCCCGCTGCTATTTTTCCAAGTCCGACCCCCTCCCCCTTCCCCAAGCGAAATCAGCCGGATCTGGCGCAAAAAGAGCAATTTTTTTGAATTTCTACAAATAAAGTATCACTGGGAAAAAAATTTTTTTAGTTAGAATATGAATTTTTTTCCTTTTTTTCCTTGAAACCTTATTTAAAGCCCCCCTGCAGTCTCTTAGGTCGAAAGCCCGGTTCGATGTGAACTTGGGGTTTTTCCTTAATTTCTCTTAGCCTTACAACTTTATGTATGGATTATTCATCGAATTTTTGTTTTCACCTAGATATTTTCAGATAAAAGACAAGAAAAAGGAGGTTGACGCGGCGAAAAAAGAGCTGGAGCACGCCCGAGGCGCCGCCAAGGAGAAGGCTCAGAAGAAGTACGATCGTCTGAAAGATCAGTACAAGCGGCTGAAGATCAACAGGACCGACAAGGTACTGATTTCTCGGATTTCCACCCGAAAATGTTGCGAGTTCAGGATGAAAACAAGCAAATCGCCTTGGGAACCTCCAAGTTGAACTATTTGGACCCTCGGATATCCGTCGCCTGGTGCAAGAAGCACGATGTTCCCATTGAAAAGGTGAAAATTGGACAGAGAACTGGGAAAAATTGAAAATGAGGTCCTTTAAACAAGAAGTTCGTCTTGAGACGCAACTGTAATTTTTGAATTATTTGAAAAATTCGGACCTTTTTGAATGACGGTCATTTTTCGGAAGTAGCGAGTCTCTGCAGTCAAACTGAGCTGTGAAAACTCGAAAAAAAAATTTTTTAATGAAAAATTTTACTTTGATATGTACATCTGCAATTTCCAAAAATGGTAGACATTTTATATTTTCGAGGCTTTTTTTTTATCATGTTCCTACAGTATAAATCGAATATTAGCAGTCAATAAGAGAGGAATTTTTGTCTTTTTTCGACCCAAACTCAGTTTGAAATTAATTTCTACAAATTTATTTTTGTCAGAAAAAAATTTTGTAAAGATTTATATAAAAGGACGGGAAAAAAACTGGTCTCGAAAAAAATATCATTTCTGATCAGAAAAAAACAATTTGAAAAAGATTTATAAGCATTTTTAATAAATAAAAAAATAGAGCGCAAAAAAATCAAATTTTTAAGGTCAAATTTTTGGAAAAAAAGGGGGATAATTTTTTTCTTCAAAAATATTATCAAAGTTTTATATTTTTCGTAATTTTGGAAGTTTGAAAAAAATTTTTTTAGATAGGAAAAATTTTTATTTTTTTGGGAAAAATTCAGGGAATAGTTTTTGATTAAGAATTGTTTATTTATAGGTCCTAAATTTTTTTATTCTGTTTCGAACCTCGAACCTTTCACTTTCATAAACTGACCTCTGGAGCTGAAGTTTTTGATTAATTAATTAATTTTTTTAGGTCTTCAACAAAACGCAACGTGAAAAGTTCCGCTGGGCGATCGACATGACGAACAACAGCGACGAAGAATACATTTTCTAAGCCATAAATATTCCCCATCCCTTCATATTTACTCCCTCCGTCTATTTATGAACCTATTTTTATTATTTTTGATCGTTTTTTTGAGTTGGAATACTTGTTATCGCCTCCTAATCACGTTTTTGTCCCTTTTAAATCCTCCAGAAACTTTTCGAGATGTTTTTTTTTTCCTTTTCTGTGATCCTATCCTTTTATTTATCGCTTTTCTCCTATTTTAGCACCTCCACCTGTTTCTCTAATTCGTGTGTATTTTTAAAACATTATTTTTGGTTTTTTTGTCTTGAAAATGGTGGGTTTCTTGAGAAATATTCTATTTTAGTCGACAATCGGGATTGTTTTTCCAACAAAAAAAGGCTATCCTTAGTTTCGTTATTTCTATTTTTTTAATCATTTTTCATTCATGTCAGGAAAAGCGGTACCTTCATTTATTGATCTACGCTGGCTCCGTACTTTCAAAAAAGCAAAAAATAAAAAATATATACAAAAAAGTTCCTTGTTGGTTTTCTTTTCTTTCTTTCTAATGGGTTCTCAATAAAAATCTAACCATTTTTTTCCCGCTTCATCGCGATGGTTGTAACCTTGTTTGATTGGCACGCTCCTTTCCTTTTTATTTATTTTTTATCGTTTCTAATCGAATTCTCGTCGTTTTCCCCCCTCACACCAAAGGTTAGGCTTAAGTTCTGACTGCATTTTGTTGTAGTTCATGTTTTTTTTTTGTTCTTCTTGATTATGTAGCTGTTTTTCTGTCGAGTAAAGAGGTTTTTTGATCGAATTCAGGGCGTTTTTTGGCGTGAGAAAAAAAGAAAAAAAAAATTTTAGCCATAGAGCGCATAATATTAGAACTTGTAAGGCTTAATATATTTTGATCAGGAAAAAAGCCTTTGCTATCTCGAAATTCGGTCACGAAAGCCGGACACTTCCCGGACGTTTCTGAGCGATTAAGGGACCACTTTAGAGTCCTGACGATACTAAAGTGATCACTAGAAATGCTCCCAAACGTCCGGTTCGCGATACCGAGGTCCAAGGAGTTATTTAAAGGAGCATAAACTATTAAAATAAAAAAATTTCGAAACGAATCACCGTTTTTCAGTGTCATTTTTTTAGCCTTTTGAGGCTTCTATGTTTTCAAAAACCATAATAAGGTCTTTAGAGTAAACTATAAACATTTTTAGGCTTTAATAAATGAAAAATAATCCTTAAAGAACCCGAAAATCTCAACGAAAAAGAAAATAGTTTGACCAACGCTTCCTAGATTTAATTATAGAGGAACACATACCAATTAAAAAGCCAATTATCAGAAAAAATCTTCTCTTTTTCAAAAAACCACGGCATTATCTAGGTCCAGATCATTCTTTGACTTTCGGTCTGGCCTGATTCCGACGGACATCGGTCATTTTGATAAGAAGATAATTTTATCTTTTTCTTGAATTTTTTTGCCGACTTTTCCCTTTTTTTCTGAAGAAGTTGAAGAAATGCGTTTTTTTGCAGTTTTTGAAAGTTTTGAGTTAATTTAAAAGAAATTTTTGAAAAGAAAAAAATATGAGAGAGATGTTCATTTTTTTCCAGCACTTACCGCTTTCAAAAAAAGCAAATGAATATTTAAAATATTCCTAAAAATTGTTTGTTGTTCCCCTTTGCCCCTTAGAAATTGTAGTCACATAAAAATTTATGAGATTTCTGAAAAAAGATTTATAATTTGATTGACTATTTGGAAAAATTCAATAGTTTAGAAATTTTTTTACGTTAAAAAAAGTTTTCAATGAAAATTCACAATTTTCCCATTCCTCAACTCCAACAAAATTTATAATTTCACAATCCTTCGCGGACGCCAACCTTTTTTCATGAATTTTTGAAATCCACGGAAAGGGAAAAAAAATGCAAGCAAACATTTATTACGCATGCGTGAGTTCCGCCGCAAAACAGCTGGTTTGCAATTTGCCATCGATTTATTCCCAAAACAACAATTAACAACAATCCACGTCTCTAAATCTAACAAAAACGCTTCGAAATTGGAAAAAACAGGAAAACAGAAGGAAACGTTTTGTTTTTCCAGTGAATGCGTCATAATAGAAAACCTTTCTGAAAACAAATAAACCTGTGAAAAATCTTGGATTTTCAAAAATGAAGCAAAAATGTTTTCTGCCCTAATTCCAGTGCATTTTTTAACAACACAATGCATTCTAAAGTTTTAAAATTAACAAAAAGAAAATTTGCATCTTTTTTTTTCAATGGCTCGCAAAAATAAACTATGACAGTTAAATAAACAATCTCCACCACCTGTTTATCTTATAATAGTAATTCAATACAATATTAACATCCTCCAACGTTTTAATTTACAAATTTCCGAAATTAATTTGGACTCAAAATTTTGAAATTTTTTGCTGCACTTTCACGGCAAATTGCAACTTTTGCGCGTAGGTAAAATCCCTCGTGCTTTTTTTGTGCACAAATTTCTTAATTTTTCTCTTTCTCTTCTTTCTGTTTTGTTTTTTTCATTTCCGGTTAGCTGATTATTATTCAAAACAGCCTAATACTTTTTGGTTACAATATATGAACAACTAATAGTCTTACAGTTTTTTCATTACGAAAATCTTCTTTTTCTTTTCTTTTTTTTTTCCGAAATCAAAGCTGTAACGCGATTAATCGTTCTTTTGAATGTTTGCGAAATTGCATGTGACTGTAACGTTTCAAAAAATCGAATCAGAAAAAAATTCTCACCATTTATTCTCATGGGAAATTGTTATTACGACGTCCTTTTTCCTGCGTGTTCTTTCCGCTTCGGATATTATTGATTCGCTATGCACTTTTTCCAGCACCGTACCGTTATTTTTCAATGTGAGCCGCCAAAAACGGTTGCAATGACGACTCCAATATCAAGCTTGCAAGGTGAATACATGGGGAAGACATTTTTGGATGGATAAAATGGTTCAGATTTGATGACAAGCTTGTTGGATTGTGCATCGACGTATCCAAGTTTGGAAAAATGTCCGGAATGAGGTTTAGTTATAATTTTTCAAGTCTTTTTTTCAAAATGTTTATTCAAAGCGAAAAAAAATTGAATAAAATGTTTAAAATTTAACCAAATTTAATTTTAAAAAAATTTAATTTTTTTCAAGGTTTCTGATTCGCTTCAAGCGATCAGTTCTCATCAGCCGAACGTCATGCTCACCGCTTGTCATCATTATTTGCTTCAAAATCCAAAGGTTTGAAAAAAATACAGTCATTCGGGTGTAAGGAAGCTATATTTGAGCATAAACCCCATTTTTTTAAACTGAAAGCGGAAATTTTTAAAGATATTTTTCGGGAATTTGGTATGATTATTTTTTTCAAAGTAATCGAAATAGTCATTTTTTTCCCCATTTAGCCTCATCTGCAGCCGTTTGAGCATGATTAAAAAAAGTCTAAATTTGATTGATTAAAGTTTTTCTGCAGTTTCCTGTTTCGAGTATTACTTATAAGTTTAAATTTAGGAAATTCATCGATTTTTTTCTGGTTTGTGATAGTTATGAAGTTTTTTTGCAGAAATAAAAATGGAAATTTTTTTAATGAGGAAATAAAGATTCTCCCTGAAAAAAAGGAATTCCCTGTTTCACTTTTTTTAATTTGGAAGACTGGAGAAAGAAAAAAATGGAATTTTGTGAGTTTTCAAGGTTAATAAAATTGTGTTAGCCATCACATTTTCTGAAATATATTGTTTTCCGATTTTTTTGAAGCTTTTTCTGTCTATTTAGTTCTTTTTTTCAGTAGCTAAAAAAATTCAGATTTTTTTCTAATTTTTTTCAACGAAAAAAATGTTTTTTTAAGCTCAGTTTTTTTCCTAATAATGATGATTTTAAGGATAATCTAAAATTTTTTTAAGCTGTCCATATTTTTTTCTCCTTTTTTTACATTTTTTTATTCCGGAGTCTGCACAACGAATAGAATTATCACTAAAAGAGAGTTAAAAGTTTAAAACAAAAAGAGATTTTTTTTCCTGATTTTTCAAGATTTTTTTAGTTGCCGGCCGGAAATCGAGCCTTCGTCTTAAAGGAGCTCGCGAAGACCGTTTCGATTGGTTCTGTCGTCACGAAACTCGATGAACAATTGGTTTTGTTGATCATCAACCTGGCGACGCAGGAAATGACCATGACCAAGGTTTGGTTCGAACTTCGACGAATTCAAAAATCATTTCATAACTTTTTAAAAAAACCTTCATTAAATTTTTTTCTGATTTCTTCATGGGAATTTTTAAAATATTAAAAAAACACCGATTCATGTAGATGTTAGAAAATTCGTGGATTTCTTTAATAATATATATAATATTCTAAGCTTAACATGTAAAAAAACACATTTCTTTTTTTGGATAAATCGGCTTTGTTATAAGGTTTTTTTCAGTGTCCTTTCTAACCGGAAAATGAAATATTTCGCACTAGGGAACGTTTTCCAGTACAAGAAAAACAAAATTTTGCAATAGATTTTCTTTTCGAGTTAATACGCTTCAAAAGCTTAGAACCGAAAAAAAAAATCTGTTGTGAGACATCTTTTCTGGTTCTGAGTTCCGAAGTACAGTTCAGAAAATTTTCATCAAAAGTTCAAACGAAAAAATCTAGAAAAGGCGCTATAAACCTTGGGTTGAAACAATTTAGGCCGATAATGGGTCCTGCAAGGAAAAGTGCGCGTTAGAGCACGAAAGCCAGAATCGCATGAGTTTTACGACGATTGAGCGTTTTGATGAAGAAAAATATTTGTCCAGCTGAAGTTTTCGATTCAGGACGCCGACGTCGAATGGGCAGAAGCCGCTCGGGAGCTTCTGGTGACGTTGGCGAGAAGCAGCCGATTCGCGAACCACGTCATCGACGCCGTCCTCCAGAAGTTCCCTCCCGGCCTCACGACGAGTCCCCATCGATACATCGTCCTCACGATGGCCACCATCGCCGAACACAATCGTGCGTTCCAAAAAAAAAATCTGCGAAAACTAGAAATATTTTTTCAGCTTTCGCTCTGGTCAAATTTCTGACCGATATTCTATCCAGAACGGTTCCGCTGCTTCAACACGTCAAGACCGATCCTCTGAGGTGATTCGAAAAATCAAAAAAGTCTAAAAATTCCAATTTTTGTTCAAAAAATGCCGAAAGAAACTAGAAATCTCCTTGTAGGACCCAATTTTTTTTAGCGTATTTCAAAATTATAATTTTGCGTATTTCACAAAATCATTTTGAACGAATTTGAAGTAGTCGTAACTTGAACACGGAAAAATATAGATATCTATAAGTTATGTGGATTTTTTTTTGAATATATTTTTTCTTGGATCACTTTCTCCACGTTAAAGAGTCTGTCTGTCTGCGAACGAAAAATGAGTTTTTATTTATTTATTTACTACTGGGAAAAATTTAAGTGGCCACTATAGAGGCTCGCCAAGGACTACTTGGAGAGGACACTTGAGTGGCCACTAAACCCACCTCTAGAGGGGCCACTGTTTTCTGATTTAGGGACCCCTTCAGTAGTTTTTTCATCCAGTAGTCCTTCCAGTAACTCTGATAATTTAAAAAAAAACATATTGGATCAGTTATGTTGATCCATTGACCCCTAAAGTGGTCACTAAAATTTTTAGTGGTCTAGTAGTAGTCCTTAAACCTCTATAGTGGCTACTAATTTTTAACCCCTTAAGTGGTCACTAATTTGGCTACTATAGTGGCCACTAAAACGTCAAAACCCTATAGTGGCCACTACAAATTTTCACAGTAGACTTCAAAAAAAAAAAAATGAAATCGTAAATTTGGATCTGAAGATCTGAAATTTCGAATCCGTTGATAATAATGAACTTTGAACTTTTGGATCCCCTGGTAAAATTAAATCCGAGTTTTCGAATCCATTGACAAGAAATAAGAACGAAATTGCAAATTTTAAATTCATCGATAAGAAAAATAAAACCTGAAATTCGGAATGCAGATGCGCCTGGGCCCGAGCGATTTGCTCATTTTGCGAGGCGGTCCGAGAATGCGAAACGGAGAGGCCAAAAGAGGCAAGCGAGGACCTCGAATGCAATGGTTTCAGAACCATTTTTCCTTGAAAAACTAAAAATTCAAGGAGATTCGAGGCCCGGATCAGCAGCCGAAGTCTCCCAGGAAGTCTCCAACCGGGCCACTTATTCCGACCAAACCGAAGCCGTCTATGACGTCATCTTCCAGTGGATCTACAGCAAGGATCCCAAGGTTCCCGTTTCAAGTTGAAATGTTTAAAAAGAGGAAAAAAGTTTCCGAGTTGCACATCCGTTTTCTTTCCAGAATCATTATCTATTCTATTACAAAAATGAGCACACTTAGGAATTCCAGAGTGGTCCCTATAGGGGTAAAATTAAAGTGCTCCATAGAGGGGTTTAGGGTCTGACTTCTTAGCTCCTGAAGCCCAAGTGGACCCTATAGGGGTCTTCCAATTTCATTCAAAAAAGGCTTGTTTATTCAGTTGCTTCTTCGCTTAGAGTTTATAAAAATAATCGTAGGGGGCCAATTTTGCAATTTTTAGTGGCTTTCGTAGGGGTCGGTAAAGTGGTCACTAGAGGGGACCCTCCCCTAAGGTTGCCGCTATAGGACCCACTCTGGAGTTCCTAAGCAGCTTTTAGTTTTTTTTTTTCGTTTTGAAAGAAAGGAAAATATTAAAAACCAATCATCTGAAGAACGACTTCACCGAATTTTGTATTTATACGATTTCCTTGGTAGCAACTTCACTTTGGAACACCAGAGTGGCCCCTAGAGGGGTTAGGAAATAAAAGAGGCTACAGGGGAAAAATAGTGGCCCTTGAAAGGCTAAAATTCAAGTGTTCCTTTTAGGGTCTGACCACTGAGACCCTAAAGCGTTGGTCCCTAGAGAGCGTTTTAATCTTTTTTGTATGAAATTCTTTTTCTCATAGAGACCATAACAATAAACGATCAAAATGCTCCCCTAGAGCGGCCAGTTTTGCAAGTTTTAGTGTCCCTCTAGGGGAACCTTCAAGAGTTCATAAGGTTGCCCCTTTAGGGCATACTCTGGCGTTTATAAGTTGTCGTTAAAAAAGGAAGAATTGAAAAAGTTCGGTTTCTTAATGTCGCAGTACTTATATTTTGTGACAACCCGTTGAAAAAAAGTTTAATCGTTGTTTTTTTTTTCCATTTTTTCAACTAGAAATTTTTTTTTAGTTTTGGGAAAAAAAATGATTTTTAAATATTGAATTCCGGGCATTGCACTTTTTCTACAGGGTCCGAGATTAAAATACTGATTATATGCTTTCAAAAAGGGACTTATGAAAAAGCTTCTGAGATCAGGACGAAATGAAGTCACCGGAAGGGACTTGGGATCTCAGGGTAATTTGAAAGGAATCGATTTGAAAAATCAAGCATTTTATTAAGTTTTTGCTCTCTCTTTCAGCTGTTAAAATTACTTGGAAACGGAAAAAATGACTTTAGACGCGCGGAGAATCGGCAGAATGCGTCGGAGAGCTGTGTCTGATGATCCGCCAGATGAGATTGGTGGAAGACGTCAAGAAAATCGTCACGAATCTCATCCCGCTCTACAAAAAGGCCTACAACGAGACGCATATGATCACGATGGTCCGTGGGAAATAAAGAAGCGATTTTGAAAGGATTTCTTCAGGGAATCTGCCGGTTCCTGGAGGCGGCCTGTGTGGACGACGTCTGTCCCTTGGAGCCGTATCTGGAAGATATTCTGAACGCCTTGTTCCCGAACGCCTGTCTCGATCCGGATGATAACAGCGTCACTTTGAGCCCCCAGGCCATCAAAAACCACAGCGAGGCTTTCAGATGCTTCCATGTTGCTGGTGAGTTTTAAAGTATTAATTTTGGTTAGTTGAGAAAATAATATGATAGAAACATATCAGTGATAAATTAATTAAGAACTGCTAGTAAAACCTGAAGAGGGTCCTTCAGGTACTTTAAGGTTCAGGGGGCCCTCTAGGGAGTGTGTTAGGGCCTTCTTAAGGGAAAAAGCTTGAAGCATTCCCTGTAGAACTGAATGAACCATGTTGCTGGTGAGTTTCGAAGATCCTAATGGGATAGTTGAGAAAAAAATTAAGGATAAATCAATTTAAAAACTGGGAAACGCTGAAGGAGGTCCTACAGGGAGTTTTTAGATTTAGTGGGTCTTCTAGGGAGTGTATTAGGGCCTTCTTAAAGGAAAAAAAATTTGAAGGACATTTTTTTAGGAACTGAATGAACCACGTTGTTGGTGAGTGATGTGGAAAAGTATTGAAATTTTGAAGAAATATGGCCGATTTTTCTTCTTATATTTGTTTGTCGTTTTCAAAAGCTTATATCATTGAAGAAGAAATGAAATAACAGTTTAATTGGAAACCACAATTTGACGTTTTTGCTTTCATATTGCCGTGTTCAGAGTAGTTTCCGAGATTTAAAAATTGACGCTTTATTCATTATATTAATACGTAAAATAGGAGTTTCGAGCCGTTTTAAAAAAAAGGTGCTTCTTCAAAAAGAAGAGCGGAAAAATGTTTGAACTGATTATCATCTGAGGATAAGGGTCTTTACACGACTAAATAAAAATAAATTCTATGTTTTATGTGTCTCAAGCTAAGCAGATACTTTAGGGAAAAAAGTGTCAAAAAAAAAAATCCACAAACCTGGAAATAGTATAGAGGAAGAGAGGGCCGTGGAAAAGTTCAAAAAGCTTTTCCTAAACTTTTTTTTTTGTTGAATCCTGGCTGTTTTTGACTGTTTTTGAAAAAAATCTCTTATGAAATTTCTTTTGGCTTTTTTTTCAGCACTTTCTGACCATCTCTGAAAATAGTTTGCCTGATAAAGTTGTTGAAAAAGAGACAGGAAACCTTTTCGAAAATTTTTTAAAAAATGAATAGAGAACTCAAATAATCCTTTTTTTCATTTTTTTCAATAGATCCCAATACTTCATAATTCATTAGAAAAATTTTTTTATGTTTCTTATGATTTGAAATTTTTTTCCAGCGACACGATTTGCGGACCGAATCGTCTATTATTTGCTCCACAAAATGCAAAACGTTTCGGATACCCAAAAGTTGGGCGCCATCAACGTCTTGAGACATTTGCTCAATTCTTCTGGTGGGTTTATAAGACAAAAAAGATCTTGGGATTTTTCTGGGATTTTTCCCTGATGTATCAGAAAAATATTCTGAAAGTTTACACCTTCCCGAATTTTTAGCTTACCAGAAATATAGGCTCAAAGCTCTAAAATGGCGGGTTTTAACGGATTTTGGAGTTTTCTTCGACTTTTAGAGGTCCTTTCTTGAAAACTAGGGAGTTTTGGAGGTTTAACCTTTTAGAATCTTCATCTGATACATCAAGAAGTGTTCTGGGCAATGTTCAGGAGAACCGCAAGCTGGGGTGTAGACTTAACAAAAAAATTTGGAAGGAGGGGGGACTTGACAAAAATAAAAATATAAAAAAATTTTTTTAGGAGTGCGAACTGAGATATTTCATTAAATGCACTATTAAAAAAAAATTTTTTTAATCGAAAAAAATAGAGGGGGAGGGGACTTGGCTGACGCCAGGCTCACTCATTCCATGTATGTTTACCTCCCTTGTGAGAAGATTGAATCAAAAAGTTGAAAAAATTTGAATTTTTCTTCAGGCCAACACATGGAAGACAAAAGATCGCTTCTGATGATGGGATTGAGAAAATTGCTCGCCGCGGAGAACACCACTTCCATTAGGGTTGGTTATAGTCCTTTTTTCCACGATTTGGAATCGACTATGGCTTCAAACTGTGTCTTTTTCAAAACTAGGAAGTTGTGCCGTCTGAGACCGTCAGAACCTTCTTTTTGAACATCATGAACTGTTTTTTTTTTTAAAATAATTCCACCTCTTTATTTTAGATGTTCAGGAGGAAAAATACCAAAAAACCATTTTGATTTTTCAAACTCTTAAAGCAGTAAAAGGTTAAAATGAGGTTAAAAGTTTATTTGATCCATTATTTGCCTGGGAACGTTTTTTCCGAAAATTTCCTTGCGATAGATCTTGTTTTCGAGTTAGGGAACTTGTGTATCTACCGGACTTTGAAGCTTTATAGGTGGTATGAAAAAAAAACACCAGCGAAAATTCAAACGGCAACATCTCCGATTTTTTTTCCCTTGTGTTTTTCGGTTTATAAAACATCTATAAACATTTTTTTTCCTATTTATTTGTGTTTTAATCATGAACCAACTACCTACTTTATATAGGAAGATTTAAAACGAAGAATTTGTTGAGAAAAAAAGTCGAAAAGAGATCCGTCGGAAAGTTCCCTAGCGATATGGAAAAGTCGCCTTTTGAACTTTCGCTGGTCTTTTTTTCATACCACTGCTTTATAACTCAAAAACGAGATCAATTGCGAGAAATGAAAAAACGTTAGAAAATTTTCTGTCTTCATACCTAACTGAGCCCTTCACTTGTCCCCACGTATGAGTGAGATAGAAAAAATTGTTCACTTTTGAATTCAAGGTAAAAAGAGCGATAGTTCAACTGTGCGTCGCCTTGGCTGATCATGCCTACGTGGACGCTGAAGGCGGCGATTACGTCATCGCCTTTTTGGTCCGGAATCTTGTCGCCCCGACTGAGCAGGAAGTTCAGGTCGGCTTCCAGGGCTTTCAGTCTTTTTTCAGCTTTTAATCGTAAGAAACACGTAAAAATCGTAAGAAAAACGAATTTTCATGATAATAATATTTATTTTTCGCGTGGGAAGTTTTTTATATCGAAGGAAGACGGAGTGTTTCCAGAAAATGAGCAAAAATTCTACAGAAACTGGGAAATTTTGAGTGGTCACTATAGGGTTTTGACGTTTTAGCGTCCACTATAGTAGTCGAATTAGTGACCGCTTAAGGGGATAAAAATTAGTGGCCACTGTAAAGATCTAAGTGCTACTACTAAACCACTAAAATTTTTAGTGGCCACTTAAGGGGTCAATGGATCAACATAACTGGTCCAGGGTCTTGTTGATTGTTTAGCAGACTTTTTCTTTTTTGAACCAAGGAGTTTTGAATTTTTGTGATTTGATGATATTTTTAGGCTTCCAAATTGAGAATTAAGAATTCTTTAGTAACCAAAAAAAGAAGAACGAAGTTAAGAATTGAAAATTATTTTTCAGACCCGGAAACTGGAAGTCGACGTCGCCGGATCGAACCAATTGAGAACTCAGTGTGCCCAGGCGCTTCATACCATTGCTAGCACTTGTATTTGTGCCAATAAGGTGAATTTCAGGACATTCAATGAGTTTTCAGATTTTTCCAGAAAGTTTGAAAAAATTAGTCAACTGTGAAAAACTGTAGTGGCCACTTAAGAGGTTCTTCGAGTACTTCTTCAAGAGGACACTGAAACCACCTCTGTAGTACCACTTAGACTCTTAGACTTTTTAATTTTGGTCAATGGCCACTACTGCAAATGCTATAGGGACTACTGAAATCTCAAAACCCTAAAGGGTCCACTGAAATTTTCCCCATTGCGCGAAAAAAAAAGGGGATTTTCAGAACATTTATTTGAGTTTTTCGAGAATTTTTCAGTTTCGTCAGGATTAAAAAAGAAAAGTTAACTCAAATTCGGATTTTTAGATGAATAATGAGAATTTCATCGCGCTACTGTTTGTTCGAAAAAATATATTTCTGAATTTTCTTATTGAAAGAAACTAGTTGATATAGTCAATGTTTCCCGACTTGAAAGGCGAGGGAAGCGGGGCGGGGAAAACAGTGGAAAACATTGAAAAAAAAGCGGTTTCCGAGCTTTTTAAATAGTCGGCGGCGACTGAAGTGAAAAGGCGCCAAGAACCGCGTACGCACACGCTACGCGTCCCGTCCCTTGCCTCGCCTCCTTCGTCTTTCAAGTCGGGAAACATTGACTATATTTGAGCGTACTTTCTCATACTTTCAAGGACCTTTCCCATTTCCAGCTTCTCTGGCCTTACCTTCTGGAATTCGTCTGTGCCGAAAGATATACTCCGGTGGTTGGAGACATTTGCAAGTGTCTCAGAACACTGATCACGAGGGAACTGCAAAATGGCAACAAAATGGACTTTGAGACGGGCTTCGATAATGGTGGGTTTGTTGGAAAATTCGAAGTTTGATTTAATTTTTTTTTTACATTTTTTTTTTTGTTGTTTGTGATTTCTATCATATGCATCGTAAAAATTATTTTTTTGCAGTTCCCAGTAACGAAGTTATTTTTAAAGCTCCCACAAAGGTTTGGAAAAATAGAAAGAGCCTTCAAAACTATTTATGAATAAAGATGACCTTTGAATTTTTTTAATGTTAAATTTTTAAAGTAAGTCTCTTACTCGTTTTATATATTTGATATATTGAATAATAATGATTTTTTTGTCAATTTTTCTAAGTGATTCATCGATTTTCAGCAAGAGTCGCCGGACGACACGCGGTTTTCGCCCGGCTCTATACTTGTCTGTGTAACGCGCCGTTGAATGGCCTTCTGGCCAGAAGGGCGAGGTTTCTTTTGCTTTTCTAATAAACTTTTTATCTAACGAAATTTAATAATTCATCAATTTTAGAGAAGCTGGAGGACTGATAAAAGCCCTGGACACGTGGTTCCATCCGAACATCGCCCAAGTCAGTTCGAAATGGACCGAAAAGTTGGAACCGCTTCTCGATGGTGACTTTTTGAAGAATATAAATAAATTTTAAAGTTTTCTAGAATTTTTGAAGGTCTATTATCCAAAATTAAGATTTTCGTATTTTTGTAACTACACTAATCCTTTTGGAAGATCACTCAAAGTTTAAAAAAATAATTTTTTTCCAGCATTATTTTTATCTCGAATATGGAGATTTTAAAATTTCCAAAAAAATTCATAACTCTGGACGAAAAATAATTCAGAAATGTCTGAATCTCCTCTTTTAACTCACTATTTCTCTGAAATTCTTCATAAATATAGTCTCAAGTTTGCCGTGAATGACCTATATCCATGTAATCGGAAATTTTTTTTTCCTGATTTTTGAGCAAAAAAATGATTTTTTATAGATCAGCGATTTTTTTCCAATTCAATCTGACTTGAATCATCCATTTTTAAGCATCTTAGAATCAGCCTGAAAAAAACTGAACTAAAACAAGGATTTGGTGAGGAAAAAAAATTTGGCATGCTTTTTTTTTGAAATAAAACAGGTTTTTTGAACCAGTTGGGAGTTGAGAATTAAAAAAAAAATTTTCAGAACTCTCCGCCGCCAACGTGTCAAGTCCTACTGGGGAATCGCCCCCGGCGGAACTTCGAGGCCGAAAAATCGCTAGGTTTAAAAATAGTTTTCTGTTTCAAAGCGGTTCTAAAACTCGTCGAAACTTATAAAAAACCAGGGTTTCCCTTTCTTCTATTTCATTTTAGTGTTTTTTTTCCGGTTTTGAGTGATTTGAAAATTTTTTTTTGGTAGTATCCCTAGTGTTAAACTTTCTTACAACTTATTTTTTTCGCTTTCTTGATAATTTTTTTGGTTCTTAAACTTTTTTTCTTGCTTACAAAAAGAAGTTTTTTTCTCATCTCTTAGTTATAATTTTGATGATTCCTTTCGAAAAAAAGAAACTCTTCTCGCACTAGGGCTTCTTTTTGAAGCATAGATCTTTAAAAAAATCACAAAATACGCTTGTTTTTTTATGATTTGTATAGTTCGTGGGTTTTGAAGCGTATGCAGGGCAGATTTTCAAGTTTAATTAAAATTTCCATTTTTTTCCAATTGGTATCATTAAAAAAATTTCGAACCTACCGACCTTCCATTTCGAGAAGGATTTCACGGATTTTAAAATGGGAGATTTTTGTTGCACGAAACGCCTCAAAATTTAGAATTTTTTTAGAAATTTTTGGAATTTTTCATTTTTTTGTTGGAACATTTCAATATTTTTTTGTTGGAAAACTTTTTAATCGCAAAAAAAACTGTCCGTTTTTTTCACCTATTAGCTCTATTTGTGAATAAGAAGAAGAGGAATATCCTACTTTTTTTCCTCTTAATTTTTTTCAAGAAAAAATTCAAAAATTTTCACCTTTTCCAAATTTTAAAAAAAGTTTGTCATCATAACAGCCCTTCAAGCCGACCGACTTTCCATTGTGAGAAGCAATTTCATAGAGAATTTTCGTGGTATGAAAAAAACACCGGCAAAAATTCAAACGGCGACTTTTCCGAGTTTTTCATATCGCTAGGGAACTTTCCGACTTTTTTCCCTTATGTTTTTCGGTTAATAAAACATCTATCAACATTTTTTTTCCTATTTCTTTGTGTTTTGATCATGAACCAACTACCTACTTTTTCATAGGAAAAATTTAAAACGAAGATTTTATCGAGAAAAAAAGTCGGAAAGGGATTCGTCGGAAAATTGGCCGTCGGAAAGTTCCCTAGCGATACGAAAAAAATCGGAAAAGTCGCCGTTTGAATTTTTCGCTGGTCTTTTTTTCATACCACCGCAATTTAGTCGCAGGACACCTCAAAATCATTGAAAATGTTCAAAACCCTTTTCGAAAAGGAAAAATTTGAAAAAAAGATTTATTAATATTTTTAAAGAAAAAAATGTTTTTCATTGAAGATGGCACGAAGCGTGTCTCGAATGGCTCTCCCTGTGCGTCTCTTCCGTCGTCGACGGAACTTGGCGAACGGAAATCGCGGCGGCGATGGGCAAGCAGTTGGATATGTACAAAGACATGGCCGACGAGAAGGTTTTCCCGAAACTCTTTGATCATTTTCCTGAATTTCCAGGCGTTCCTTCTGCGATGCCTGGGAACGACACTGGCTAAAATCGCCAACAAACAATTTGTCGTCGAGCACTTGATGCTGATGTTCAAGTGAGCTCTTGAGGGAATAAAGTATTTATAATCTTAAAAAATCGGTTTCAGTTCAAAAGTATATGAAAAAAAGGGTCTGTAGGGAGCAAATATTTGTGAAAAAAACGAAGTGAAATTATTTTTTTAATTTATGCCTTTTCAATTTGAAAACGATAAATTTGTTGGAATTTCAGTATATTCGGCATAAGATAAGGGCAAATGTGCATGTATTTTTTTGATTTTTTTCTTGGACGTTTTTTAAAAATACAGCCACTTTTTTTATGCTGGAAATCTTAATTTTTAGAAATTTTTTTAAAGTTATCACTAACAAATTTTTGAACAGAATCTTTGAAAAAAAGTGGAAATTGACACTATCATTAACAAAAAAACAAAATAAGGAAAAATAATTTAATTTGAAATTTGGAACTTTCTCGAAAAAAATGTTTTCAAATATTTTTTTAGATAAGGGTCCTTTTTAGACAAAAAAATTTGAAAAAAATCATTTTTTTCGACGTTTTGAAGGTCGACGGCCCACGCCTTGGCTGCGGAACGCCAAGGGTGTGCCCGGGGAGTCGGAGCCGTCGCCACGGCCCACACCGAGCTCGTGCTCGTCGAGCTGGAAAACGTCAGCAAGTGGGAGCACGCCAAACGGAGCAGCGGCATCTTCGGATTCATCAAGGTGAAAAATAAAGGGTTTTGGATTTTTTGGTGGTTTTGAACCAGCTTGAGAGGTTTTCGAAGCGTTCGCCGTCAAATTTTGAAAAAAATTTGAGAAGGGTCCCTTTTGTTGTTCTGAGGGTCCCTATAGGGGTCGTTTCTGCGATATTTATAGGGTTTAAAAATTCAAGTGTCTCCATAGTGCCTTCTGAACAGTCCATATGCTCTAGGGATCACTATAGGGAGAGCGTAGGGGTTCCTAGAGGGTCCCTTTAAGGTTTTTTTTAGACTAAATTTTTTTGAAAGGTCCCTCTAGGGTTCATTTGTGTAAAAGACCCCTATAGGGGGCATTTTCACGGTCTCTACAATGGAGAAAAATTCCAGTGTCCCTATAGTACATTCTGGACGGTCCATTAAAACCCTAAGGCTTTAGGGGTCACTATAGGGAGAGCGTAGGGGTTCCTAGAGGGTCCCTTTTAGGGGGTTTAAAGACTCCTTTTTTTTGAAAGGGTCCCTCTAGCGTTCATTTGTTTAAAAGCCCCTATAGGGGCATTTTTACGGTCTTTAGAGGGTACAATCTTTAGTTGCTCTTATCGCCTAGTGCATTCTGAGCACTTCATTAAAACAAAAATGCTTAAGGGATCACTATAGGGAGAGCGTGGGTGGGTCTTTAGAGAGTCCCTTTAGGGTTTTCAATTTTTCAAAAAAAGACTCAATTTTTTCGAAAGGGTTCCACTAGAATTTTTTGTTTCGAAGACTCCTATAGTGGGCATTTTCAGGTATCAAAAAGGGTGAAAAATTCTAATGGATTCTATAGTGCCTTCTGAACAGTCCATATGCTTTAGGGACAGAGTGGGGGTTCCTTGAGGAGCCCTTTTACACTACCTTCAAGGGACCTCTCCAAATTTTCTCATATTGTTGATATTTTCTGTTGGGAATTTTTTAAAAAAACGTAATTTTTATGAGATATTTTTGGAAGAATTTCAATGATTCCCTGCTTTCGGTGTTCAGTTTTGAATTTTTGCTGGGATATCAGAATTAAAGATTGAACGGAGCATTTTCGAAGATTGATCTAGTCTGATTCAGAAGCTTAAAAAAACATGATTAGACTTTCTTTACTAAAACCCGCCATTAACTTCTCCCAAGTCTTCCTAAATAAAAGTCAGTACTACCTTATGGAAGAAAAATTTATTTTTATTTATTATTCTTCGAAAATAGGCTTTCCCTCTCTGAGCTTGTTTACGCTCATAAAGGCTTTTTACGTTGGGCAGGGCTTCTGGGCCGGCCCGGACTTTAGATTTTAAAATCATAGTTTTTGTTAAATTTAAAGTGGAAGAAGAACTGAAGGCCGGATTTGTAACGTAAAGAAAAAACTAAAATTTGACTTTAAGAAAATTTGGGCTTTCTTATAAAATAACCGGGCGATCGGGTAGGATTGGAATAGTAATCTCGGATTTTCCCAGGACACGATGCCGATGCGACAGTACCCGGACGCCGAGATGGTGTCCCTCAGGGCGACCTTGATGCTCTGTTACGGCCACGTCGTCATGGCCTGTCCCATCGATACAGTAACCCAACGGCTGCAGCATACTGTACTCGTCTTCCTCCGCCACTATTTCGCCAACTGCAAGGTGGGGCAGAAATTTGACAAAATCCTTTATTTTTGAGGTTCGTAGAGGCATTACAGCCATCGATAATACAAAGATGAATAATTTATTCATAATCAGATAGTACTTTGATTGAAGAGTTCTTTCATAATTTGAACTTTTCAGCAAGACATAGTCGTCCGAGAAGCCCTGTTGGAAACGATGCGACTCATCGCCATGGCCGTCCATCCTACCAGAATCGGAAACGATTGGACTTTCGACGCCCGGAACGAACTTCTCAGCTACTTGAGGGTTCTAAAAGAAAAAATGAGAAAAATTGTGGACTTTCCAACTTGAGGAGTACGTCCAAAGCGAATCGCCGGAGATGCTCGCCAGCTCGTTGAGGCTCTTGGCGGCGAAAGCTGCCGCGGCTTTGGTGTAAGCGATTTCCTTTCAGAGGAATCTTGAAAATCCTGTTCTCACGTATTTTTACTACTCATTGAATTATCTACTTTTGTCATAGATTTATCGTTTGTACATAATTATAAAATACCTAAAACGATGAATTTTTCCAAATAATAGTCCGTCCATTGAAATTTTTCGAGTGTCTGAGTCTCTCTGCTCCCTCACCAGCGGGCCAGAGAAATATAGAAATAGCACGTCAAAATGAGAGGGTCGCCGAGAGACGAGGGGGGCTCAGAGAAGTTTCAAGTCTGATTTCTCTCTTTCCTCGACGGTCGAATGAAATTTTTTTCAAATGTAATTAGCTTCATTAAAATGTTAGAACGTTCTAGTTTGAAAAAAAGAAAGCTTATTTCATCCAGAATTTTTCAAAAAAATTTGGTTTTTTTCTAAACTTGAATGGAAATTTACAAGTTTTTCAATGAATTTGCTTCAAGAAGGGGTGAGTTACGAGGAGTGTTTCAGATTAAACAAACTTTTCACTTTTTTTAAATCAGGTTTTTGGTGGTATGACAAAAAAAGCCAGCGAATTTTTCGAACGACGACTTTTTTTCCGACTTTTTTTCCTTACTTGATATAGGAAGATTAAAAAAACGTAGAGTCTATCGAGAAAAAAAACTTCAATTAGTATGACTTTCAGAGGTTGTTTGGATATTAATATTCTTCATTTTTTTATAAAGTTTTTTTTTAAAATTTTGTCTTCACCATGAAAATCTTGTAGATCAGAAACGAGATAGTCACATAACTTAAGTTCATTCCGAAAAAAATATCTTAAAAAAATTTTTTCAGTCAACTTGAACCGGCCCTCGACGACAATGACATTTGGGAACTGAGCCGAGTCCTCACTCAGTACATCCTGCCAATGTGTCGGGAGAAAAGTGGGCTCAAAACGGTAATTCCGGAGATTTTTTGCTTTTCGAATGATTTGGGGACTTTTTCTTTCAGCATGATTCCAATTTTTTTCGATTTTCCCGGGAATCAGTATATAGGAAGTTAAAAAAAATTGACTTACAGAAAAAAAAAACATTTTTTGCTTACGTTTGCAGGCTAACACGTCATCTCTTTTGCTAACGCTTTCATCAGCTTTTTCACACTTTTCTCAAGATTTTACCCAAAATCACGGTACTCACAGGGTTTAATATACTATCAGCCTTGAAAATTTAGAAAAATGAAAGATTTCTTTTCGAAAAATCGACGATTTATCATTTGGGGAACATTTCTTAGCGCTAAAATTTAGAAAAAATGATGGTCTAACCGAAAAAAAAATGGAAAAAATTGAAAGACACTATGAAAATTGTTGTAGAATATTAAAAATGACCAAATTTTAAATTGAAAATTTGGATTTCTGTGAGTTTGCAATGCTCCGAAGTCCGAAAACTTCACCATTTTTGAAAAATTTGTTGTTTGAAGCGTTTGAAACTTCATAATCCCATAAAAAAGAACGATTTTCTGGAAAGTGATAACGAAAATAATTTTTTTTCAACGTGAAGCTTAGTAACCCCAGAGTGGTCCATTTAGGGGCAACCTTGGAGTTCCTTAAAGGTTCCCCTCTAGGGAACACTTCAACTTGATTTTAGTAGGCACTTTTTGGACCCCTTTAGGGAGCACTTGACCTTTTCCTATAGGGGCCAATAAAGCTTCCTTATTTGGCTGGCTTATTTTGAATGATCGGATTAGTAACTCCAGGGTGGTCCCTATAGGGGTAACCTTAGACACCCCGGAAGGCTCCCCTCTAGGGACCACCTCACCACCCCTACAGGGACCACTGAAGCTTAAAAAAGAGGCCTCTTTAGGGGTAATGCTAGTCAACTATGGTTCAGAACTCTTTGAGAAAAAGCTTTTTCAGGGCACTTTTTTGCCCTCTATAAAGGCTGTTTTTCTCCTAGCTCCTATAGGGATCATTCTGGCGCTCCTGAGATCTAGGAAAATGAAAAAGGCCAATTTTCAACGAGTCTTCTGAAAATTGGTAAACAACGATAGTTTTCGGCTTCAAAAAGATTTTGCAACGCTTTCATTTCCTCCCACCTCAAACATTTCTGTTGCCCGGTCGCTACAGCTGGCCTACGACCTCTTCGACTTCGCTTCTTCCTCGGTTCTCTCGACGCTCTCCAGCGCCACCGGCGGAAGCTTCACCGCCTCGTCGACGACGTCGTCCGCCACTTCTGAAGGTCCCAACGGAACCCCCGTTCATCGGGTCAATCCCCATCGAAAGGTTCTTTTTTTTGAGTTTTGCGTGGTTTTTCGTTTGAGCGTGTGATTTGTTTGTGTGTGCTGAGTGGACCAACTTTTTTTTAGATTTCCCAACAAGTTTTATATTCAAGTTAACTCTTTAGGGTTCACACTAATCAGTTAATAAGTATTAATTAAGCTCCAGATTTCATACTGTAAGGAAGGAAGATTTTTGATTTCTTACGAAAAAAATGAGAGCTCTTAATTTTTGAAAAAAATTGCAGGAAGTTATTAATTTTCGGTTCCTTTTGGAAAAAAATGAATTAGAAAAAAACGAAAAAAATTGCTGATTTTTTTGAAAAAAATAAATATTAGGATTTCTTCCACAGAGTTAAAGTTATTTAGAGCTTTTTTTAGAGACTTCTGGGTTGACCAATGATTTTTTTGAGATTTTTTTATCACATAATTGTGATTTTTTTACTAAAAGAGTCCTAAAATTTTTCATACTTTGAAGGAAAATCGCGCGGTTTTTCATTCTAATAATATCAAAATTAGACATTCATTTTCAAAGCTGACCATATAATTATTAATTTCTGAAATTAAATTTATAATGTATTTGCCATGACTTGAAACAGTCTAACCCTGTCTGCGCTCTCTTTTTCTCTCACAGGAGAGGTCAGAGAACAAAGGGAAAAACTTTTTCATAATTTTTTTCGATAATTAAAAATGTGACTTCAAAGTGCAATAATTTTAAGGCCCTTTTTTTGGTTTTTGCTAATAAACTTCATTTAATTTATAATTTTTTTAAGAAGTACTCACCGTTTCACCTAATAAAAAAATAATGAATAAAGTGTTGTTTTCTCCGTTGCAATAGGCCTTTTAATCTTCCTTGATTATTTAGTTCGTTTTGGTCTTTGTTTTGCTTGCGAATTCGTTTTCTGAATATTTGATTGATTTTGTGAGTTTTTTGAGAGTTGAAATTAATCATTTCTAGTGATTGAATGGAACTACAATTAAGATGGAAGACGACGAATCGGCGACCATAATGGATGCGACTGTTCATCAGTACGGATTGGCCTTGGAGCAACTCGTTAGAATGCGTCCCACCACGAATACCGTAACCCTCCTATTAAAGGTACATACTAGTCAGGGTGGATGTCGATGAGTCAAAAAAAGAAAAAATTTCATTTAGAAAGAGCTGAAAAGCTTTTCAAGGACCTCTGATAGTCTGTTCATATTCCAAATGTCAAGTTCTCGCTGAAGCTCCGCCCCCTAATGGCGCGATACACTAATCAGAGAGCGAGCCATCCACAGAGCGTTCTCGAATGACGTCATTCTACTTGACATTCAAAATCTGAACGGACTGTGAGAAGCTCCTTAAATAATAAGATGAAGCCTTTTTCATAGCCTTCAGATTGTCTTTTTTGGCACCCCTGGAACCTCTTAGACCGGTCTTTTTTCGAAAAAAAATTTCAGTTCTCAATTTTTACCGAACTTCAAGGCTTTAAAGTTTTCCCTGCGATTTTTTTGCGATTTTGAGATGCTCCAAGCGCATTACGGAAAAGTCGCGGAACACGAAAGATCCCGGGCCATCGATGCGACTGTCCTTGTTCTTCGTGTCTACTACGAATGCGCTGAAGACATCACTCTAGGGGTGAGTTTGGAAAGTGACCTGGATTGCGATCATGAAAAATATTTATCTCAAGACCTTGTATGAACGCCTCGCAATTTTCAAATAACGCTTTTTCCTGCAGTTTGTGAGTTTTGAGAGACAACAACTCGTAGAAAAAATCTCAAAATTTTTGGTTCTACGGAAACTTTTAGCACAGTTTAGTCAAAAATTCGACTGCAAGTTTTATTTTTTACAATCGACTTTTTTTTCGAATCATGTCGCCTTGAAATATTCGAAAACCGCTCTATTTGCTTTTTACGAGTTGTGAAGCGCCAAAATTGGAATACAGATTTCAACTTTTTGGTCCTAGAGAAGATTTTAGTCAAGTTTGTTCAGAAATTTAATTTGAAAAAAAAATCAAAAACAATTCTCTTAGGTAGCTGATTCAAGGCTGGCTTGAGCCATCAAAAAAAAATGTCCTGACCCGAAAAAAAAGTACACTGCCTGATTTGAGGAGAGCGCAGACAAGCCACGCCCCTCTTTGTCTCAACCTAGCCAAAATAAGACTCACTAAAATGAAAAAAAAAAAAAAAAAGAATTTAAGAAAAAGTTCTCGATTTTTTTGTTTTGGCATTTCCTTAGAACTGACTTTTCAGCACGCCTCAGACTTTGGACCCCTTTCCTCGTTACTCGGCCGACTATCCCCGCGAATGGCCGATTCTTTGGCCCACGTGAGGATCCAGTCGTTGGCCGCAATCCATTGGGCTTTTCGACTGGCTTATATGCATAAGGTCGTGTTTTTTAAAGTCATCAGCGCATTCGAAAATGGGGTGGGATTTTACGATTTTGTGATGGTTCTCATTACGGTTCGAATGGTATACTTCAACATGCATAAAAGTCGGCAGTTTTGAGAAATTTGAATTTTTAAAAAATCGAGTTTAGTTCGAAATCTCGCGAAAAAATCAACGTGACACGAAAAAATCTCTTATTTTTCTTCATCTTCCGCGCAATGCAAAATTGTCTCTGACTCTCCAAAATTCAGTTATCTTTTTCACTCTTTCTCTCGTTATATCATAAATTTTCCCTTCTTGAGACCTATCGATTACCAAATTTTTGGCCAAAAAAATATTTTTTTTTTGTGGAAAATCGATTTTACCTTCAAAAATTTGACGATTTTTCGTTTCCTCCTAGAAAATACCTAAAGTTATTTTTGCCCGAAATTTTCACAATTCATCGTTTTTTAAAAACCTGTAATGCATAACGAGATAGTTTAGCTCATTTAAAAAATCCCAGAATTTTCCATAAAAATATGTTCTCCAGGGACATGGACGATATTCCGACTCGAGCTTGTTCTCTTTCGAACAATTCTCCAACGAATATCTCGCTGGCGAGGGAAAACTCGACGGCCAAACGGCGAAAAGAGCCGTCAAGGCCATGTCTCAGGTAACAAGGAACTCTCGAAAATGGGAGAAATTGTGGGAAAATAGTGTAGGAGCGATTATTTTTCCCGCATAGGAATAGTTAGAAAAACATATTGAGATCACTTAAGGGTCCTGTTTGGGAGTTTCTGGCGTTCGTAGCTTTCAAAGTCGCGAAAAATGAGGTCTAGGCTCATTTTTGTGTTGAACGAGAACTTTTAAACGTCACTTTTCGAAAGAATTGAAGTTTTCGCAACCAGGGACTAAAATGTATCTTTATCTAGACCTTCAGGGAATGCCTGAGAGAATTTTTACAAAATTTCAAGCTTCATCCTAAATTATTCTCCTTGAAAGGTCTAAATATTCGATCAGACTTGTTCCCAAAAGGCTGAAAAATATGTTTATGTTTCTCTTTTTTGTCATTAGATCCTTAATTAAATATTCGCTCCTTTTCCAGACTTTCTTGAGTCTCTGAAATTCTGACAAAAATGCATTCAAAGACCTTCCTCTTCCTTCTGGAGATAATTTCGATTTTTCTTGTTCTAAAAAGTCAACTGGACAGGTGATCGAGTGCCGCCTGCCGCAGTCCCAGATGCAGACCTACCTGACGGCGGTCTTCGAGATGCTGACCGACCGGCAGAGCCAGGTGAGCTCGGCCGCCGCCCAGCTCCTCACCTACGCTCTCACCTCCCGCGGGACAACCCTCGTCGCCGAGGTTTGATTTGGAGTTCGGGAAAATAGGCTATTCAAAAAGAATAAGCGCCATACGTAGGCTTACCCAATGGAAAAGTTTTTCAAAGGTCGATTTCCGATTCGATTTCATTTGAGCACAAATGAAAAAAAAAATGAAAATAAAAACGTGTTGAAAACCTCAAAAATCAGCAGATTCTGTAGAATAAGTTGCTTGCGTTGGTATATGATAATAATTTTTAGGATTTTTTATTTCAACTTTGAGGTAATTTTTCTCAAAAAATAGGAAATTCTGGTAATTTTGACCGTTTGACATCCATTAAAAGCTGTTCAAGATGACATCAATGTTTCAAACTTTGTTTTTACTGACAATGTGCTTTCAAAGAACAATACGAAAGGGTGACAGTAATTTTTCCAACCTTTTTTACTGACCATTTTCCTTCAAAAGTGATTATTTGATTTTTCAAGTGCCTTTGAAGTGACTCGGAAGTTTTTTGTATAGAGCAGCTTTGCTGTAAAACTAATGCTTGGCGGGAACCCAAGTTTTTTTTTATTTCTGTTCAAACGTACATCCACTAAGAATAACTGCCGAGATAAACGCGAGACACTGGCGGTACATTGACGAGCTCGCAAACATCTCGCTTTTTTTCTCGCGCCGGTCTCGCATTTTTCTGGGCGCCAGCTCGCACTTTTCTAGGCGCGAGCTCGCATTTCTCTCGCATTTTGAAAATTTCCGAAATGCAAGATAAATGCGAGGTCGCGCCGAGAAAAAGGCGACATTTTTGCGAGTTCGTCAATGTACCGCCACCGACCTCGCGTTTATCTCGTCAGTTATTCTTAGTGTCGGCTGGAATGATTTTCAGGCCTAATTTTCACATTTTCTAATAATTTTTTTCTCAGTTTATCGGTTTTAGCAGATAATCTCTCTTGTTTTCAAGTTCAAAAGATTTCAAAAAATAGGAACTTCTGTTCATTTTGACTGTTTGACATTCAATAAAAAGCTGTTAAAGATGACTTTATTGTTTCAAACTTCGTTTTTACTGACCATGTGCCTTCAAAGAACAATACGAAAGGGTGACAGTAATTTTTCCAACCTTTTTTACTGACCATTTTCCTTCAAAAGTGATTATTTGACGTTTGAAGGCGGAAACCCTGGTCTCGACACTTCTCGCCAAACTCTCCGAAGTGCATTCCTGTGTCCACACCTACCCCGACCTCCTTGCCGCAGTCGTCGCCTTCGCCGCTCATCAACAACAGCCCGTGTGTGACGTCATTCTGAAACAGCCGTTGCCCTACTCGGAGTTGGTTGCCGTCAATTGGAGCATCGGAAATAGAAATGTTCCAGGACCATCGCCGACGCCTGGAAGTGTATCTCACGGGATCGGTATCTCTTCGCGGGGATTCTCGATCATTTATTGGAGTTGTTGAACTCGAGTCTGGACCAACCTTATGAGGTCGTCGATATTGGCGCCGGCAGTTCGGCTAAGGTATCTTTTTCTCGAGTAGTCCCTAGAGGAGCTGGAAAAAAAACAGGTTCTATAAGGGACAATATCCCTAAACTTAAGAAAACCAGAGGGGTCCCTAGAGGGGTTAGGGCAAAAACAGTCTCTATAAAAGACAAAATAATGCTCCATAGAGATAGGAACGTCAGAGTGGTCCCTAGAGGGGAAAAAAGCTCTTTTAAGGGACAATATCCCTGGACTTACTAACGCCAGAGGGGTCCCTAGAGGGGTTAAGCAAAAACAGTCTATATACGGGAAAAAAGAATGTTCCATAATGATAGCAGTATCAGAGTGGTTCCTAGAGAGGCTCTGAAGAAATAAACCCCTTACAGAGAACTAAATAGTGTTCCCTAGAGGGCTAAAATTCAGGTGGTCCCTACAGGGATAAAGGATCTGATGCCTTAGCCCCTAAGTGAACCCTAGAGTGGTCTTCCAATTTTTTTTTCTCTGATTGTTCGAACGAGATATCAATAAACGACAAACGCGCCCCTAGAGTGGCCACTTTCTCAAGCTTTAGTGCCCCCTTGAGGGAAGGTTAAGCTGGTCCCTAAAGGGGAAACTTTAAGGGTAATAAGGTAGCCCCTATAGGGACCACTCTGTCGTGGCCTTGTTGAAACGAACTTTTTTTTCCTTTAAATTCATCGCTTGTTTTATCCTGAACTTTTTGGCTAAAAATTATTTTCAAGTTTAATAAATCACTTGGGCATTTTTGAATGAAGCTTGTGTGCTCTATCGCAAAAAAAAATGACATTTTTTACAGATCGCTCATGTGGAACCGTGTCAATATGTTGCGGCTGTGGCCCAAGTTATTGAGGTATTTATTTTTGAAAAGAAAAAAATAGTGTTTTCAAGAACTTTTTAACAAAAAAAAGTTTGGTTTTTAATGAAAAAAACATTGAAAAGAAATAATTTCAAATTTAAACCTTGATTTTTGAGAACGGCGAGCCTGAAACGGCCCTCATCGAGCGACTACCCCTCACTTTGGCCCTTCTGATGCAGTTTGTGTGCTCCGTCGCTGATACCCAGTTCCCGGTCATCCAGAAAGAAGTCAAAGATGGTTTTTGCTAGAAAACTTCTTCCTGGAAAAAATGAGTTTCTAGGCACAAAACTACCCCTGATAATCACGCCGGAACTGCGAAGGGCCGCTGAAAAACCGGCCGGAATGGCCGTCGCAGCCATTCGAAGCCTTCTGGAAAGGTGATTCAACAAAAAAGGGAAGAAATGGATAAAATTAGTAATAGAAGGTTTACAATAAGAAATATACTTCCTCTTTCATCGGATCAATAGTAGAATCGAACATTCGAAACCAATTTATTTTATAAAATAGCTCAAACATTTAAAGGAGCATGGACTCATCTTTGAAAAAGGTCTCCAGGCGGAAAGTTTTTCCAGTTTTATTACAGGTCATGAAGCACTTATGCGTCTTTAAAAGCAACAAAAATGATTTTCGGACCGATTATAAGGAAAAAAAAATGAACTGAATAGGTTTCGAAGTGAAAATCGTTAACTCAAGGGTTACTGTAGAGCAATGATATGTTTTAGGGCTCTTTTCGAGGTATTTAAAGGCGCATAGGACTCTCAAAATTTGTCTATGCTTCCAGAAGTTTGTTGAGAATTGACTAAAAGTGCGATTTTCTTCGTTTGTTAGTTCAAAACAATTATTTTTCGAGAAAAAGCCCTGAATATCAATAAAAAGAGTGAAAATGATTGAAATGGGTCAAAAAAGTAAAAATTGTGGAGAGACAGTGACAGTATTGACCTTGAAAAAGTCATTAAAATGATCAGATACCTTACTTTTTCAAGGTTGAGATTTTCCTAAGTTGCCCAAAAAACTGTAAAATACGGAAGAATTGAAGAACGAGGTCGGTGACAGTGATCGAGGACATGAACCAGGCGCGTGGCTGGACCGAATGCCTCGATCGGGATCAGTTTATTGTCGCTGTGAGCCTTTTTTTATTTTATTTTTTCAGACATTAATGATAGTCTGACCCATTTTAAAGTTATTAAAAAGATTTGAAATTTTTTTCATGGCTGAAGAACATTCCTTACACATTGAGTTGATAACGAATAAGTGAAAAATGCATTTTTCATATTTGATTACTCAAAAAAGCTTGTAGACAAAATTTAGGTAACTTTTCGGACCTCGGACGTGTCGGGGCACTTATAGGGACCACTTTAGTGGCGTCAAAACTCTTAAGTGAGTCCTAGGATTGCTCAGAAATGTACGCAGCAAGTTTCTAAGTCTTCTAGATGGATTGAAAGAGTAGAAGAATGTTGAAACTGAGAAATAAGTTTTAGTTGACTGCTTTTGTCCGATCTTTGGTGGAACAGCGGCCAGCTTGGGTGGCGCCACTCTCCAGATCTGTCGAAGAATTCGCGACCAACGAATCTGAGCCCAGAAGACTCGCCGCAGTCATCGTGGCGTCGGCTTTGATTCGCAAGTCAGTTTGAAGTTTTTGACTGATTTCCTTGTTTCCAATGTAGCATTTACTTCAAACTTCATTCATTTTCATCACGCAGCCTTCAAATTTTCCTTTTTTTTTAAATTGTCTGGCCTCTAGTTGATACAAATTTAGCTTTAGAAATCCATAGCCCTAATATTTTTTTCATAGTCTAAATTTTTTTTTTCAAATATACGAATAACAATTTTTGATGTACTTGAAGAATATCCTGGAAGTCGTGATCTCAATAATTTTTTCTGTTTCGGAAAATGAGGGCTGAAAGTTTCAAAATGATCGTTTTTTTAAGCTTTTTATGGACTTTGAGCCTTCCTGTTAAGCTTCTTCCAGTATACTTGCAGAAAATACAAAGTTAAAAAAAAAGAAATAAACCTTTAAAGTTGCATTTTTTGTTATTTTTTATTGGCTTTCTTCACTTTTTTTCTTCAAGTATAAAGCATTTCGCAGATTCGAAGATCATCCAATGCATTAAAAAAATTTTTTGGGCAAGTTTCATGGAAAGGAAAATATTTCTTCGCAAGGACTTCGAGGCCAAACTTTCGAATACGAATCAGAATTGAAATGACTTAATCGAATGAATGATCAAAATAAAAAATGACAGTCATCCATCAATTTTATCAGAAGCCCCAATGAAACCGGCGACTTCAACGAGCAGCTCCTCGTCCGTTGTGTCCGTCGTCTGGAGGATTCACTCACGGATCCGAGTCTTCGGATACGGAAGGTACAAAAAAAGTTTCAATAGGCCACACCCCAAGGTGGGATCCAGCCGAAGTATGCTTCAGAAGAAAAAAAACTAATGGGATTGAAATTTGGTTTTCATCGATTTTTTTTATTTGTAGTCTTCGGTAGATAATAAGAAGTCGAATAGATACTCAGTAACTTTGTTCAAAATTTATCGATGGCCTCGCGCGAAAGTAGTTTTGGGTCGGATACACCGTGAAATTGAGGGGTTAAAGAGTTATCAAAAGTTGACCCAGGAAAAGCGGTTTGATGCGGAAATTCGTGCGTTTCGTTAAAATAATTTTTTTTTTCTGAACTTATTCCCTTCTAAAAATTTAATGAAAAAAAAATTGTTGTAAAGAAATCTTGAAGATTTATCTCGAAGAATTTTCCCATTTACCTGTCCAGATTGAACATAAAACGTCTGACAGGTGCAAAATTTATGAGAAAGGTGCAATTTTTGGATTAGTCAGATTGCTTTCTGGTTAGCCTGGCCGTTTTATACAATTTCGCCCTTTTTTCTACTCTTCTGCAATTCTCTTGTTTTTCCGTGCTCTTTTCGTTTTCCTATGATCTGGCAAGCAAGAGTAAAGAGAGCGCAGACAGGTCAGACTGTTCAGAGTCACATTTTTTTCCAAAAACTTGTAAATCTATGATTTTTCTTGGCCAATTATTCATTGTGGGAAGTTATTCGAAGCCTTTTTCGTCAAAAAAAAAACCGGTAGAAATCAATTTTTGAAAATCTCAGCTCAAATCTATAAATTATTGAAAGTTGTTGATGGAGCAAACTTTCTCGATTTTCTGAGCCATTTTTCCTCGTTCAGTTGTGCGTAAAAGGTCTGGGCGAATTATCCGAATGCAGTTCAAAAGATGTCGTCCAAAGGTTTGTCGGGATGGCCGTCGAAGCCGCGATGGCGGGTCTCGACGATCTCGGAGATCGCAGGGATACGGTAGATTTTATTTCGCTGTGCTTTTCGCTACAGTCTTCTCGATTTTAGGTGGCGATGGAGTCGATTTTGGCCCTGAATAAGCTCGTTTCAAGGACTAATGACGCGCAATTGACGACGATTCTACCGCAGGTTCTCCTCAAGATTCGGCCCTGCTTCGAGAAGGTTATCGATTGATTTTATTGATTTTTTTTGCTTGCGATAAATATTAATTTTCTATGTTGCAGCGATAGAACTGTAGGGAATACTAGCAATTCCAGAAAAGATCGAACTGAAAAATGTAAAAATTAATTTAAGAAATGGCTAGAAGCATCGCGGTTGCGAAGCGGTTACGCGGAGGGCGTGTTTTTTCAGTGCACCCGACCAAAAACGGCTTACGCTTTACGACACTATGTAGCATTGGGAAGAAGTCACTTGAGTGAGCCATAGGATCTTACGGAAATCGAGGGCCTATTTTCGAATTTTTAAAAAACGCAACGCGACCGCGACGCTTCGAGCCATTCCATGCAGTTTTAGGAAACTTGAGTAAAATCAAATTAGTTGAAAAAATAGGCGTTTCAATAGTTTTGAAAGCCGAAAAAACTACATTTTTGTTTTTTCGAGTACAACGACGCTTCAAGCCATTCCACATGCGGCCATGAAATTTTCAGAAAGTTGAAGCAAATTAATGCTAGTTGATACACAAAATTATAATTCCTTCTTTGAAATATGGCCCGTAAATAGCATGGAATCCCTTTTTCTAGGACTCTCCATCACTCCGATCGGCGTCATTCAGTCTCTTCGGAGAACTTGGCGCCCGAGTCGGCGAGTCTTACGAAGAATTTCGTGGACATCTCCATACGAACGTCGTCTCCTTGATTCTTCATCTCAATGATGATTTCGAAGATGTTCGGCAGGTAGGAGACAAGAAAATTGGAGTGATAGTTTGGAACATGAAGAAAAATCTCGAAAAGCAAAAGATCGATAATTTGATAATTTGAGCCTTAAAGGGGATTGCAGTTAAAGTAATCAAACTTTTATCATGGTCAATCGAAAAAAAGGCGCAACTCCTTTTTCGAAAACCTTTTTTGGGCAGTGAAACCTAATGAACGCCAGAAAAGACTTTGATGAAATGGTCCTCAAAGTACGGAAAAAAAGCTCTAGTGGCCACTTAAGAGGTGTCTCAAGGACTAATTGAAAAGGGCACTGAAGTGCGCACTTAAACCACCTCTATTGGAGCCACTATTTCGCGTCTTAGTGGCCACTATAGTGATCTTTAATGGTCGAGTAGTACCACTTAGGCTTCTAAAGAGGTCACTAGATTTTAGCCACTTAAGAGGCCATTAAAACGACAATCCCCAAAGAGGCCACTGATTATTTTCCCACAGTTTTGTTGCCATTATAGGAGTCGAATCAGTGACCACTTAAATGACTTTAACTCCGTGGACACTTTAGAGGTTAACATTAGGGTTTTGATGTTCTAGTGACCACTATAGTAGTCGAATTATTGGTTATACACGGTGTTTCTTTTGCGACGCCCCGCCCACTTTTCTCCGTCAATTAGGACGTGTTTAGTGCATGCACAAAAAATTTGGAAAATAAGGTTAACCGATGATATAAGTGTGAGAAACGAATGAACATTGAAGAAAAAAGACGAGGAAATTAAAAGAGATTAAATAAAACTATATTGCTGTGGAGAAACAAAGTACTTTTTATTATAAAAAGTTGACGGAATATCCGGATATAAATGAATTCCGGAACATACTTTCTCAACTCCACAGACTTTTTTCATGTAACTTCATCTCATTGATGTCCACAACCTAGGAATCTGAACAATCGACAAAAATAGAATAAGAAAACATAAAATGGGGTAAAACATGTTCCATACAAACAGGTGGAGATTTTTCAAAACGCTTCTTCATCACGAGTTTTTAAAGTTAGCCTCACAGAACTACTTTCAAAAAAACGTCTAACAACCCAGAGTATACCCCGATCGTGGTCCCGCAATACTATCAGCAATCTACGAAAAGAAAAAGTGAAAAAATATGAAAAAATTGACAAAAAATCAAAAATAAAGCCACTTTTTCAAATTTCGCGGGCGAATTTCGAGAAGTGCGCAGACTTTGCCGAGTTTCAAATTCCTTGCATTTTCTTCAACTGGCAGAAACGCCGTGTATATAGGAGGCTGAAAGTTAGTGTCCTCTTTACAAGTCAAAGTGGCACTACTAGGCTACTAGAACTGCTATAGTGGCCACTAGGACGCAAAGTGGCTTTTATAGAGGAGGTTTTAGGGGCCACTTTAGAGTTCTCTTTGAGTAGAGTTTGTCGAGCGGCCCCTAAGTGGCCACTTAAGCTTTTTCTCCACATGTAGTCTTTAAAGGAAAACATCCTGCATGTTGCAGAAATGCGCCCTATCGCTCTTCCGATTACATCCTCTGTTGACGTCATCGGAAGCCTCGATCCTTCTCGAAAGAGAATTGGCGAACGGCCGATTACCCGCCTCGTATTCCTCTTTCGTCAAAGATTTCGCCATGATCTTGGTTTTTTCTCCAAAAATACCTAAAATTTCAAGATCATCTTCAGTCTTTGGCCTTCCCCGACCGGGTGAATCAATACGCCTTGGCGACGTCGAACTATTTCAAAAGCTCGAGTCCCAGAATCCGATCCAACGCCGCTCTGTTGACCGGATGCCTTCTGGAGGGCCTGGGAGCTCAGTTGAGAGCCACCATTTCTAAAGATTTGATCTTTACCGGTAAGTTTTGGGGGAAATGATTTTTTGACAGTTCGTTTTGTGAAAAATTCATCAAAACGTTATGTAGGTTAACTCCACAAAAAAAATCCAAATATTGCCTGAAAGGGTGAGCTCAAAAAGTCAGGAAATTGTGCTCTATTGAAAATTTTTTTGAAAAAAGTTTCGTGAAAAAAAATTGGATAGTGGTTCAAAAATGGCCCAAAAAAGGATACCAGCTTAAAAAAAATAGGAATTTGTGCTCCATTGACAATTTCTTAGAAGCCTCAGATTCAACAAAAAGCTCGAATATTAGCTGAAAGACGGCTCAAAAAAAGTAATTTTTCTTGAAAAAAATTGGGAAATGTGCTCCATTGACAATTTTTTTCAAAAAAATTGCAGTTTTTTTAGTTCTTTTTTTGAAAAAAAATAGTGATAAAGAACTGAATATGTTCCTCTTTTTCGAAAAAAGCTCGGCTATTGACTGAAGAACGTCCTAAATTTGAAAATGAGCTCAAAAAGTCAGGAAATTGTGCTCCATTGACAATTTTTTGCAAAAAATTTTTCTTGTGATTTTTTTTTGGAGAATAAATGCTTAAAAACTGAATACATTACTAAAAAAAAACTTCGGCTATTTGGCTGAAAAATGTCTTAAAACTGGAAATGAGCTCATAAGTCGAGAAAATGTGCTCCACTGACAATTTTTTTGATAGTTTGCAATTAGCGACGAATTTTTGAAAGATTTGACTTTTACTGGTGAATTTTCAGTGAGAAATGATATGTTTTGAAAGTTTACAAGAAATTTTTGTTTTCGAAATGAGAACTCCACAGCTTGCTTGATAGAAGTTCTATCAGAAAATGTGAAAAATGTTCATTTTTTGTAAGTTTCAGGCCTCGTCGCCCTTCTGAAAGATCCAGAAGACGTTCACGTCCGGATCGAAGCCACCCGAGCCATCGCAAGTCTTCGCGATTTTCATTAAACTTTGAACTTTTCCTTCCAAAATAATATTGAGTTGGACCTTTTTTTCCACTTGTCTATATTTTTCCGAGATTCCCCTCCTTCTATTGTTTGCTTTTGAGGTCCATCTCTCGACGGATTTCTATTTTTTTTCCATTCTTTCTAGTCGATATTCGCATTTCTTGAAAAAATGGCTGTTTTTCGAACAAAAATGGTGGAATTTGAGATTTTAGGAGATTTTTTGGTCGTGTAATGCAAGCCTGAAAGAATTTTTAGTGGCCACTGTAGTGTTTTGGCGTTTTAGTGGCCGCTATAGCAGCCAAATTAGTGACCACTTAAGGGGTTAAAAATAAGTGGCCACTATAGAGGTCTAAGTGCTACTACTAGACCACTAAAAACTTTAGTGGCCGCTTTAGGGGTCAACGGATTGACATAACTGGTCCAATCTGTTTGCCTCAAAACTATCAGAGTTTTGAATTTCTGAAAAGAAAAAAAATTTGGGAATTTGCCAATTTTATTATTTTTTTGAGTAACGAATGAACTGTTTCACGGCCTTGAGCCATTCCAAATGCGAACATTCTCAAGTCAGAAAGTCATCGGAAGAAAATTAGGAACTTTTAAAAAAAGTATTCAGATCATAAAACCATTAAATTTTTCCACCGTTTCTCGAAAATTCGGCCATTTTTCCAAAAAATTTTCCATTTCTTCCCCCCATCGGGTACCTTAATGTTGTGGTTTTATCCGGTTTCTAGGGATTTTTTATTTTTTGAGATTTTTTTCTGATGCCTACTCTATGGATTGTGATACTTTAATTTCCCGAGATTTGTTTTATTTTTTAATATCGAAGAAAAAAAAAACTTCCAATTTTTTATGACTTTTCGCCTTTCTTTGATGATATTTTTCCGTGATATTTTGGTTCTGGTCAGCTTTTCCTAGTCACTTTTGATAGAAATCTTCATATTGCTCCCCGTAACTTCTTGTAAGTTGAATAAAAGTTTAAATTTCGACGTTTTTTGTGAAAATTTTTGGCTTGTCCTCTGTGCAAATCAAAAAACAAAGTGGTTACGCTTCTATCCCGCTTCAAAGTACCTTTAAATGTTTTTTGTTCGTGTTTTTCTGTACCTTTGTTTGGCTTCTGTGAGCGTTTGGGTTGTCAGATTTTCATTAAATATTTATTTTTTCCACGAAAAGTGGGAAAATTTTTAGTGGTAGAGGCTCGCCAAGGACTACTTGGAGAGGACATTAAAGTGGCCACTAAACCAACCTCTATAGTGGCCACTATTTTCTGCTTCAGTGGCCACTATAAAAGTTCTTTATTTAGTGGCCACTTCTGTAATTTTCATCCAGTATTCCTTCCAGTAACTCTGATAATTCTAAAACAAACAGATTGGACCAGTTATGTTGATCCATTGACCCCTAAAGTGGCCACTAAAATTTTCTGTGGTCTAATAGTAGCACTTAGACCCCTATAGTGGTCACCAGTTGTCAACCCCTCAAGTGGCCACTAATTTGACTAATATCGTGGCCACTAAAACGTCAAAACCCTATAGTGGTCACTGAAAATTTTCGCAGTATAACTAAATTCGCTTCATCAAAAATTAAAAATTCTGGCGGCTTCAAATTTCAAAAAGAATTATATAAACGTTGGGTTTTTTTAAAGGTTTTTCACGTTTTAAGTAAATATAAAGAATATATAAGATGAAAATTTCCACGTCGAGTTTCATTTTCGATTTCTTATCGGACAATGGAGGCAATCGACACAATTTTGCAATCGGTTTGAACTTTTTTTTTGGTGAAAATTCAAATTTTCATCATTTTCTAATGATTACAAGGTTAAAAAAGGCTTTTTATTGGCGAAATATGGAAAAATACGAGTAATTTTGAGCTGGAATAATTTTTTTTCATTCAAATCTACGATGAACTTTGAGAAATTCCTGCTTTTTTGATTTTCGTTCCCTTAAAAAAATTTGTTTGTTCTTTTTAAAGGTCCTAGATTATCAAAAAAAAGTTCATTTATCCCTTTTTCAACGATGTTTCATTTTTTAAGAAAGGACTTCTTCATAGAAAGACATGAATAGTCGGTAGAAAAATGTTTTTTGAAGGTATTTTTTTTCTTTTTGGATCTTTTTTTCTTAATGGAGGTTAATTTCATTTTTGAACTCTCTTCTTTTTGAAAAATCGGCTAGGATATTCCTTGATGTACTACTTGAAGACCCTGAAAGGTTCAACCTGCCCAATTTTTCCTGATTTTAAAAAGGTCAAAATCTTAAATTTAGGTTTTTTTCATCGCCTCTGATGGTTTGATCCGATTCGAAAGGCTTTTTTTTGAAAATTAGGAAGCTTGGGACTCTCAAAACTTCAATTTAGTACAAAAAGGGTATTCTGTTTGATTTTTCAGAAAAAAAATCCCCCTGATTTTTCCTGAAAATTAGCTTCATTTCGCATTTCTTTTTTTGTTCCTAAGTTTGTTCTAAATTATATATTATGAAAAGAGAAACTACTTTCGCAATTCCCCTCGTATTTATTGAAAGATAAATTCTGAAAATGAGACTTTTCTGGGATCAGTTTTATGGAGGATGGCGAGGGCCAAAGCGCAGGTTCTGCACGGCGAAAGGCGTGCCAGATCTTCCGACTCGCTGTTGCTCTCGAAGCGGATCGTCTACCGGATGAAGGAGAACCTCGTCCAGAACCCCGACAAGTCCCTCATTGATTGGTTCGTTTCGATTTCTATGAAACTGACACCGACATTCTTGAGGGCCTATGAAAAGGGAAAAATGGGGTTTCAGGAACTCTAGAGTGACCCTATAGGATCTCCTTACCAACCCTATAGGGGCCATTAAAGTTTGCAAAAGTGGTCCCTATAGAAGTTTCAGTTAATAACCCCTATAGGGGACACTCTCTGCGAAGAAGCATTTTCATGCGAAAAACTAAACAAATAACCTTTTTTGAACGAAATCGATAGACCCCCATAGGGACCACTTTTCGACCTCTCTAGGGACTACTTTACCAACCCCTATAGGGGCCACTAAAGCTTGCAAAAGTGGTCCCTATAGGGGAATTACAAGTCGATATATTTTATGAACTCTATGAGAAGAATAATTTTCATGCGAAAAAAACTTAAAAAAACAACCTTTTTTTGAATAGATTTTTGAAAGACCCCCCCATAGGGACCACTCAAGCTTTAGGATCTTGGGGGTGAGCCCCTATAGGGACCACTTTTTCGACCTCTAAAGAGGCTGTTTTCCCGTCAAACCCCTATAGGGATCACTTTAAAATTCCTAAATAGAGATTTTCATTCTGAATCGAACGGTCTACTCAAAATAATCACTGTGAAGAATTTTTATTTTTCCCTCTTTTAATTTTGAAATATGCTTTGGATCGGTGTACAGACAACTGTCTACAGTAGTCACGCCAACTTGCACAACTCTCAAAATATCTTTCAGTTTGATCGAGACCCGAATCGCGACAGCCGACAAAAACTTGGCCATCAATGAACTTGTCGAAATGCGCGATCAAGTCAAGGTTCTCACATTTCTCACATTTTGAACTTCAAAAATAATTATTTTGCTCAGAAGTCACTGAAATATGCCATGGAAACGGGTGAAGCCACCGGCTATCTGACTTTTCTGAAGCCGGAATGCTTCAACATGCTGAAGAGAGAACGTGAGTCTTTTGTCTGCGCTCTCCATTAACCACACACTGTCTCTTTTTTTTTATCGTGTCAGGACCCATTTTCCGATGGCTCAAGCCAGCTTTCAATATTATTTTTATACAGTGTTAAACGTCCTTTTTCGGTAGAATTTTAGGTTTTAATGTTCTTACCCTCGAAAAATCCTATGTAAAGTGAGAATATAGCTGATTTACGGCTAGGGGGCGTGGCCTGTCTGCGCTCTCCACTAACCAGGCGCTATCTCTTTTCTTATCGTGTCAGGACCCATTTTCCGATGGCTCAAGCCAACCGTGAATCAGATATAAAGTTGGTGGAAAGTTCAATGCTGAATCGATTTTTTATCGAAATAAGTGGAATTATTCTATTGATTCATATCTTCATAAAGATTTATAAATAACAACCGAGAATCAGGATTCTGCTCTAAAGCTCCACATCATCTTTGTGATTCATTCTGAAATCTAAAATCGAGATTTTTTTTTTCCGATTCTAGAAAAAAAAGCACAAAAAGTATCAAAAAAACAATAAAAAAATATTATTTTTAAATCACCAAAATTGCCCATTTTTTTGCACTAGTTTCTTTCAATTTAGGAAACGATACGTCCTTGAAAAAAATATTTTTTTATAGTCTGTTTTTTTGGCGACCTTAAAAGCCTACTCTGCGCCCCCTTTATCTCTCGACGCCTCTCTCATGTTTACGTGCTATTTCCATGTTTCTCTGACCTCGCCGGTGAGAGAACAGAGAGACGCAGACACGCGAGAACTGCCAAGTCGCGGCGGACGAACTATAATATTTGAAACTGTTATACTTTTGATAATCGCTCTAAGGACTTTAGAAAGTACTTAATCAATTTTTCTTCGAATATCTTTTTTTATTTACAATTTTTTACTTGATTCGAATAAACGAAAAAATCAATGAAATTTTCTCATTCATCCATTTCCGATTCAAGTCGTGACGAGAATCGGTTTCGAACCGGCGGAAAGAGAATATCAGCGACGGCTGGAACTGGACAGAAGACATCGGGAACAACTGGACCATCTTTCGGAAGATTCCGAAGACTTTTCGGAGGGCGAGAAGGACAGTCGCTTTGGGGAAGAAGTCGTCAGCGGGAAGTTTCATCGGGTTCACAAAGTCGATCCTGGTTCGTTTTGGGATATTTATGGAAGAAAAGGTTCGGAAAGGATGAATAGCTTGAGAGTTTGTGAAGTTTCCGAGTTCATCTTTCAGATCTGAAAAAGGACTTTAAAAAATCTTTGCTTGGGTTTTTTTGAGTCTGGAACATACATAGACAGACCATTTTCAAAGACCGCCAACCCCTCCTCTCAACTTTTCATAAATTAAAATTGATACTACCTCCCTGAGGCGGAAACTTGTATTATTGTGGCCAAATGTACCTCTCTGAGGTTGAAAATGGATTTTATCTCTAATTTTTCTAATTCTTGTGAGCCAACCCCTCCTCCCGGGCTGAACAAATTCTGAATTTGCCCATCTATGGTCTGGAAACTATGAATCTATGGAAAGTGTGACCCCGCAAAAAGTCGATTTGAATAAAAAAATACATTCCTTATTTCCAAAATCCCTTTTCTGATGCATCTTCTAATTTTTTTTTACCAGGTTTTTCCATGTTTTGCTGACTTTTTACCCTCTGAAGCCAATGTTTTGGTTTTTAAATTTTCCAATTCTCGCTTGGCCGAAATTTTTCCGAAAATGCAAATTCCATTAGTTGCTTCTCAAGTTCAGAAAAGTAGGATAATAATAAATATTCAGAAAAAAATCAATCAATATTTTTTGACAGACCCTCCAACGCCACAGTACGTTCCGCGAATCGATGTGTCAAACTTGAGGGATGAAAATATCAACAGCGACCTTTCAACTTTGTTGGCTTCATTCCAAAGGCCCCTAGAAAATGTATATTTTAGCCGTTCTGGCCATCCGAGTCCGCCGGTCCAGCCAGGCCAGAAGAAAAACGGCCAGAAAAGCTCTGGATCGAGTGAAGAACGCTTTTTCGGGGCGAATCTCCGCAAACCGACCGAAATCAACCCGTTCGCTTCGCCGCAACGATACGACAAGCTGACGCTGGAAAAGGAACTTTCGAAAGTTTCGGGGCTCCCGAAAGTAGGGATTTTTGTGATTATTTGGGACAGGATAAATGTGAAATTAGTGGGAAGTTCCCAAAAAAAAACTGACAATTGAAAGAAAAATGGAAAATTGAGAAAAACGAAGAAAAAAGCGAAACGAGACATATTGTCCATAGAGCAACTTTACTGCAAAACGCACCCCAAAAGTTTTTTTGTGGGTTTTCAAAAATTTTTCAAAAAGAAACGGTCAAATTGAGCTCCAGACTAACATTCCTACCCGAGGAAACGTTTATTTTCGGAAATATGAAGTTTTAAATTTTTATTTTAACACAGGATAATTTGGAAATTTGAAATAAAGAACTTCAAAATTTTGGTATTTGGCCCAGGCAGTTCTTTTTTTACATTTGAGGAAATTAGAAAATTCCAAAATTTACACTAAAATAACCTTGATTTCTAGTACGAAAACAAAAAAAGAAAAGAAAAAAAAAAATTGAGATTGAGATTGAACCAAAAAAACCCGAAAAAAACCTCATTAATGCAAACGGGAGCTTTTTTCTGAGAATTTCTAGGGATCACTTAAGAGTACTGACGCCGCTAAAGTGGCCACTAGAAATCCTCAGAAGTTTACGGTTTGAGTCCGACAAGGCGAGAAATTTTTTTCAGAATAGAGTTTTTCAATAAACAATTTATGCAATTTTGTTGAATTTCTTCTTGTTTGCTAAGTTTTTTTTTTTCATTTTTTAGTTTTTATGAAGAATTAGGTTCTTTAAGCGAATTATATAGTTTTTTAAATCCAAAAAAATTAGGTTAATTATATATATTTTTTTGATTGTATGTGTTGTGGAATGCGGAGTCCCCGTAAACCTACACACAAATAATGTGCGCGCTAGCGTACATGATTTCTGCGTAGAACCAGGCTTGTGCGTCAGGCCGGGCGGCCCGGCCCGGGCTTCGGGCCTCATTTTTCAGGAAAAAAAGCCCGCGTGGGCTCGGGCCTGGGCTGGGCTTCAAAAAAAATTTAAAATTTTTGTTTAAAAAAATTTTTCACCGAAATGTGACTTTTACTTCTGAGATCATAGTTTTTTTGTTAAGCTTTAAGAGAAAAAAATGAGCAAAAACGTGATTTTTGTCGTAAAAAAACTTGATAGCCGACTAGAAAAAAAAATGCGCGATTCGGGCCGAGCGGGCCATTTTTTCTTGGGGCCCGCTAAGGCCGTGCTGGGCCGGGCTTACGAAGTGGTCGGGGGGCCGGGAGGGTGACGGGCCGGCCCTCGCACAAGCCTGCGTAGATCCCATTATAGGCCTAAAATGTTTTTACCTCAATATTTGGTTGGTAATCAATAGTTGTTCTAGATATTTTTGTATAGTAGTTAAGTGTATATATTTGTGAGATAAATATATACTCAAAGGAGTGTTAAAGATCGTTCTAAACTATTAAAAAGTATGAATTATTGACGCAAAGATATTGACATTCTATAATCCTTATATAACGGGAAAATCATTTACAGAAGACTCCCAGAGCGGAAGACGTCGTCCCAACGGATGCCGTTGTATTGAAGGACTCGAGGTGAAACATATAAATATTTTTTTATAAATTTTTTTATGAACATTTAAAAAAATGACTTTTGAGATGAGGAGGTTATTTTTGTACAGCTTTTTTCTCGCATTTTTCAAAAAAATTCACTTAAAATCGCAGGAAAAGACGTTTTTTTGAATTGAATTGTACCTTTTTTTCGAAATACGATTTTTGTACCCTATTTTTGGATAGTTTCATAAAAAGTCATCAATTTATACGAGTCAAAAAATATTATTTATTAGAAATCGAAATCGGAAAAAATCGGAATAAAAATGTTTTGAAAAGTCACTTTTTATGACCAAATAAGTATACGGAATAAATATTTTTGGGTTTCAAGAGTTCAAATAAAGTTCTTTCGCGACGAAAAATTTGAAAAAGTGTGTAATAAAGCTGTTCATTTTTGGAAATGGTCGCAAAAAAATTCAACGGAAAAAAAAATCAAAAAATCAAAAATTTTTCAAAAAAATTGTCATTTCATCAGGTTAACATTTGCAGTAAAAAAATTGTTTCCGGAAAGTTTTTAAATTATATTTTTTTAAAATAAAGGTTCATTTTTTTCAAAATGCTACATAGACGAGATGCAAATGCAAAAAAATTTCAAAAAAATGAAATTTTTTTCAACTGAAATAGTGATTTTTTTCAAATGACGACAAAATTCCTTTTTTTCGATTAAAAAAATTGAAAGAGTAGAAGGAAACTTTTTGAATTTATTTTTTTCATTGCTTTGTTATTTGAATAATTCTAGACTTCTCGTGGGAAATTTTTGAATTTCTGGATTTTTGTGCTGTAAAATGAACAATAATCAGTTGGAATTTTAATTTTTTTTTTTGTTTTCGAATTATTAACGGTTGGAATGGTACTTTTTCCGGTTTTCGGACATGTTCTGATATTTTTTTTCGCCAATTTTGGCTGTTCTGATTTTGTATGATTCTTTTTTTCCTTCAGCTTATAAGTTAATTATCTAGGAGAGAAGTGAGGTTTATCCGATCTCAACCAATCATTTCAACGCAAAGAAGTACGCTGACCCAGACTTCCGATGTCGAGAGAAAAGAAGGCGGAACCCAGACTTTCTCGGAAAAATCAAGCTTCAAAGATGACATTGAGGTTACCTTCCGAGTTTAAAATCGGAATAAATCTCTTATTTATCAGAAAATCGACATCGCAACGGATCCGCCGTCGTTCGATGAACTGGCGCCGAAAGTTGATCAAGGTATTTTTGAGATTGGTCGCATTTGGAATGGCTCGAAGCGTTGCGGCTCGAAATATATTGTCAGAATGAATGAGTTCTTTGAGATGATGTAGCGCGCAAGTCGGTTTGGGCCGGGCGCACTTTGAAGCAGCCCAAAGTTTCACACAGAATCGTAGTTTATTTAAAGTTTCACATATTTTCAATATAAAGGTTTTTTTTCAAAAGTTCTATCGATGTTTCAATATCAGCAGGCGTAAGCCGTTTAGAGTCGGATGAACTTGCAATTTAGGCTCGACATGAAAATAGAAAAATCAGCTTTTCTGTTTTTTCTTCGATTTTTTCGAAGAAATGTCTCACAGACTTTCAACAGAAAGTCTTCATTCGAACTCGTTCTTGCGTTTTTTGATATAACTGCGCGTAACCGCTTTGAGTCGGAAGCAGCCGTTGAAACAGAGAATAAGTGTTTTGTAAGACTCGAATTCATTTTTTCAAGTGAGCTGCTGGAAAAAAAACAGTTAGCGATCCAGATTTTTCACTGTTTCATTATGAGACTTCAAACCTTGAATTTTAGATCTTTCCAAATTTGACCCTTCAGCTCCTTCGACATCAAACTCACGATCTTCAACCCCTAGTGACCTCAGCGACGGAGAAATTTTGGTCGCTCAAAAAAGCTCTTCCAGGTAATTTTTGAAGGAAGTAAACTGTTCAAAAATAATTAATGAACCTTTTAAAGGAGCATAGACAAGTTTATCGAAAGAATCTCGAGACGAAAAGCTTTCTCAATAGAATTTTCAACTAAAAAGCTAAGAAAAAAATTGTTTTGGACTAAAAACCTCAGTTCACTGTTTCAATTTTAAACTTTCAGCGAGTTCTCACAAATTCAAAATCAGTTCATCAGATCAATATATTCGTTAGAAAAAAAGAGGTGATCGAAAAAAAATTAATTTCTTGAAAATATTTCTATTTTTTTGATATTCAGATAGAATTTTGCGCCTAAAATTTTGCTTTTTAGGCATTTTGAAGCTTTTGGAGTATATATGCTCATCTTTTTTTAAAAAAAGTAAATTTCAAAAAGAATAATTTTTTTCAGAAAAAAATTCCTGGAAAAGTGATGACGGTTCGGCCCGATGGCAGCATTGTTATGGATGAGAGGTAATTTTAGAAAATTTTGGCTTAAGGAAAAAATGTCGAAAAAAGGCGAAGAATTCATTGACAATAAGTGAAAAAAAAATTCTCTTTTTGAAGATTTTTTGGAATTTGAAAATTGTTTGAGAGTTTCCAAATTTTTCTCAGAATCGCTCAGTAGATTGCGGTTTCAGAGAAGAGATTTGAATGGAAGCATTTTTCGATTTTTATTCTAGTTCGGTTCACGCTACGTATATTTTCCTTTAAAGTCCGCTCAAAAATCGCTGAGGGTTTTTAAAGGAGCATAGGCTGACTTCAAAAAAGGTTTCGAGGCGAAGAACCGATTTTACTGTGTTTTATAGCCAAAAAGACGTGAGAAGACTGTTTTTAGAACTAATTCGTGATTTTTTTTTTGTTGAAGGATTTTAAGAAGTGAGCTTTCAAAAAAATTCTATGGAATTATGATCTTAGAAAAAAATTATTCCGATTTTTTTAGGAAAATTTCAATTATTTCAGTATGTTTTAACATATATTGCAGTTTCAGAGAAGAATTATCAATTGACGTATTCTTTTTATTTAAATTGGTCCGTTAAACTTTGTTGATCTCCCAGTAAAGACCGCATCACATTTTTTTAAAGGAGCATAGGTTGAATTTGAAAAATGGTCTCGAAAAATGAAACCATTTGAGTAGGATTTTCAGTTTTGGATGATGTTTGAGACTCAAAAAAAAGGGTTTGGATAAAATAAATACTTTTTTTTTTAGAATTTTTTGTTTCTTTGTGTAAACCTTAGATGACATGATTTTTATGATGAATTAACCTCAAATTCTTGAAAAAAAGCTGCGGAAAATAGACAGATGCGTTGCGGCCGCGAAGCGGTTTTCAAGAAGATGCGGCCGACCAAAAACGGCTCGCGCTTTTGACTACTATAAACCATTATTTCCACAAAAACACTTCCAAGCTAGTTTTTGAAGCCGCAGCGCAACTGCAACGCGTACAGCCATTCCAAATGCGACCGAACTCATGTCAAAGTTTTTTTGTCTTCCAGAAGCATTCCTGAGGTCGAATCGCCCAAAAAAGACCCAAAAAACCGAAAATGGCGACTCGTCCGGAGTTTCTCCGACTTCAACCTTTCCAATTCTGAATGGTTCTCACGTCTTCACTCCCCCAAGGGCAAGGACAAAGATGGCTTCGTTAAGGATGTCATGCACAAAATTAGTCATAGGTCCTTTTTTTTTTATTATAAACCAAGGCCTCGGCTTTTAAAGGGCTTCCAAATGAGACTAATTTTGCTGGGTGCAGGTTTTCCGGGTTGTATGATCAGACCACGCGAAAAAATCAGGATCTGAAGAAAATTAGTTTAATTTCCAGCGAGATCTGCATGGGTAATTAGAGCTGATAACTGATAAATGATTATTTTCAAACGATTTGAAAGTTTCCGACTGTCTGCGTCTCTCTGTTCCCTCGCCGGCGAGGTCAGAGAAACATGAAAATAGCACGGCTACATGAGAGGGTCACTGAGAGACAGGGAGGGCCCAGAGAAATTGTTTTGAAATTTCCAAGAGCTAGGTGAAATTTCAAATTTTCAGGTTCGGATCGAGATCTTCTTCTTCCGCGAAAGGCTCTGGATTAGCCGGTAGTTCTCCGAATTTGAGTCGGCCGGGTAGATTTTTGATTTTTTTTAAAAATTTTCCTCCTCTGACTGAAGAGGAGGACGGCAAAGTTTGATTAAATGAGAGTGGAAAAAAGAGCCGCAAAATTAATCATCCTTTGCTCCAAGTTCGCTCCATTAAGGACCCAATTTTCAGGCCAGATTTGATTATTTTTATTACTTCTTCTACACTTTTTAAAGGTAAATGAAAAAAAAAGCGGGAAATAGAAGCAGTAGAGTGAAAAATTCAACTTCAAGTTAGAAGATTATTTATTTTGCTGCAAGCTCGCTCCACTGAGAATTTGTATTTTTTCCCAAACATGACTTTTTTTTTCTCCCAATTGTTACAGGATATTGGAGGGAATATCGGGAAAATTGAGCCATAGAGTTAAAAATTCAACTTCAAGTTAGAAGATTATTTATTTTGCTGCAAGTTTGCTCCATTGAGAATTTTTATTTTTCCCAAACTCGACTTTTTTTAAAAATTTTTTTCCTCAATTTTAACGGGATATAAGACAGAAAGTCGGATAATATAAGCTGTAGAGTGAAAAATTCAACTCCAATAAAAAGAGAATTCATTTTGCTGCAAGTTCGCTCCATTGAGAATTTGAGTTTTTATCCCAGATTTGACTCATTTTTCCTCTTTTTCTGTGATAAATTAGAATTTCTGTAGTCAAATATCATATGAAGAAGTTTGTATCTTCATTTTTTCATTCCTGATTTCCAAAATTCAGAAACCCCGAAAACTCCGATAGCCATTGATTTCGACGAATTGGAAGAAAAAAGACCCCAATATCAATTTTTCGTCTCTTCCTCCCCCAATAGATCGATTCGCATTGCGGAGGAGGACTTGTCTTCCAGTACTGGTATTGATTTTTTGATTAGATCATCCGAAAAAGGTCATTTTAGACCTACCAACCTCTCCAAACTGTTCCCATTCGAAAAATTCGCCGAGAAGAGGTCCGCCTATCGTTTTGGAAGATCATGACGTTCCCGTTTCTCCGCGGGTTATTATTGAAAAGAGTTTCCAGAAAGAATAGATTTTTCTAGAAGAAAAATGGCCCTTCAAGTCGAATGTACCCCAATTCGCCTTCTTCATCTTCTTCCTCTTCTTCGAAAATTTCATCGCCCGGATTTTCCAGAGGCGATTTTGTCAGAGGCGAGTTTTTAATAAAAGCCATATTCGTTCAATAAACTACGAAATTAGTTGAAAATGAAATTAAATTTGCTGAGAAACCGGAAAAAAAGTTTAAATTTACTTGGATGATTTTTTTAAAGTTGCTGGAAAAAAAGTCGAAAACTCCCCCAAAATTGAACACGTTTTTTTAAATTCAGAAAAAAACCGAAAAAAATTTAACTTTACCTAAAAAAACTTCTATTTCTGACCAAAAAAATTTAATTCACATGGACAAGTATTCAAATTTTTCTGGAAAAACCGAAAAAGAAGCTTAAAAAAAGTTAAATTCTCTTTTAAAAAAATTTTCTTGAATTCCTAAAAAAAAATTTTTTCCGATTTTTCACGGAAAAAAAGTGAGTTTGAAGCTCAAAAAAATTTTTTTAGTTTTTTTCATCAAATTTTTTTCTATTTTTTTCATCAATTGCAGGTGATATTAGCTTTGAAAAACTTTCCAACTTTCGAAAAAAATTTACTAATTTCAGCTTGAAAACTGTTCAAAAAGTTGAAAAATTTCAGAAAAATTGCTAAAAAAAATCCGAGACCATTTTTTTCTTCATTGTGTCACATAAAAAAATGTCATGTTCGGAAATGTATCAACAAAAAAATGACAAACATGGAAATTTAAAAAAATTCGGAAATTTTTGGAAGTCAAAGTCGTTTCCGTCATATCTAACAACATAAAAAAATGTTCAAACGATATTTTGAGCCAAATTTTTCTCGAAATTTCACTGATTCAAAAAAAAAAAAATCATAATTACTTTTGAATAACGGATCAGTATTCGACCCTAAACTTTTTTATATTCGAAAAAAAGTTTTGTTCAATTTTTCCCGAGTATTTTGAAGAAACTCATTAGAAAACCTGCCATTTATCCACTAATGCTTCCTTTTTTTTTCGCCTATTTTCCAGCATTCTCGTTGTTTCTCTCAACGTCTGGCCAACACATCTTTTCTCTTTTTTTTTTCCTGCCCCCTTTTTGTTATTTTCCATCAAGTTGTCTTTGTTTCCTTCCTTATGATCGATTTTTTTTAAAGAACTTTTAGAACACTTTGCGGTTTCTGAAAAGTTTCAAATATAATTTTTTTCTTCGAAATAATGCTGAATTAAATTTCTGAATCCTTTAGATAGAAGAATATTCGAAAAAAAGCGACATTTTTCAAAAATTTTTTTGGTCGATTTTTCCGCTTATTATCTTTTTTTCTGATTATCGATCTTTTTTTCACGGATTTTTAAAGATTTTTTTGCGGTTTCTGTAAATTTTTCAAATTTGATTAGTTTTTGTAAACAATTGTTATATTTATGCAAATTTATCAAATACTTTGTTTTCCGGAAGAAAAATTTTTCTTTTTTTATTTCCGCTGATTTTTCTTCGTTTGTAATCGACTTTGGTTTTTTTCAACGATTTTTGACATACCTTTGCCGTTTCAGAGAAGTTATTAATCGAATTATTATTCTAAAAATCAATTTTTCGTGCTCTTTTATTCATAATAAAAAAAGTTCATTCACCAAAAAAATGCGAATTTGATTTCTGCGTATTGGTTTTTGAGTTATTTTTTTAATTACAAAATTTTTCATTTTTTTCCCTTTTTTTCCGTTTTTTTCACCGAAAAATGCTCATTCCGGAAAAAAAGAAACCATGAAATTTACGATAATAATCTCAGAAATCTCCGCAAAACGTCAAATTTTGAAGGAATCCGCGTTTTTAAAGCGTGTCCTCCGCTTGGAAATATCGATTTCGCGACTTTCTCTTTCTTTTTGAGGATTTCGAGACCATCTTGTTGCTTTTTCTCATCCATTTTCATATGAACAGAAATTTTTTTGGCGCTTTTTTCGGATTTGAAATCAAGTTTGATCGTGTTTATAATTTTTTTGACTTTTTATTAATTTTTTAGAAGATGAGGAGGGGTAGAAAAAAATCTGATGAAGTTGATTTTTTTAGGGTTTTAACCGAATAATTTAATTATTTTTGAAAATTGCTAGTAATTATCTAATTGAAAACTGTTATTTTTCAACTTTCTTATCATTTGGACACGTTTCTCATCAATTTTTTTATCAATTTGACCATTTTTAAGGTCCGAAAACGGACGCTTTGAAACAACGGACGGAATCGACCTGCGACCGAATCTCCCGAATGTCCTTGGAATGACCCATTTTTTTCGTGCCTGCGCATCTTAATTTCCTTTTTTTGTCTCTTCTAATTGATTATTTAACCTTTTTTTCTGTTCCTAATGTCGATCATGAAGCGTAATTTTGAAAAAAGTTTGATTTTTATTGATTTTTCGCTTTGAAAATCGCCATTTTTTAAAATTTTCTTCCTGCAATGGCTTTTTCCTTCGTGCCTGCACATCTTACTTTCCTTTTTCGTGTCTTTAAATTGATTAGATCACCTTTTTTTCTGTTCAAAAAAATTCGATTAAAAGGCATCAATTTTTTTGTTTGTAAAATTAGGATTTTTAAATGACATTTCGGTTTCAAAAAAACATCAATTTTGGGTGTTTTATTGAAATTTTTCTCTGGAATGGCTTTTTTTCTTCGTGCCTGCGCATCTAACTCTATTTTTTTGAATATTGCATTTAATATTTACAATGGTTCTTTTTTTGTTTCAAAGATATCATTTTTTTGCTGTAAAATTTCAGTTTTTTTGATGACTTTTTCTCATGAAAAATGTGTCAGTTTTAACGGTTTATTTATTTATTTATTTAAATTTTTACTTGGAATGAGTTTTTTTCTGTCTTCCTGAGCATCTTACATTCTATTTTCTTCAAGTGAAGGATTTTTTCATTCTCTGTTGAAAAAAATAATTATTTTTTAAAATTTACTCTTTCAGGTCATTTTTCCGCTTGGATCTCATTATTCTCCACTTTTTAGAGCATTGTTTTGCTTTCTTCACCAATTTTGGTCATCTAGAAGTCTGAAATTCAAGGATAATTCATTAAATAACATTGTTTGTACTATAATTATCACTAAAATAATGGTTTTACCAATTTTCTAGGGACTTTTTGATCGATTTTCCGTTCTAACTTGTTTTTTTTTTCAAGTTTTTTAAGATCTCATTTTTTTTGTCTGGGTTTTTATTCTTACTTGATCTCTTGTCCATTGAATGAATTGTTTTGAAATTTGAAATTTTTTGAAAATCGCGAAAAAAAATGGTGTTGAACCATTGAAATACATGATTTTTTTTTTGCGAAGATAAAAATATTTTTCCGAAGACGTCAGTGGGACGACGAGGCTGCACGACGTCAGGACGTGATGACGTCATCGACGACAGACGACGACGATGACGTCACCAGGGACCTGATTCCAGGCAGTTGCGGCGTCGTCGAGTGAGCCTTTTTTTCTTGATTTTTTCGGTTTTTTAGATGATTTAATACAATATAACCTGTCTGGGCCCTCTTCTGTCTAATCGGAAGAGACGGAGTAAAAAGAAAATAGCATATAAAATAGGAGGGTTTAGAGAAGTCAGACTTTATTAGTTCGCGATGAATAAGGTTCAATGGAGCTTTTTGGACTTTTTTTTTCTAATCGAAATTTTTCAGACGATTTGAAACAGTCTGACCTGTCTGCGCTCTCTCTTCTCTCTCATGGTAATTCAGAGAGAATTGAAAATAGCACGTGGGAGCGTGAGGGCGCAGAGAAGTCAGATTTTTAAGTTTTGGTGAATAAAAGGTCGATAATGGATTTTTTTCATAGAAAGGTCATAAAAAAAATAAAAAAGGAGAGAGCATGGAAAAGTATGAGGGGCCAGAGAAGTCAGACGATGAATGGACTTTTTCGCCGAATTTTCTCATTTTTTTTTTGTTTTGACCATTTGAAACAGTCTGGAATGTCTGCTCCCTCATTTCTCTCACCATAAGTCATAGAAAAGGGAAGGAGCATGTGAAAATGAGAGGGCGCAGAGAAGTCATATTTACAAATTCCGAATAAGGGTCTATAAAATTTATTAATTTCTGCCGCGGTTCACTATATGAATTTGTTCAGCATTAAAAAAATCTGTTATGTCTGCGCCCTCTTTTCCCTCGCCAAATGTCCTAAAAAAGGGAAAAAGCATGAGAAAATAAGAGGGCGCAGAGGAATAGAGATTAGATTGTTTTTTAAACCCGTCCGAATTTAATAATTTCTAAATTCATCTATTATACGAAATTTATCGAACCACTAAATTTCAAGCAGAATTACATAAATGAACGCTTTGAAACTGTTTTCTAGTCTTGCAGTTTCAATTTCTGATTTATCGCGAGCAACTTTTATCAGTTTCTCTCTAGTTCCTCGCAATGGAAAACTCTTTTTGCTAGCGTTTTCTGGGATTTTTGGCTATTTTTGGTCTTTTTCCTGACGTTACCGTTGCGTTTGTGCAAATAATGTCAACGTAAAAGATAGGGGAAGGGTTTTAAGCACCTTATTTTCAGAAGATTCTTGGAATTTTTGGCGTTTTTGTGGTTTAAAGGAGGCAGAGCTGCAATTTCGATGTTAAAATGATTTTTTTCCGTCTTTAGGATCATTTTCTCGATTAAATTCAAAATTTGAACTCTCTTGGGTCGTTTTTGAACGGTTCATTCTTTCAAATTTTAATATTTTCGTCATTTTCTAACTGTCTGACCGGTCTGCGCTCTCTTTTCTCTCGCATGGGAATTCAGAGAAATTGGACATAGCACGTAGAAACGAGAGGGCGCAGAGAAGTTAGACAATTTTAAATTATAGCTCAATGGATATCATATTGATGGAAAAAATTTGAACTTTTTCTTACCTACGTCATTTTTCGGTTTCAGTTCGTCTTTTTCAAAGTTTTTATTTGAAGTTCTCCGGTGCATTGGTTGAGTACATCATCATCATCATCATTCATTCAATACGAATAATAATACAGTTCAAGGGCCGAAAAGACCTCTAACAGAACCAATTTTCAAAAAGGGAAATTTAAACATTAAAAACAGCAACAAACCGTTTAAAAGTTAGAAGATATTTTGAGAAAGTCAGCCAGAAGATCGGGGTTGTTTTCTAAATAGATTTTGAATCGCATAGAATCATTACATAGATCAAATACAACATCGGGAAGGGAGTTCCAAACATTAATTATTCTGATACTAAAAAACGAGGCAACGATGTTACTATTATGTCTTATATTTGAACGTAAATAATAGCGATGGCGACGCAGCGCACGGACACGGGGGAAAAAAAGAAGAGACTATCGAAATCAATGGGGACTTCTCTAAGTACAATTTTTATAAACAAGAGACATGTCAAAGATGAGGCGTCTTGTCTCAAGAGTTTTGAGACTATTTTTCAGATAAACAAGTGAAATAAGAGTGGTAGGGCAAGCCACAACGATGGTAAGCTCGGAAAAAGGAAACTTTTTCTGAACACCTTCAATCAAAACAAAATATTGTGAGAGTCAATTGGAGCATAGACTACAGAACAATAATCAATAATAGGACGAATATACACTTCAAAGCATTTTAAATACAATGAAAGCTCAGTGGATCGAAACACGTTAAACATAACATTTATGCGACATTTACACCGTCTGCAGATTTCAGATATATGATCATTGAACTTAAGGTTATTTGAGAAAACTACACCAAGATCTCGAACTGAAAGTTTAGGCTGTAAAGCCATGTTTGAAATTTTATAAGAAATATTTGAGTTACGTTTTCCGAAATGAATAGAATAGCATTTAGTTGGAGCTATAGCCATTTGCCATGTTGAACACCAGTTTTTCAAGTAATTTGAGGTCTTCTTCGATGACAGTAGAACTAGAGGTTTTTGTGAGCGAAGGAAAAATTTTTAAATCGTCAGCATAGAGAAGGGGCGCAGAGCGAAAGTTATCCGTAATGTCGTTAATAAAAAGTAGAAACAGAAGGGGTCCGATGACCGACCCCTGGGGTACGCCGGAGAGTACAGGAGCGGGGTCGGAAAGTACTCCAGAAAGAGAAACACACTGCACACGATTAGTCAAGTAGGATTCGATCCAGCCAAGAAGAAGACCACAAATGCCGTAAAATTGAAGCTTGTAAACAAGTTTAGCATGAGAGTCAGTATCGAAAGCCTTGCAAAAGTCAATATAGATAGCGTCCGTGCAAAGGTTACTGTTTGCATTTTCAAAAAGATTTGCACAATATTGAATTAGTTGAATAGACGTGTTATATTTAGGGCGGAATCCAAATTGGTTAGAGTTTAACAAAGAGTTAGAGTTGAGAAAAACGCTGAAATCATGCACAACTATTTTTTCAAGACATTTGCAAACTGAACTGGTTAAACTAATTGGACGGTAATTTGAAGGGTCAGATCTACTTCCTTTTTGTGTAAGGGTTTGATAATGGCTGTTTTCCAAACAGATGGAATTTGACCAGATCGGAGAGAGGCGTTAAAAAAATAATAGAAAGAGGATAGGCGAGAGATGTGGAACAGTTTTTTTGAGCAAAATGGAGGGATTTCATCCGGAGTAGTGTTACATTTAGAGGGCATTCTACGAAGAAAAAGCTTCTATTCTGTGCGCTGGGAGATCTATGACAGATAAACGGTTAGATGTTTTAGAAACACATGGCGGAGTTTTTCCGTCATCGATTGTGAAAAATGAATGAAATTCTGTAGATAAGAGGTTAGCTTTAGCGAAGTTGCAGGTAAGTGCCTCTCCATCAGAGGTTTTTAGAACGTTGATATCATCCTCAGACTGACCACTCAGAAGTTTGGCATGCTTGAAGAAATTGTGTTGATTGCCTTTTTGAACTAGGCCTTTTTCTCTTTGGATCCGCAAGGACCAAGTAAGTTTGGAAATTTTTTTGGAAATTTTTTTATAAAGATCGGAGTTTCCCTCTCTTCTCGTACTCGGAAAAAATTGAAGTTAACCACGTCAATGAAAACCGGACGTTTTCAGGCATTCCTAGGGATCACTTAAGGGTTCTGAAGCTACTAAAATGGTCACTAAAACGTCCGAATTTTCGGGTTTTTTGAGATCCCACAAGGAGGTCATTTTACTTCCAGGTTGGGAATTTCTTGAAAATTGGCCAGAAGAATCCTTGATGTATTAAAAGAAGATTCTGAAAGCCTCATTTTGCAAAACCTCCTAGTTTTCGAGAAATCATCCCTCAAAATCCTTGAAAATAGGATTTTTTGGGACTTTGAGTCCTTATTTCTTGAAAAGTAGGAAGTTATACAAATTGAGACTTTCAAGATCTTTTCCTAGTACTTCAATGAGTTTTTTGGCCGAGTTTCAAGAAATTTCCAAGAAAAACTTTAATTATCTCCCTTGTTTCTTGATAAGCTGTTTCTTATGAATCACCGATTTGGTAATCAACGAGTTCGTTTCACTAATGATAAAGAGGAAATTTTCCCCATTGTATGAATCATTTATTTAAGTATTTTTTTGAGCGTTATCTGACCATGAAAAAAATTTTTTTCTACGTCCGAGATTCCAATTTTTAGCCCAAAAAAATGACAAAAAAATGCCTTGAAATCGAAGTTTTTTTGGATTTGATTGGAAAAAAATGGTACCTTTCTGGTCGTTATTTAAAAAGTTTTTTTCTATTGAAGAAGTTGATAAAATTCAATTTTTTTGGCAATTTTTGACAGTCTGACCAGAAAAAAAGAGTGGAAATTCTACTATTTTTTTAATTTTTTTCCGGTAGTTTTACTAGTTTTTTTCAATAAGTAGGTTTAACAATTTATTTATTAAGATGAAAAAAATCGTAATAAATATCCCGATTGTTCCACTTTGTTTGCTTATAAGGAAGATAAGAAAAAGTACGAGTTGGACAAAAAATTCACGTGTCAATCTGCTCCACAAATCAGGCTCTTGTATCATTATGATTTTCATTCTTTGAACTTGATTTTTGAATTTTCTGTCTGGAGGTTTATTTTTAGTACTTTCCAGCCTTGATTGTTCCTTTCTCACTGGTTTTAGATTACATTATATAAAGTCTTTCACGTTTTTAAGGAAATAGTGTGCTAAAATGAGAGATTCAGACATATTTTTTTAGTATTTATATACTTTTTTTCCAAGCTAACGGTGAATGAATGATCAAAATCTTATTACGGCTCCAAAAAACCAATTTTTTAAAAATTTGTCTAATTTTTCTTTTATTTTTTTACCCTTAATATCATTGAATTAGTAGAAATTCAAAATCTCAATTTTTTTCGATTTCGACGTTTTTATTCAACTTTTCATAATGACAATCGGCGAAGTCGTTTGCGGTCACACGCAAATGGAAAAAAAGCAAAAATTTTTGAATTTTTCTTTCTCATCTTATCATTTTTCTGAGAATCATTTTTTTCAGATAAGAAAGCTCTTATCACTTATTTTTTTCTCTCGATTTATTCTCTTTCATAAATTTTTTTCTTCGTTTTGAGATTTTTTTGGTCGCATGGGGAATGGCTCAACGCGTTGCGGATGCAAAGCGGTTAGAAAGTGCACCCGACTTGAAACGACTTTGGAACCTTGGCATTCGAAATCGCCGGATTATATAATCGAACCGCAACGCTTTGAGCCATTCCACGTGCGACCACCGACTTTTAGAATTTTTATATTTTTTTTTCTCACTTTCAAGGAATTAATGCAAGCTTCGACGGTTTCCTCGGCGATTCTTGCCGCGGTTCGAGCAATTTTCCTCAGGCGCCGATTTTTTGAATTTTCCAATTACTTTGGACGAAAAAAATGACGAGAATTTAAAACCAAAGAAGAAGTTTAAACAAGTGAGAAGAAGGAAAAGGAAGTGAGTTTCATGAAATTATAAAAACTTGGTTTTTTTTGTTGTTATGAGAAGTGGAGTGACATATTTCCCGTGATTGAAATTCGAAAAATCTCGTGCAAAGTCGGAATGGTGAATAATGGCCACTAAAAGAGAGAGGCTCAAAAAAGGCCGCAGAAAGGCTGCAAAATGGAAGCAAAAGGGCTGCAAAGAAGGCCCCTTTATCGAGCCATCCATTTTTCTGGGATTTTGAAGGCTCGAAAATGGTGGAGAAAGGGAGAGGCAGCAAAAATGGTGCATAAGGGCCGAGAAAATGGCGCAGAAAGGCAGCAAAAAAGGAACGTTTCTATGGAGCCATTTCCACCATTTCCGATTTTCCCCATGAATAGGATTTTTTCCCACAAGAACGAGATCAAGACACCTTTGAAACAAGTACTTTTCAGCCCCTCACCTGGCTCCTACAAAAATAAAAGGGCGTCGAATGGACAGCCCTACGAGCCAACGCACCACGAACACGTCGCCAACACTCTTTCTCATGCGGTTTGTCGGTTTTCAGTCGATTTTTAAGGATTTTATAGACAAGATCTATAAAAAACGTTCCCAGGGTCCATAGAAAAAAAGTTCATTCGGACAGAAAAAAATGTTTATCAAACTTGATTTTTTTGAAAGTTTTAAAATTAAAAGATTTTTTTCTGAGGCTTTTGCAAAGGCTCCACATTCTTGTAACAGTTAGAGAAAAAGCGAACTTTTTTTAAAAAAATAATTTCAAAGATCTTCAAAAAAAGTCTTCAAGATTCTGCCTCTTGTCCCATGATTTTTTTATTCAAAAATCCGAAAAAAAGGTCGAAAAAAGTATTTCTAGCGTCTTTCATGTCATTTTTTTTGATAGAAAGGTTCATTGTAGGAAAAAAACGTCGAAAAATAGAAGGAAAAAAGAAATTTGAGAAAAAATGAACTTAAGTTTTTGATTAAAACGTGGTTTTTCAAAACATTTTTTTCAATGTATTTCAAGAAAAAAAATTTTCAAGGTTGAAATCATACATGGGATGAGCATGACGGGCGACAGCCAAATCCCCCTGTTTTTTTCTCCGATCATTTTTTTAACTGAGAAAAAAACATTTTTGACAATCCCATGTATGGTTGAAATAACCCAAAAACGGCCAGCTTTATAAATTTCAAGTTCCCTGTACTTTTTCAGATAGGAATAGGCCCCAGCGTACTCGTCTTCCACTATTTTATGATCGGCGAAGCCCATCGGGAGCTCCAATATTGGTTAATGTTGCTCTACGGCACTTTTACGACGCTCCTCTTTGCGTCCTCCACGGTGTATCATACGTGTGAACTGCTCTATCGGCAGAAAAATGAGTGGGTTTTGAAAAATTGAGCTTTTGAACTGAGAAGACAGTTTGAGGAAAAGTTGATCTTCTGAGGAGTTTAAGAGAGGTCCCTATAGAGTTTTGTTGTTTAGGGATCACCATAGGGGCAATTTTACGGCCAAGATTTTAGTGGCCCCTATAGTGATTCTGAACGAAAATTCTAGGGCTCCCTATTCCCTACAGTGACCACTCCAAAATTTCTCAGTTGCCAATGTCCGAGTAATTAAGTTCTCCGATGCTCCAGATTACGATGATTCTCTATGAAGCGATTTTCCTTGCATTTTTTTTCCCCTTTTTTTCTTTTGATTTTTTTTTCTGAATTTTTCTGTATTTTTCAACTGAAACCTTACTAATCAAGTTCATTTCTTTCTGAATTTGTAAAAAAAAGCTTTTTTTCACTGTTAGTTTCTAGAGAAAAGTTGAATTTTTTTCAAAAAAATTTATAAAAACTTTCTAAAAGCTTTGAAATTTTTCACTTAAATCAGATTGTTGATATCTTTTTTTCAGACGAAGGAAATTACGGTATTATTTGCACATATTTGACCGAGCAGCAATTTACCTGTTCATCGCTGCTTCCTACACACCTTGGCTCACTTTGAGGTGATTTTTTGAAGTTTCATATGGATAATTTTCCACTTTGAAATTCCTCAAATCAAGTTTCTTTGTTTTCAATTGTTTATAGTCTGTTCATATTTTGAATGTCAAGTAGAATGACGTCATTCGAAAACGCTCTGTGGATGGCTCGCTTTCTGATTGGTTTATCGCGCTATTAGGGGCGGAGCTTGAGCGACAACTGAAGTTTAAAATCTGAATTAACTATGGCCGAGGATCGGCTAAACCTTAAAAATGGGGACTTTTATGACTTCGCAGCATTTTTTGCAAAGCGGGCGCGCTTTTTCTGCAACCGCGGCATGGTTCATTTTCTCCACTTCAAGCAATTTCAAAAAATTTTTCAATGTTTTTCGGCGAAATATTTTTTGAATTTTTTAAGAAAAATTGGCTTGAAAATGTATAATAATTGTTTTTCAGACATTGCGGCTACCCGGGGCTCAACTTGAAATGGATGATCTGGGTTTTCGCTATCCTCGGCATCCTTTATCAATATAATTTCCATGAGAGGTTGTTTTTCACTTGTCCATTTCACTATTTTTATATCGTTTAACGGAATAAATTTGAAAATTACAGATATAAAACCCTGGAAACGTTGTTGTACATTGCGATCGCCGGTGGCCCGTCCGTCGCCATTTTTACCATGGTTTCTATTTTCCTTTCTATTTTTTTCAGATCACAGCTTCTTTATTTAGTTCTAAAAGCTTCAAATGAAATGCCTAGTAGAAACGAAATCTCTTGAAGAGTTGAATCGTGCCGCGATTGCAGAAAAAGCGCGCCCGTTTTGCATAAAGTACTGCAAAATCATGAAAATTCACACTTTCAAGGCCATTCTGCGCCAATTTTTCCAATTTTTATTTTTCTTTAAGCTACAGAATCCTTCCCTTCGATGCGCAAGATCTGTATTCGTACCTGCGCCTTCAATATGACTAAAAATTTTCCCTTATTTTAAAGGCGCACTCACAAAAAAGGCAAAGGGTTTTAGAGCTCGATTGAAAACGAAAATTGTGATAAGCTGGCGAGGATCGCACTATATAAAAAAGTTTTCTGTATCATTTTTATCATTTTTTTAATTTCTGTTGGATTTTTTAAAAATTTCTTTTTAATTTTTAAAATTTTTTTTATTTAACTAGTTTTTTTTTTGCAGAATGACCGTTCCGGACTGGATCTGATGATGGTCGGAGGCGCCTGTTACGCCGTCGGAGTCATATTTTTCAAACTGGACGGCGTTATCGCGTTCGCCCATGCGATTTGGCACGTTTTCGTCTTGATGGGTCGGTTTTCTCGGTTTTCACCCGGAAATCGGGAAAAAAGAACTGAGAAAAGTTTTTTTTTCCGAGTTCTTTTTAAATGATCACTAGGGAGATCTAAGTGGTCACTAGGGCATATAGAAATTGAGTTTTGAAATATGTTGGTCGCATGGGGAATGGCTCAAAGCCTCCGACCAACCGCAACGCGTTGCCATTCCGCATGCGACCACAACATTTTGAATGCTTTTTCTGAATTCCCGAAAATTCTAGGAGCTTCTTGCCACACCTACGCCGTTTATGCGCATTTATTAGGCCCTGATCGGAGCAATCCAATGCCGGAAATTGTACTTTGAAACTAACTTCTACTTACCCACTTTCTCTCACATTGCCTGTTTCACGAAGAGATTATATTTCTGTTAGGTGCTCTTAAGCTTGAAAACCTACTCATTTTGCTTCAAATTGTCATCACTCGGAAAGTTTTTAGTGGTCACTATAGAGGCTCGCCAAGGACTACTTGGAGAGAACACTGAAGTGGCCCCTAAATCCACCTCTATAGTGGCCACTTCAGTAGTTTTTCATCCAGTATTCCTTCCAGTAACTCTGATAATTTTAAAACAAACAGATTGGACCAGTTATGTTGATCCATTGACCCCTAAAGTGGCCACTAACAATTTTAGTTGTCTAGATCTCTATAGTAGCCGCTAAAACGTCAAAACCCTATAGTGGCCACTTATTTTCAACCCCTCAAGTAGCCACTAAAACGACAGAACCCTATAGCGGCCACTTATTTTTAACCCCTCAAGTGGTCACTAATTCGACTACTACAGTGGCCATTAAAACGTCTAAACCCCATAGTGGCCACTAATAATTTTCCCAGTATCCACTTTCCGAGATTTAATAGCCTATATTATAACCGTATCTGTATTTAATGGTGCTCCATCGATCGCATAATGATTCCCCTCCCAAATGAGATTGTGATCCCAAGGTCCCAAGATTTATTTCTTTTTTAAAACGGATAGATCCCCCCACAAAGCACCGGTAGGACTTCTTGTATTAATTTTCGTCATTTTTGCACTAATTTCCACGATTCTTGTGAATAAATTGCATGGAATTAATGGTTTATTTGTCGATTTTTGAGTTATTTATCGTCGCATTTCGTGCCGCGCTTCTCCGGCTCTGCCAATTGCTTTCGCAGGATCTGGAATCAAAATATAAGATTTAAAAAAAGACATTTTTAAACCTTGGCCGTTTCTAGTTCATACTCTTGAACTTCCTCAAACGTCATGTCGTACCAGGTGTCGATCGAAGCATAGGCTTCTCTGAAAATCAGGAAAAATAGTAAATCCTCGAGAATTATTAGAAACCGATGGAACATGCCGAAAATCCTGGTATACTGCTTGAGGACCGTCTTCTCGACGAGACTCGTCAGTCCCTTCCATTTGAAATGGATCGAGACGAGCTTGTAGGCGCACATTATCTGAATATTTCAACTTTTAAACAAAAAAAGAAAGGTAAAAATGGTTTTGAAATCAAGAAAAAAAATGGCAAAAAAGTTTTGGGCGCGAAGAGGAGTCGAACCTGGAACCTTTCAGATGGCTAAAAATTCTTTGGAATCTCAACTAGTCGTTTTTTTAGGTCTTGTTTTGAAAAAGATAGTCAGTGGATGTTTAATTGGTGAATTTCTGAACACAGGAAGAATGGCAAAAATCTTCCAACGCGGTGAGGACTCGAACCTGGGACCTTTCAAAAAGCAGAGAATTTTCCCCCACTGGACTAGGCTTCATTATTTAAAAAGTTCTGAGATTTAAAACATCAAAAAATAGTCTATAGCTAGCTCTTAATCTGTAGTGGCTTGACTTTTATAGGATTTGGAAACTCTGGAAAAAATGGCAAACATTTGTTTCACGCGGTGAGGGATCGAACCTGTGACTTTTGAAACGGCAGCAAAATTTTTTCCCCACTAAGCTAGTCTTTTGAAAGAATATCATTAGTTCTTTCAAAGTCCAAAGGCTTCCAAGCTAGGAATGAAATGTGGCTATGAAAAAATGGCAAAAATCTTCCAACGCGGTGAGGACCCGAACCTGGGACCCTTATATTGGCAGGGAATTTTTTCCCGCTCTGCCAGAAATTTTTTTTTCATCTCTTCATAGTAAAAAATGGCGAAAATTTTCGGAACCCTAATGAATCAACTAGTGACCTTCAGAAAAAGAGCACGATTTCTAGAAATTTCCAAAAATGGCAAAAATTCTTCGACGCATCTAAGATTCGAACCCGGGACCTTTTTCACGACAATCAAAGACAATCTTGGCTTTTTTTCAAGTTTTTCGTTTTATTTTTTTAGATTTGAAATAGAAAAATTCTCATTTACGTGGAAAAAAAGCGTCCTGGCTCAGTCGGTACCACCCTTGACCGCCACAAAAAGGGCACAGGTTCGATTCCTCTCCAGGATTTTTTTGCCACAAACTTACCGGTTCGTGTTCTTCTATCCATTCATCTTCCAGAGGGCCAACTTCTGCTTTTTCTGAGCGGAAACTCTGGAATTTTCTTCCATATTTTGGAATCGAACTTTTAGAAACGGACTTTCGGGTCGCGATCCTCTTTGTAAGCCGATTTGCCGATGAGTGTATCGTCGCAAATATCAAGGGTGATAATTTCCCGTTTCTTAGGGCCATTCAAAGGCTAAAAATCGGTGAGAAAATGATCAATAGGTAGGAGAGATTACATTTTCCGCCGATCCATTGTCCGGCAAATGGGTGCTTTCAATGACTTGTCTGAAGTTTTCCTTCATGTATTTCGGGTTCTAAAGGATAACATGAGCAATAGGGAAGAAAGCATAGGAAAATTACAGTTAGCACTGTTTTACAGTAAGGATAGGCGCTCCAGCTTTCCTCGTGAATTTCGAAGGCTTCTTCTGGGAGCATCTGAAAAGTTATGAAGCTAAAAGATTCGTTTTATTGATTTGTTGATGAAAAGGGGGTCAAAGAACAATTTTTGAATTTTCGGGTTACGGTAACTATCAAGTCTGCGATACTGCGTGCGCTCTTGAAGTGTATGCATACTGTTATCGCTTAGGAGGGTGAAAACCGGATTTTTTTGGTTTTCCAGGATTTAAAAGGATTCTTCTTTCATCAATTTTTGTTGTTTCAGAATTTTTTTTAGTCTCCTGTCGAATTTAAAAAAAAATCCAAAATACCTTAAAAAGAGTGTAATAACTTAAATATAAGTTCTAAATACAAAATACTTATTTTATTCCAGAATTTGTAGACTCTTAAGCTTCATCAGAAGTCACAAAAAAAATTCCTTCGACTTTGATGAAAAAATGGAACCTTCTGAAGGATCCAGGGAGCCTTGGACTTGAGACGGTAAATCTTGTGGTAGTAGGTTCCGGTGACAGTTTGGCCTGGTATGAGGCTCGAACTCGTGAATTCTCTCTGCGTGACGAACTGAAGATGGTCGAACGCGTTGCGTGCCGCGTCGCGGTCGGCTCACCTCGGCGCCTTCGCCGCCGCCCGTCTCTTTGCGGCAGAGCTCCGAGACGGCGTAGAGCTGGCCCCGTTTGAAATCGTCAACGTCGAGCGGCAGAGGGATACGGTATTCCTGAGAAGAATGGGTAAATGCAGTTCTATATGATATTTGTCAGCCCTGGGAGGCTAGGAAAGGTTGGAGCTAGAGATCAATACTTCTTGAAGAAACGCCAGAGAAATCAGAGCACTCAACTTCTTTGTAGTCTCTGTCCTCTTGTAGTTTGTTTTTAAGGAGAGGCCGAGAGAGCGCCGTTTTGGAGACTCTAGAGAAAGAAAGGCCCTCTCACTTCTCTGCCGTCTCTTCAGGCTACCACAGATCTCTCGCTCCAGTTTATTTTCCAAATGAAAAACGAAAATTTTCAGCCTTGTACAGCATGACGAGTAGAAGAAGAAGCGGCGGCCGCCGAAAATCAGTCGAGTAATGATTTTAAATCTTGTCCACGACGTTTTCACGGCTTCAGCGTTTTTTTTTAAATAAGCAAGTTTTTCAATTTTTTTTTTGTTTTCCACTTCATCCCCTTCAAGTACCACCTCTACGCGGTGATGGGGAGGCAACGCCATTTATGGCGGCTAACGGTACACCGGTCACGCGATTCGGCTTGCTTCTGCTAACAGAATGAGCGGTCTTTTTTAGCCCTGGCAAGGCAAAAAGGATAATAAGACCACAATTATGCTATAACACGTTCAACACCACGGATGGAACTTTTTCGCAAGAATACCAGTCAACCAGGACGACAACACTGGATGACCGATTGCATAAGACCTCCTGGAAAACGTGTGGTCCACGCTTCGATCAATAAAAGGCACTAAAAAGGCAATAAAAGGTCGAAAGCGAAGATGGACCATCTAAGTATCTAAGTAAGTAAGTAAGTTTCCACTTCATTTCAGTTTTTGAACTTTTTTTAAAATTTAAATTTCGAGTAACAATTTTTTTAAAGAGATTCTGTGTAGTAGGTACTCGGAAATCCTCTTATTTTTCTACGATTCATCGATAAATTAGCACGCGGTTTCTCTCATACAATATAAAGAAATACTTTATATTTTTCTCCATTGCTTTCTCACTTAAACTTTGACCGTTTCTTTGGTTTTTTGGCGCCGAGACTTAAGATTTTTTTCTAACGATTTCCTTCGAAAAAGCGCAAATGAATCAATAATTTATTTTTAATAGAAATTTTATTTCTCATTGCAAGTCGTTCCCCGTTTCTCCGGCTCAGCGATCTGCTTCCGCAAAACCTAAAAAAAAAATAACATCACATTTTCCAAATCGATTTGCGAACCTCAGCCGTTTCCAATTCAAACTTTCTGACTTCTTCTAAAGTCATGTCGTACCAGGTGTCGATTAACGTGTAAGCTTCTCTGAATTCCAAAATCGTTAAAGAAACACATTTTTTTCCCATTAGAAACCTGTGAAAAACGCCAAAAATCTTCGGGTATTGCTTCAGGACCGTTTTTTCAACAAGACTCGAGAATCCCTTCCATTTAAAGTGCAGAGAGACGAGTTTGTAGGCGCACATTATCTGGAAAGTTGAGTTTTTGGAAGAAAATTGAAGGGTAGAGAAGATTTTGAAAAGCGGAAAAAAATGGCAAAAAACTATTTGACGCGGTGAGGAGTCGAACCTTGGACCTCTAGAGCGACCGGAAATTCTTTAACCACTGAGCTAAACGCCTCTTTTGAATTATATCATTTTATTGGAAAGCAAATGTGTCAGGCTTCATTGAGAAAATGAGGCTTCAAAATGGCAAAAATTATTTGGCGCGGTGACGACTCGAACCTTGGACCTCTGGAGCGACAGAAAATTATTTACCCACTTGGTTAGCTAAAAAATATTATAACTATAGAGGGCAAACGTGTCAGGCTTCATTAAGAAAATTAGAATTTGATATGGCAAAACAAATTTGACGTGGTGCGGACTCGAACCTAAGGCCTTTCAGATCACCAAAAAATTTTGTGCGCTGAGCCACTCGGTTTTTTTTTTTGAAAATGCATGATTTAAAAAACAGTCAACAAATATGTAAGGTTTGATGAATTTTTGAAACACAGGAAAAAATGGCAAAAAAACAAAAAACGCGGTGAGGAGTCGAACCTGGAACCTTCAGAACTGTAGCAAATTTTGCCCACTAAGCCAGACTTTCCATTTTATTATTTTTTTTGTTTTTTCTTTTTTTGAGGAATAGTGTCAATTTTTTTCGAACGAATCCATCACTTTTTTTAACACATTGTATCATGGCGCAGCCGGTAACATCTTTGGCCTTCACCAGAAAGGTCCCAGGTTCAATCTCCCTCCCAGTGTTTGCCAAAAACTCACCGGTTCATGTTCCTCGATCCAATCGTTTTCCAGCGGCCCAACTTCTGCTTTTGTTGACTGGAAAATCTGAATTTTCTACATTTTTTGAAATTTAATTCGAAAATCTCACTTTTGGATCGCAATTTTCCTTGTAGGCCGATTTGCCAATAATTTTATCGTCGCAAATGTCGAGCGTAATGATTTCCCGCTTGATGGGACAATTTAAAGGCTGAAAATCGATTAAGTAACAAATCGATATGGGAAACGGACATTTTCAGAAGTTCCATTGTCGGGCAAGTGAATGGTTTCGATGATTTGTTGGAAGTTTTCCTTCATGTATTTCGGGTTCTGAAGGCTAACATGAGCAATAGGGAGGAGAGCGTGGGGAAATTACAGTTAGAACTGTTTTACAGTAAGGATAGGCGTTCCAGCTTTCCTCGTGGATTTCAAAGGCTTCTTCTGGGAGCATCTGAAAAGTTATGAAGCTAAAAGATTCGTTTTATTGATTTGTTGATGAAAAGAGGGTCAAAGAACAATTTTTGAATTTTCGGGTTACGGTAACTATCAAGTCTGCGATACTGCGTGCGCTCTTGAAGTGTATGCATACTGGTTATCGATTAGGTAAAAATCCGATTTTTCTTTATGACTTTTTCCAGCGTATTAAATGACTCTACTTTCAATTTTTGTTATTCTTTCGCTCCTCTTTAAAGCGAATAAAAAGCAAGAATTAGAAAATGATGAATTTTGAACTAACTACTTGCTTCAAAACAAACGTTCTAAGCAAAAATTCGAAAAAATCGCACTCAGAATGCTGAAAAAGACAGAAACGCAAAAAAGGTCCGCATACACCCCACGAACTGTCGCAGACTTGGAAGAGTACAGTAATCCGAAAATCGAATGATTATTGTCAAAAAAAAGTACCTTCTGAAGGATCCACGGCGCCTTGGACCTCAGATGGTAGATCTTGTAGGTATAAGTGCCGGAGACGGTCTTGCCGGGGAGGAGGGTCGTACTCGTGAAGTCCTTCTGCTTGATGAACTGAAGATCGTCAGATGCGTTGCGTGTCGCGGTCGCGGTCGGCTCACCTCGGCCCCTTCGCCGCCGCCCGTTTCATTTTTGCTGAGTTCCGCGACGGCGTAGAGTTGGCCACGTTGGAAGTCTTCGACGTCGATCGGCATCGGGATTCGGAATTCCTGGAGGGATAGTGTGGAAAATGAGAGGGCAAAGAAAAACTAAAAGTTGAACTTCTAGAAGCCAATATTTATTATATAGTTCGTTCGTCTCGACTTTAAATTTTTCGAGTGTCTGCGTCTCTCTGTTGCCTCACCGGCAAAGTCAGGGGAGCATGAAAATAGCACGAAAATAAGAGAGAGTCACCGAGAGACAAGGAGGGCGCAGAGAAAAACAGCAGTTCAGATCCGCAAAAGACGGAATAAACATTGAGAGATCCAGGCTCCAGAAACCTAAGTCCACTGACGCATTTTAGCCTATTTGAGTCCAATCAGGTGCTCCAATGAAATTTTTTTCTTTTTCTCAAACCAAAATTTTTATATCTTTAAAAGTTCCTGTTTTTTTAGAAAAAAATATCCAATATTCGCCATTTTCGAGCCAATTTCTATAGAGATTTCAAGAGGGTTCCGAATTAATGTGGAAAAATAAGGAAACAGAGAAAAAGTTAGAAGCTGAACCTAACCAAAATTCAGTTTTTTTCGAAACTTACTGTGTCTAGAAAATGAGCCGGCACAACTTTTCGACAAAATTTTGAAGATAAATTTTTTTTTTCAATAACTTACAAGCCTAATATGTAAGAATATAAAAATTCAGTTGACATCAAATGAAAAACTTTTTTTTTTTGAGAGTTGCTCAAACGCTTTCATTTCGATTCGTGAGCACTTTTCCAGAAAGAAAAAAAAAATCAAATTTCTCACCTTGATCAGCATTTTGAGTCGTTGAACGGATTTCAGCGGACGTCGCCGTTTGATCTTTGATTTTTCGAAATTTCAAAACGACTTTAAATGGAAAAACGACGAATTTGAAGGAGGTGTTTGGCCTGAAAAAATTTTTTTTGGGTTGAAAACGAGTCCGGGAAAAAAAAAACAATGAAATAAGAAAGTATGTAAAAAAATTTGAAGGGATTTATCGAGATCTAGGAAAGAAAATTATTCAGTCAGGGCAAAAAAAAATCAGGAAATAATATTTTTAAGAAAAGCTTTAAGAGAATAATATTCAAAATGATCCAAAAAATAGGTTTTAAAAATTAAAAAAGTAAAATTTTCCGCGAGATAATTTTGAACCATTCTACCGCAAAAAGTATGAAAAACAGTTCCAAATTGCGCAAAACTCAAATATCAAAATACCAGGCAAAAAGGAAATTTTGAGAAATTCTGATAAATGCCAAGAAAAACGCAATTCCCCATTGCTTTTGAAGCGTTTCTGTGAGCTCAAACTGAAAAAAACGAGGAGCTACGCAATTGAAGCCACGCCCATTTATCAGCATATTATCTCGCTGATAAGGCAAGTTTTTCCGCTTACTAATACCCCTACAAGGGCTTCTGACCTTGATTAAGTGGTTAGTTTTACAGAGAACAGAAATTGGTGGATTTCGAAGTGAATCATGGAGGAAATTGAAGAAAAAAAACACAAAAAATCTGGAAATTTTTTTTTTTGAAAGTGAGGTTTCAAATTAACTTAGTCTGTATGTTTCCTAAATAAATGATTCGGGTACCAAAAAAATATCAAAATGTTGTACTTGATAAGCCTAGAAAAATGGAACTCTTAAAATACTTGAGAAAAATGTCAAAAAAAGGAAAAAAAACTTGACTTCAAGGTTATTTGTTGAGTTCAAAAAAATCATAACTATCCGAAATTCCTTTTTTCAGGCAACAAAAATTCAGAAGTATGTACTTGACAATTCTAGAAAACTAGAACACTTGAAGAAGCTGACATTAAGGTAAGACCTTAAATTTAAGGTCCTTTTTCGAGCAAAGAAAAAGAAAAAAAAGTGAAAAATCCAATTTTCGAGAAAAAAAACGTCTAAAATTTATATATTTTTATTCGCGACGACTTCAGACTTTAACATGATAATCTTGAGAAAAAAAAAATTATTTTTGAAAAAAATTCTTAAAATTAATTTTAATATAGGTTGTTTCGATATGAGAAAAATAAAACTCTAGGTTTTTTCCGAAAAGTTCTTGGTTAAAAAAATCTGGGAAATGTATCCTCTTCGAAATTCCTGACTATCTCCGCTCTCTTTTTCTCTAACCAGCGCAAAAATATTTACCGTTGAGTGAGTTAGAGAGCCCAGGCATTCAGACAAAAAATATGACTTCTTTTTGAATTTTTCTAGAATAACGGACTAAAAACAGAACGAAATGAACAAAATATGGAAATTTTTTAAAAATCCCCTGAAAACGTGAAGTGAAGTCATTTTTGGTTCTTCCCATCATGACGGAAATTGGTCGAAAAATGGATATTGGCCGCGTTTTGTGAGATTTTTATTGGAATATGCGTCGTTTTTTCGATTTTCCCATCTCTCTACAGCTCAAAAGTTCAGTTTTTTCCCCTTTTTCTCATAATAAAACGGGACGAAAAGAAATTTTTTGGTTGGGAAAAAATCCAGTCCGCCGGGCTTTTTTTTGCAAAAAAAAAAACAGTTGTTTGATGTGTTCGACCGAACTTCTGAGAGCTCTGGTGCTTTGCCAATTTTCGGGTTTTTTATTAAAATTAGTATAAATTCGATAAATCAATAAAATGAAATTATGAATTTAGGAAACCAAAATTGTCTCAAAGTTCGAAAAAAAGGTTAGATTTTGCAAAAAAATGGATGAAAAAAATAAACTTTTTTTTTCTTTTTTTAAAATTTCTATCACTTTTTTTCATACCAGAACAGCGTTTGGAAAAAAACTATAGAAAAAAATCGAAAAAAATGAACTGAGGAAAAGTGAAAAAAATTGAGAAACTTAAAAAACTTTCTAACTGAATATTTCATTTCACAGTTCAAAATAATAGCAAAAAAGTCGAAAAAACATAATCTAAAAAAAATAATTTTTTAACAAGTCTTCAAAAATTCATATCATATCATATTTTAAGGCCAGAACCTTGTTCAAAAAACCCAGAATTTACAAATTTTCATCGACTTTCCCTTGTTTTATAATCAAAATCCCGTGAACGGAAATGATAAAACGAAATGAGTCATCATCAAAATCTCGTTAAAAATCAGGTTTATCAGTTCAAAATGAACAATCTGTACTTTGTAGCCTAGAAAAATGGAAAACTCAAAATTTCAAAGCAGAAAAATCAGGAAGGAGCGGGCCGAGAAAAAAAAAAGTATGGGCAAATATTTGAAGAGCCGTTCGACACAACACGTTTACATGTGAAAATCACAAAAAGTTTTGAAGAAAATTCTTGTTTTTCACCTGAAAATAGGTAAAAAAATTCAACTAAATAGTCCCAAAAAAAGTGCAGAAAAAAATTCATTTTTTTCGGAAAAAAAAAAAAAATTTTTTTCTAGCTGAATAAACTTTTTCTGACCTGAATAAAAACGAACAAAAAAGCTGAAAAATATCGAAAGGTCCGTATTTTCGAGAAAACCGCTCCGCCGCCCAGGTGTGGGTGTGCTGACGATGACGTGGCCGAATATTTTTTTTTTCGCCGCGCGAACGGCAAAAAAAGAAAGGGGGCGTGGCTTGGTTGCAGGTAGATGAAGCTTGAGAATGGCTAACATGAGCAATAGTTAAAGAACATCTTTTTTTATTTGACTGTATATGTACTATATGCTTGAGGATTCGAAAAATAATGTTGTGGGAATTACATGGAAACAAAAAAAAAACAGCAAAAAAGTTTGATGGCCTTGACAAGAGTTGAACCCGCGATGTCAAAATGGCAAGCGAACGATTACGCGCTGCGCCAAGGGCTCCAGGGAAGTTTAGGCCGCATTTTTCGCGAATTTGTATGAGTTTGGGTCGCAAAAAAATTTGGTTTTTTTATCGTTTACTATATTATAAAGGCCAAGGAAAAGCTGAAAAAACAACAAAAAAAAAACAGAAATTTTTAGTAAATTCCAAAAAGACCTCAAAACTCTACTAGAGAATTTCCAAATTTTGAAAAAAAAAACTAGAGAATTTCCAAATTTTGGAACTTTTTTCCCGATGAAGAACTCGATCCGAACCCAAACAAGGAGGCTGAAATCTATTCAAAAAATCTTTTGCCGCCGCGCCAGACAGGATTTTCCGGCTAATTCCAAGCCGTCGACGTCAGCAGTTTTTTTTTCTCGTTCTTTTTGGCTTTTAGATTGTATCCCTACGGCACTTTTAAGCTTTTCCAAAGGGGGGAAATAGTGTCAAGAAAAGGGAAGTTTTATTGGATTGGAGCCTTAAAATAGGTACTGAAGTAAACAAGTTCCCTTGAAATACCCATTTTGTGACTCGGAGACGATCAAACTACATACACTTCCGGCGAAAACTTTTGAAAAAATGCATAATTTTTTCCAAACAGTCGTGTATACGAAATTTTTCCCATGTTCAATTTAGAAACGCCAGAGTGGTCCCTATAGTGGTTAGGGAAAAAACAGCCTCTAAAAGAGACGAAAAAGTGACCCCTATATGGGCAAAACTTGAGTGTTTACCGTAGGGCTTCAGGGTCGGATTTCTGAGCCCCTGATGCTCAAGTGGTCCCTAAAGGGTCTTTTAACTTTGATTTTAAAAATTGAAGAGGGAAAGAGAACAGCTTGCCACTTTTAAAAACTTTAGTTGCCCCTATAGTGGAGGGAAAGTGGCCCCTAAAGGGGAACCTTCAAGTGCCCTTGAGCTAGCCCCTATAGAAACCACTTGGGAGGTCCTAAGTCACTTGAAAATTGAAGAAAAAAGTTCAAAAATAAATGACGCATTTTATTTTCGGAGCTTTCTTTCCAGTTTCAAAAATGCTTTTTTAAAAAGACGTTTATTCGTTCTCATTCCTATGCGAAAAAACAAAACTTTCCCTTCAAATTGAGGTAATTCGTCTTCAACGACTTCAATATTATTGGCAGAAATTCGAAAAAAAATGGAAATGTTTTTTTCGGAAAAAAATGAAACAAGAAGACACATTGAATAATAAAATTGGATTGGATTTCCTTTTTTTATTTGAATAATTTCATAGCAACCGAAACGTTTTTTTGTTTTTCTATTTGATGAGATGGAAAATTTTTTTCGAGAGCGGGAGAGAGCTTTTTTTCCAATCTGTTATTTTTTTATTTTTCAGGAAAAATTGTCATTTTCGAACTTATCTAATTATACTGAAAAAGCTGAGATTAAGCTTCAATGATAAAAAAATACCAATAATGAAATGTAAAAATTTCGTGATTTTTTTAATGAAATTTCATGATTTTTCAAAGACTCAAGTTTGTACTGAATTTCTGATTTTTTTACCAGTTTTTTTCTTTCCGAAAAAAATATTCTCGGTTTTTTTAGGTATCCACAAAATCAATGGCAGGACGAGGAAGCGAAAAAAATGGCAAATCTGTGGAATTTTTTTGTTCGCCGGGGGCAAGAAAATGGTTCTTGATGGGGAAGTTCTGCGCGATTTTTGGAATGGTTTGAATTTTTAAAAAGTGAAAAAAATTTTTATATTTTTTTATAATATGAAATATGAAAGCTTTATGATTTCGAATATTATTAAGTCGTAAAAACAGCATAAAAACTGCGCCAGACCATGAAACGGCTTACGCGAGCGGAAAAAAATTAAAGATTAAAAAAATTCCTCAGAGGAAGAAAAAGATAACTGAATTTGGAAGAGTTAGAGATAATTTTTTTAACTTCACGGAAACACTTCAAACATGGCGCAAAGCATTATTTAAAAAAAGGCGCGAAATTCAAAATAAAAAGGATTTCGAAACATTTTTTTATGAAATTTGTCTATGCTCCTTTAAAAGGCCAATAAGAAGTCCCGAACAAAATATACTCAAAAAAATTTCGAAAACCTGTTTTTCGAGCCATAAATCAAATGAAGGACCTTTGAAAAATACTCGAGAACCAGCGAAAAGACGAATTTTCTCTCTTTTCGGGCGCCACTTTTCGCGCCCTTTTCCTTTTGTGTTCGGCCTCATTCAATACAAAAAAGAGGGACAGAGAGAGGTTGGAAAAAAGAGAAAAATGGTCAGTTCGAGTGAGAGAAGGTACTTTGGAAAGTTGAGGTTATTGAGAATTTTGCTTTTTGTTGGATCCAAATTTTAAAACTTTTTTCGAGAAGATGAAACTTTTCATAGTGATGAGTTGATAGTTAAAAAACTTGAAATATGCTAAAATTTGATTAAATGTCGTTTTTCGAAGCTTAAAAGTCACTTTTCATGAATTTTTTTTTTCAAAAAATAGGGCCAAAATCAGATTTTTATTAACTTAATGGTTTTCCGTGAACTGTTTCCGATTGAATAAAATAACCGGAAAAAAATTTAAAATTCAAAAAAATTCATTGATTTTTTTTTAAAAGAAGTCTTATTCAATTCACGAAAGAAACTCTGAAAAAACCATTCAAAAGTCAAAATTCTCAACCAAAAAAAAACCTGGTGGCACCATTTTTCATCAGCAAAAAATCCAAAGAACGAGCGACCATAAAAGCTAACCATATATGTGATACGTGAGCAGGGAAAAAGCTTGATAAGAAGTTGTCAATATTATCAGAACAACAGACGGCCTTTATCAGTATTTTTCGTTGAGAAATTATGGAAGATAACGGGATCGGATGACCAGAAAAAAGGTCATTTGAACTGGAAAACTTGGGTGAAGGAAAAGAAACGTTCATTTGAAAAAAAAGTACATTTTCAGTGATAGAAGACTCGAAAAATCATAGACAGAAAAGGTTTCGGAAGGGAATTTTAGTTTTCAAAAAAAGGAAAAGAGTTTGAAAAAAAACATTCTTTTTTTAAAAATCGGTTCTAGTGAAGTTAGTGAGTTGTGGAGAGCGAATAAAGTGAGAAAGCTAAGGAAAACAGTCTAAAACTATTCTTGAGGGTGTTTTGAAGTTTTTCAACATAAAACGGGGTGTTTTTCGAACAAAAATGACCTTATATAGTCCATTTGAATGACGAGGCTTCAAAACGCAAGGGCCTGCCGAAAAAAAAGTCACTACGCTCTTACTATCGGGGTGGTGAGGGGCTGATTAGGTTTTTTGGAAAGCCAAGACTTTTTTCAAGAGGAGAAAAAGTTTCTGATTGAAAATCGACGTTTTTGTATGATTGATTTAAATATGATTTTTCGAATCTCAAGAGAAAAATTTTCCTTTTCACGATTTTCGGGTTTTCGCTCACAAATTTGGTCTGAATCGAGCAAACCTTCTTTTTCTCTGGAAATAAGTTACTGCATAGCTGTTTGAAATCTGTGTGAAGTTTCAAGTCATTTGAGCAACTTTTAGAGAATTTATGCTCGAATAATCACTTTGAAATAATTTTATGGCTAGTACTGCGTGTGAGAGAAAGGACAAAAAAGCGTCAATATGAGGATTATAAGGTCAGAGAAAAGTATATGGCTCAAGAGTTCTACAAAACTTGCTTTTTCGATGGTTAAACTTGGTTCAAAGACGGAAAAATCGGTCACATGGACAAATATTGTTTCAGGATTTAATTTACACTTTCAAAATACATAAAGAGCTTTAAAAAAAGACAAAATATGTGGAAAAGGTCAAAAAAGAGCGTAAATAGGAGGATTATAAGGACACAGAAAAGTCCGAGGTGACAAATAATGGTGGAATTTTGTAGTTTTCGTGGTTTATTGTTCTGTACATTTTTTTATTTTTCGACCAGACTGAATGAATTCAGGCTGAGAATCATCAGGAAAAATGATAAATCGAAACTAAAAATGAAAGGCAAAGAAAGTGATTTTTTAAAAACTGATTGAAAATTATAAAAGTCCGCTTTTTGAGATAGTATGTAATAAATTGAGAAAAAAAAAGTAAAAACATTCTCAAAAAAATCTATAGGCTTCGAGAAGTATCTGCAAAAAAAAAGTGAGTCTAATCACACGTTTCCAGGAACCCCAGAGTGGTCCCTAGAGTGGCAACTTTAGGGGCTCTTGTAGATTCCCTTCAAGGGACCACTTTACCTCTCTTATAGCTCGCAAAAGTGGCCACTCCAGTGGTTGGAGTTAGTGGCTACTATAGAGGGACATCCTATACGTCTTTTTGATGTTCAAGTCAAAAGAAAAAATTAAAATACCTCTCAAGGGTCCACTCAAGCTTTAAGGGCCCAGGAGTCAAACCCTAAACCTCTATAGTGACCACCCAAATTTTATTTTTCTAGGGAGTACTATTTTTCCCTTGAAGCCCTACAGTGACCCCTTCTGGTGTTGCGCATGAACTCCAAACGCCGCATCACCCCTAAAGCTGCCACTAAAATTTTTAGTGGTCTAGTAGTAGCACTTAGATCTCTATAGTGGCCATTAATTTCTAACCCCTCAAGTGGCCACTAATTTGACTACTACAGTGACCAATAAAAACGTCAAAACCCTAAAGTGACCACTCAAAATTTTGCCAGCAAATTTTCCCAGTACGTTTCAAGCCGAAAAAAGATTATTATATGACCTCATACTTAATCAACAAAATGAATAAACTAACCGATTCCAGCGCAATCGTCCTCCCTTGGTCGACCTGACAGCGACGAGTCCCAGGGTGGCCCAGCTCCTCGAGAAAATCCTCACTGAACGAAGTCTTCCCTCCACTGGAGTCACGATTGTGGAGCTCGCCGAGCTGCTCAACATAGCCACGGTTCTCGGGATCACCCATCTGGTCAAGGAGTTCAAAAAGGTTGCTTTTTGGGTACGAAAACTTTTGAAATGAAACAGAGGAAAGATTCTGAAAGCACTAGAAATCACCTCGAAAAAAGAAGAGTTGACGAAAAATCATCAAAAAACGGGAAGGGAATGATGACGTGGGGATTTCCGAAATCGAAATTTGATAATTTTTAACTTATTCAAATAGTCTCTTTGAGGGGAGTTAAAAAGGCATAGGTAGGGACCGCAGACGAATTTTCAAAAAATTTTTTTCAGCATTGAGCTTTGTATGGTTCGATAGCTGTTTCGATTCAAAACTCAGAACCGTTTATTTTTTCAAAAAATATTGAGGATGAAAAAAGTTATGACGGAAAATGTGGCGCGCCGCGCACCATTTTTTTAGTACTGAAATTTTGGTATTATCCATTTTTGACATTTTTCTCGATGTTTCTTCTCGAACAAGTTTCGATACTGGTCTATTATGATGTAAAAAATCATAATAGAGTGCTAAAATTATGCTAATCAGCTAGTTTGCCGAAAAAGTCGGTATTTTCCAGAAAACAAAAAACTGACGCTTGCGGGCATCGAACTCGCGACCTCAAAATGAAAAATCGCAGCGCACCCGCTGCGCCAAGCTATTAGGTCCAACGCGGGGAGCTTCCATCCGCCATACCCTTGAGCCGTTTGGATAGTACAGATTGCCTATTTCAAAAAAATAAAAAAATTTGAAGTAATTTAGCTATTTTTTTATCAGAATATGTTCGCAAATTTTTACTCAAACGTTTTCGTGGAAATTCACTTCGAAAAAAACTGTTTTTTTAGTGCTTTTTGCCTCGTTAAACGATCGCTGCATTAAAAACGGCCCCGTAAATTTTTTTGGCAAAGACGAATTTTTTTATTTTATTCTTTTTAATTGAAAGATTTTTTTACTAATAAATGTATATAATCGTTTGAAAAAAACCTGCGTTCGACCGCTTTCTGTGTGATAAACGCCGCTAATTTTTATTCTCTAGTTTCAAGAGCATTTTTTTGCGTATTAAACAACTTTTTTTCAAGCACAGATGCTGTGGAGAAAAAAATTTAAGTAAGCTCATGATCTAAATTTAAAAAAAACAACAAACTCGATTATATTCGCTTATTAACGATATTTTGAATTATGACTTTCGGCGCTCCCTAAAATTTTTGGCAAAGACGAATTTTTTATTTTATTGTTTTAAAATTACCGTTACTTGAATCAAAATCATTATTTAAAAAAAGAAAGAGTGCGTTCGACCTGAAAACACATGAAAAAGCAAAAAACGACAAAATTTTTTAGTTCTATTCACGTTTTTGTACGACATTCCGCGAGAACGCATCAAAAAAGCGTGAAACATTTTTTAAACGAAAGAGGAAGCTTTTCTGTACATGTGTGTCAAATTTTATTAGCCAGTTCCACATATTTTTGCAACTACAACAAAATTAAAATTGAAAACCAAAAAAAAGCCACTTTTTTCTATCGCGAAAAGGGGCGTGGCTTTGCGGTCCCTAAGGCATAGGGGCAGTAAAAAAATGGGGTTTCAGGTGAAAGCAGTATCTTTATACAGTTTTTTTCTTTGCGAATCGGATGGTGTACTCAAAAAAAATTACAGATGTGACAAATTTAGTAGAAAAAAATGCGATTTTACTTTCCCTGCCTTTAATTTTTGAAAAAAAGCTTTGGATCGGTCTACGGACAAATGTTTACAGTAGCCGTGCACGCGATGTTGCGGAAGTCTCATTAGACTCGCTTTTTGTGAGAAATAACTGTATATCTGCTTCAAATCAAGGATTTTTTCTCTGAAAAATCGATTAAGAAAACAGAAAACACACATTGATAATAAAGAAAACACAAATAATCGCTACCCCAATCGAAACCTATGTAAAATCATCATTTTTCACCAGAAAAGCATTTTTGCGATCAAAGTTTGCAAATTATACATGAATAGAAAGCTTTTCTGACGAAAACAACTTTGGTGAAAACAGAAAAAATTGAAAATTGAAAGAAACGAAGAAAAAAGCGAAAATCCGGAAGATGGCGATGCTTGTTGTCCATAGGGCGACTTTACTGCAAAGCGCCCTTTTCGCGGGAACTCAAGCTTTCATTTCTCCAACTTTGAATTATTTTTTCTCCAAAACTAGGAACTTCTGTACGTTTTCAAGTTAACCGTTCGATTCGCAATGAAAAGCTCTACAAAGTACTGCTTTGAACTGAAACACCGTTTTTTACTGCTCCTATGCCTTTAAGTATTTTTCTGGTGATCACATTATCGCTTTCAACTAAACCACTCATCTTGAAAGCGTCATTAAACTTCAAACGAAATAAAAATTGAAAAATGGAGAAATAGGGAGGAAAAAAGAGGCAAGTGCGCTCTATAGAACAGCAAAGAATTTATGACGCGAAACGGACGTGTCGGGGCATTTCTAGTGAGCACTTCAGTAGTTTCAGCCCTCTTAAGTGGTCCCTAGAATCGCCCAGAAACGTCTGGAGCACGTCCTTTTTGCGTTATGAATGTCCGAGTTGGTAAAGCGAAACGGACATGCTCCGGACTTTTCTGTGCGATTTTAGTGACCACTTTAGTAGCGTCAGAACCCTTAAGTGATCCCTAGAACTGCTCAGGAAAGTCCGGTTCACCGAGGTCCATGAAAAAAAAAACATTCATTTCGAAATTTTCCAGACTCTGACCAGCTTCTGGATCACAGACGACGCCTTGGCCTTGCCCCAGGCTCTGAGTTTGGCCAAGAGTCTTTCTTTTGACGACGTCGTTGAGCAGGTTTTATAGCCTATTCCGCGCCAGCTTGTCACGTTTTTTTTTTGTGGCAAAGTACCGTACACCTTGGCGGATCCGGGGGTACCATAATGTGTCCAGAAAGACACCTCTCAAAATGAATCTAGAATGTCCCACAATGTATCCATCGGGAGACCTCTGGTATACCTTTTAGCTTTATCTAAACAATACCTGAGGTCCTTGAGAGGTATACCTGTGGTACCGGTATATATACAAAATACGGAATTTCACAGATGGTTTTGAACTTTGTGAAAATTAATTTGAACACGGCATGTGCGAGAGCGCCTCAGTGCATGCACCTTACACACTGCACTTTACGGAAAAAATATGGAGCGTCGTCAAAAAACGCTATGCAACAACATTTTTCGTCTTTTTTGAAGAAGTTGATAATAAATTTTTCAGCTGCTCCCGAAAATCGCCAACAATTTCGAGCACTGCTACCAACCTTTGCTCAAATACGTCAAAGATTTCAAGCTTCTGGCTCAAGTTGCCTCGAGGTTTTTTTCATTTCAAACAACTTTCGGAGTACTTCAAAAAAAAAAGCTACTTTCAAAAAGTTTCTCTGGAAAAAAAGCTGGGAACATTTTTCGAAAAAAAGCCCTTTTCATCATTTTTTTGCCACTCTTTGTCTTTATTTTTTGGTTTTTTTCCTGAAGATTATAAAAATCCGCTAAATTTTTTTAACTGACTCATGAGTCTTTTCTGAATCCCTAAATCTCATCCTAATTTTAATTTCAGGTGCGATCTAGAAGTCTCGGATGAGTTTCAAGTGGCTTGCTTCGTTTTGGACTGGATCCAAGCCAATCATTCCGTTGTTGTTGACGAGTTTCAGTTAAGGACGTGAGTATGACCAAATTAAAAAGCTCAGAAGGTTTATTGAAGGTTTTTATCAATTAAAAACAGGAGGATGATCTTTTAAACTATTCTTAAAACGAACTTTCTAACGTATTCGTTTTTTTCAGCAAGTTTCCAGCTTTTATCATAAATTCTTGAGATTATCGAATAAATTTCTTGGAATTTGATGCAAAAATTGTCGGTTATGTTAAAAGTCGTAACAAAAAAACGACCATGATTTCAAAAATAAAAGATTCGTTAAAAAAAAATGGATTCAAACGTAGCAAAGAAACATTTCAGTTCAAAGATAAAAAAGGTAAATAACCAACCTGCTCAGAAATTAGTTCCAATTTTGGAAAATGCTTATTGTTAGATCAGCCGTAGCGGATAACTCTTTCGAATAAAGAATGAACGAACGAAAAATAAAAAAGAAGAAACGCTGAATTTTCGAAATTTTCTAACTACCCCTGATGCGTCGCTGTGTGTGCAGAATTTTAAAATACCGTAAACCATAAAAATCTCCTTTTTGTTTTCCTCTCCCTTTTCTAACTTTTTTATAAGATATTGAAGGCGTTTTCAGTTGTGAAAGAGATTTATAGAATATTACTGACTTCTTTTTTGATTTCAGGCTCTGGAGATCTGTTCGAATGACTCGATTGACCGAAGAACAGCTCGCCTTGTGCTCGCAGATTATGCCAGCAGATCAACAGAGAATGGTGATAAGTGCTTTTTGAGGAGTTTCTTGAAGCCTTTTATCATCTTTTTCTTTTAAATTTTCAATTCAGTTTTAATCATAGTTTCCTCGGTTTTATTCCCTAATTTCGGCCTTTGGCGGTAAATCAAAAATTTTGAAACGAACCGAATATATTATACGTTATTTCAGCTTGACAATTTTGGTCAACCGCCGGCTGTATGTTCTCACGATCATTCGGCGGGTCCAAGCAAACGTTGTACTGGGTTTTCGGAGTGCGTTTTTTTATTTCTATTGATACTTTTCGCGTTTCCAAAGCCATCCTGATAGCTATAAAGGTTCAGAAAGATTCAAAATTTTAGAAATTTAGTCATCAGAATTATAATTTTCAACTTCTTGGACCGGTGGTCGGATCGAAATTCCATTAAACAAGACATTTTAGTGAAATTATTTCTTTTCTTTTCTTGAAATTCCCAGTTTCCAAAGCAGAAAATTCATTTTTTTAAACTATAAATAATAAATTAGGTTTTTAAAAAAAGCAAAAAAATCTTGATTTAAAAAAATGAAAAAGTAAAACAGAGTTACTCGAGTGATTCTTTGATTTTTTTGAACTTCTGAGTGTATTTTTTTCCTCTTGGGACAGTTCCACGCTTCAAAAATCTTTTTCATGAAGTCAACTAAATTTCAATTTTTTTCTGTTCGCAAAGGTTCATATGTGCTTCAAAAAATCACAGCAGGAATTTTTTTTTTCTGATTCGGATAAAAAAAATGGAAAGAAAACAAACCTACTTTAATACGCAAAATCTTCAATTTCAACTCAAAATTCAGATTTTATCAGTTTAAAACATCTTCAAAACGATAATCCGAAAAAGAAATAATAAATTGAAAAATTAAAAAGTTTCTTCATGAAATCATTATTCTAGAAAAAGTTTTGGAAGAGAAAAACAGATTTTTTTCAGAATCCCCCGGTCTTTTTTGGATCTGAACGAAGACGTTCCGGAGATAGAATTCCGTCCTCCGGCTTCTCAGGGCCAGGCGACCTGGTCCCAGAAGCTCAACGTCTTCCCCAACACCAGACAAAAGATCAAAAGTGTCGTCGGCCAAGGAGTTCAAACCCTCCGACGGACTATTCGGATCCGACGTCAGAATAATTGACTTTATGGTTTTTTTTTCAATAAATCTTTATGTTTTTTCGTCAAACTTTTGTTCATTTTTATCGTTCAGTGGCTGTAAATTGAACTTTCAAACCCAAAATTGACAATTTCAGAGTGAATTCTTCCATTTTTGGGCTCGTTTTTCAGAAGGTCAGTTGAAAAAGACGCAGAAAAATGTCATGGAATTCTGAAAAACTGGGAAATTTTTTAGTGGCCACTATAGGGTTTTGACGTTTTAGTGGCCACTGTACTAGTCAAATTAGTAACCACTTAAGGGGTTAGCAATTAGTGGCCACTATAGAGGTCTAAGTGCTACTACTAAACTACTAAAAATTTAAGTGGCCACTTAAGGGGTCAATGGGTCAACCTAACTGGTCCAATCTGTTTGTTTTAAAATCATCAGAGTTACTGGAAGGAATACTGGATGAAAAACTACTGAAGTGGCCACTAAAACGGAAAATAGTGGCCACTCAAGTGTCCTCTCCAAGTAGCCCTTGGCGAGCCTCTATAGTGGCCGCTAAAAACTTTCCCAGAAACTTTCCCTTGGTCCAAAAATATTTTTTTTTTCCAAAATTTTGCTCTTTCTGATGTTCCAAATTTCGTGGTTTGTAGTCTTTTCACTGCACTCAAGGAGGTGCCGAGAATGCGGAAGTCTACAAAAAAACCGGAAAAACCAGAAAAAGCGTCGCAGACCAAGGTGGATATATTATCATGTCGCGTTTTTGAAGAATATAGTCTTTAAATGATACACATTAATGTTTAAAAGGAGAAAAGTATACTTTGGAATTAAAACGATTTTTCTTCAACTAAAGCTTTTTACAAGCCTAAAGGGCCAAGGAGCGGTTTTTAGAAGTGGGCCCGACTTGAAACGACTTTTGCGTTGTGGCATCGGAAAGCATTGGAGAGCTGTGAAAGCTCAGAGTTGGCTGAAGTTCTAGACGAAAATCCCGACCGCAACGCGACCGCGTCGCTTTGAGCCATTCCAATTGCGACCGCCGCTTCCATAATGAAAAATGAATTTTCATATTTTTCATTATTTTATTTATCCAAACGGGTTCAGATAATCGAAAAAATAATAATTCTTCACCGAACAAAAGGGCGATTGTCGGCCGATAGCCGCGACGCCTCCCATTCAAGATATTCCTTCTCTCCATTTTGGTCGGACTTCTCTCAATTCAGTTGATCTCTAGATTCTCAATGAAGCGTATCATTTTATTTTTATCGTGTGTGTAGGGACCGCAAAGCCACGCCCCTTTTCGCGATAGAAAAAAAGTGGCTTTTTTTGGTTTTCAACTTTCATTTTGTTGTAGTTGTAAAATATGTGGAACTGGCGAATAAAATTTGACACACATGTACAGAAAAAGCTTCCTCTTTCGTTTAAAAAAATATTTCACGCTTTTTTTGATGCGTTCTCGCGGAATGTCGTACAAAAAAACGTGAATGGAACTAAAAATTTTTGTCGTTTTTTTGCTTTTTTCATGTGTTTTCAGGTCGAGACGCACTCTTTCTTTTTTTATAATGGTTCTGATTCAAGTAACGGTAATTTTTAAAACAATAAAATAAAAAAATTCGTCTTTGCCAAAAAAATTTTTTAGGGAGCGCCGAAAGTCATAATTCAAAATATCGTTAATAAGCGAATATAATCGAGTTTTTTTGTTTTTTCAAAAATTTAGACCATGGGCTTACTTAAATTTTTTTCTCCACAGCATCTGTGTTTGAAAAAAAGTTGTGTGATACGCAAAAAAATGCTCTTGAAACTAGAGAATAAAAATTAGCGGCGTTTATCACACCGAAAGCGGTCGAACGCAGGTTTTTTTCAAACGATTATATACATTTATTAGTAAAAAAATCTTTCAATTAAAAAGAATAAAATAAAAAAATTCGTCTTTTGCCAAAAAAATTTACGGGGCCGTTTTTAAGGCAGCGATCGTTAAAAAGAGGCAAAAAGCACTGAAAAAAACAGTTTTTTTCGAAGTGAATTTCCACGAAACGTTTGAGTAAAGATTTGCGAACATATTCTGATAAAAAAATAGCTAAATTACTTCAAGTTTTTTTCTTTTTGAAATAGACAATCTGTGCTATTTAAAACGGCTCAAAGGGTAAGGCGGATGGAAGCTCCCCGCGCTAGACCTGACAGCTTGGCGCAGTGCGTGCGCTGCGATTTTTCATTTTTAGGTCGCGAGTTCGATACCCGCAAGCATCAGTTTTTTGTTTTCTGGAAAATACCGACTTTTTCGGCAAAATAGCTGATTAGCATCATTTTAGCACTCTATTATGATTTGTTACATCATAATAGACCAGTATCAAAAACTTTTTCTAGAAGAAAAAAATCGAGAAAAAAATGTCAAAAAAATGAATAATACTAAAAATTTCAGTACTAAAAATGGTGCGCGGCGCGCACATTTTTCGTCATAACTTTTTTCATCCTCAATCTTTTTCGAAAAACTAAACGGTTCTGAGTTTTGAATCGAAACAGCTATCAAACCATACAAAGCTCGATGCTGAAAAAAATTTTTTGAAAATTCGTCTGCGGTCCCTACGTGTGTGACTTTTCTGGCAAATGGCTGTCTGAAGACAGTCCCGTCGGAAACGGCTACATCACCGCCGTCTTCGGATGTCCCAGTTACAGGCACAGAAACTGTGAGTTTTTTCTTGGTTGATTCAGATTCAGCTCTTACAAGCAAGGACATTTTATGTTTCGGTTAGGAATTTCCTGAAAATTGGTCAGAAGTCTTCTTGATATATCAAATGAAGATTCTGAAAGTCTCATCCAGTTAAACTTCCTAGTTTTCGAGAAATGAAGGCTCAAAGGCCCGAAGTGTTTTAACACTTTTTTTTTCCCGATTATCAATTTTAACAAAATTGAGAAGAAAAAAAACGAGGTTTAAAAAGTTTCACATGTTTTTTTGTGACCGACTCGGAAGTTTTTCTAGGACTTCGTTGAAAATGTTAAAAAAATAGATTTGGATTTAAAAAAACCTATTTAGAAAGATTTTTGAGCGTTTCATTCGATTTAGAGGTGTCCTTCCTCAATAACTATCAAGTCTAATCCCAATCTCCTACATTCTAGGAATTTTTTTGTGTTTTTAAATTATTGATTTCCTTGAACTGATTCAGAAAATGAAGAAATTTTTAAGTTGTAGGTTACCGAAACGCTAACCACTGCAACCACCCCAACGACAATGACCACAACCGCCACAGTGACCACGACTACGACACCTGGTTAATATATTTTATTTCGACTTGGCTATTTTTTCATACTAAAATCGCTCTAGTGCGAACTTGTACGTAGATTGGACTCACAGCCGCATAAAAAAAAAGGGAAAAAGCGCAAGTTAACCATATTCCAACCGCAACGCGCCCGCGCCGCTTCAAGCCATTCCAAATTCAACCGTATCAAATTGTAAATTTCAGGATGCCCTTGTTCTTTGGACTCGTTGAAGGTAGCCCCAAACACGATGAATAACGAATATACGCCAGTGATAACGTAAATTTATTGATTTTTTTTTTTGGGATTTTTTGAGGCATGGAGAATGGCTTGGCGTATGATGAAAACATTTCAATCAAAACTCGAACCGCAGCGCGACCGCAACGCGTCGAGCCATTCTCCATGTGGTCAAAGCCTTTGAAACAAATGACCATATTAAATTCGTCGTGAGATGGAAGGCCAAGTTGGCAGCATGGAGAATGGCTTATGGCTATTTTTTGTATCACAAGCCGATCCCAACGCGTCGAGCCATTCTACGTGCGGCCACAGAACTTGAAACAAATGACATTATCTCGTTCGCCTCACCTTGGAAGGCTATTTTGAAAGCATTGAGAATGGCTAACGATTTTTTTTTTGTATCACAAGCCGATCCGCAGCGCGACCGCAACGCGTCGAGCCATTCTCAATACGGCCAGAGCCTTCGATACAAATAATTATTCTTTCGTCACGACTTGAAACGGTTTTGATCTCTTTTTTATCGTCTCAAAGTTTCATTTCACGGATATAAAACCATTCTGGTGAGAGAAAAGAGAGCGCAGACAAGTCAGAACTTTTCACAAGCGGATGAAGCACTCAACTTGAAAAATTGATCTTGCTAAAAATTTCAGTGGAGATAACTGCATGGCCACTTTCACTTGCACGTCTCCAACAGGAGTCTGCACTGCAGCTTTGGTAAGTTTTTTTGTTTCTTTAATGGTCGCACGGAGAATGGCTCAAAAACGGTCATTCTCCGGGGGGTCATGATTTTTTTTTTCAGCTATATTTTTTGAGTTTGTTTTTCTTCGAACAACGTCTCTTTGTGCTGTAGGATCTCCTGGTCCCATGATAGGTGGAAAAAAAGTTCTCGATTTTCGTAGGGTGCTCTAAAGTTTGTAAAGTACGTAGATTATTGAGGAAGGTATTATTTGAAGCTTTTCAAATTCTCAAACGAAAATCGAGATTTGGTTCATTTTTGAGAAAACGGTCAAAATATGAATAACATAAACTTTCCGACATTCCTTCCAAATTTTCAGGTTTTCCAAACGGAAGGGGGAACGGGAATGAATGTGAACGATGAGTTTCCGGTTGCAACTCTCATGGTAACGTGTACCGCGGGCGAATGGACCTATATGCCCAAAGGAGGGGGTACGACCACCGGGTGAGTACTTTTCTTTCGAGTGAAGCACCAGAAAGAGATCCCGAAGGGAAAAATGAAGACATTATTCTTTTGAAGGGAGGGAGGTCATTTTACTTTGCGATCGGGAATTTCTCGAAAATCGGTTAGAACACCCCTAGATGTACCGAAGAAGATTCTGAAAGTTTCGACCTGCAAAACTTCCTAGTTTTCGAGAAAGAACACTTCGAGCTCAAAAAGAAACTCTGAAAGTCCGTTATAGCCTGTGTACCACGACTTGGAATTTCACGGAACGACATTCCGCTGTGCCGCTGCGCTCCTTTGCGAACCGGTCGCGCTTTTAAATTTTTTTTTTATCAAGGTGCTCTACTTTCATGTGCTCCCACAGCAATAACAATCAATTGAAAGCGTGACCTTGATTCGAAAGACGCTTCGCGAACGCACGCAGCGGAACAGCGGAATGTCGTTCCGTGAAATTTCACGTCGTGGCACACAGTCTATAAAATAGGCCAGCTTTGAGCCCTTATTTCTCGAAAACTAGAAAATTGGACAGGTTGAAACTTTCAGAATCTTTTTTTGATACATCAAGGAGCGTTCTGGCCAATTTTCCGGAAATTCCCAACCGCAAAGTACAATCATCTTCCTTGTTGGCATCAAAAAGAAACCACAAGAAAGTTATTTGAAAACTATGTTATATTGAAGTGTGACTTTCCAATTTTTTTCACCAGGCTTCGAAAATTTCACACCCAAGTTCGACTAAAAAGCTTTTTCGTTGAAATTTATATTTTTTTTTTCAGATTCGCCAAGATTTCCTGCAAAGACAAGTCGCAAAAATGCTTCGACTTCTAGAGAAACTAAACTCTTTTTATTTATTTGTAAGTCTGGTGCAATAAACTTTTTCGAGAAAAGCTTGTGTTGTGAAAAAACTGTTTCTTTCTCTGCGCTCTCTCTTTTTTCCCGCTTCTTTCACGTTTCTATGACGTCACCAGCGAGAAAAAAGAGAGCGCAGACAGGCGGAAATTTTCATATGAGAAGCGTTCTTTAAATTATTTTATGGATTTTAACCCAAGTATTTCTAATAAAATTTCAAACATGGCTTTACAGCCTAAACTTTCAGTTCGAGATCTTGGTGTAGTTTTCTCAAATAACCTTAAGTTCAATGATCATATATCTGAAATCTGTAGAAGGTGTAAATGTCGCATAAATGTTATGTTTAACGTGTTTCGATCCACTGAGCTTTCGTTGTATTTAAAATTTTTTGATGTGTACGTTACTAAGAACAAGAAACCTATCTGAACGAGATTTTGAAACAAAGTCAAAAAAAGTTTCCTTTAATATCATTGTGTGTTTTCTGTTTTCTTAGTCGATTTTTCAGAGTAGAAACCTTTGATTTGAAGCAGGTATCAGGTTATTTCTCACAAATTGCGAAAAAAAATTTCTCACAAAAATCTAATGAGACGTCCGCATGCCGATCCAAAGCTTTTTTCAAAATTAAAGGCGGGAAAGTGAAATCGCGTTTTTCTTCTAGAGTTGTCACATCTGTAATTTTTTTGAGTACACGATTCGATTCGCAAAGAAAAACTATACAAGATACTGCTTTCACCTGAAACCTCATTTTTTACTGCCTCTAACGGTTTTTTGCTGTTTTCAATGTTTAAATTCCCCTTTTTGTAAACTGATTCTTTTAGAGGTCGTTTCGGCCTTCGAACTGTATCATTATTCGTATTGAATAAATGATATTGATATATGTCTTTTTCTTTTAAGCTGGGTAGAATGTGAAGTTTGATTGATAAGAGAGATCTAATGGAGATCCCGCGTGATGAGACCGAAATTTGGCGAAGATGTTAGGACAGCGAGAAACTAGAAAATCTGCGCGAAATGTTGCAGAACCATTTTTCTTGCTGTTTGTTGGGGATCCAATTTTTCAAACATTTCAAAGGAATGAAACCAATAAAAAATTATTTTTTCGTGTTTTCTGACTAGGGAACTACTCTGACTCGGGTAGGCGTTTCGAGTTGAAACTTTGGTGGCTTATGGACCCCGGGTAAGAGTACTTGGAAACGAGAGAGATTATCTGCTAAACCCCATAGGCTTCTGAGAAAAAGCTTTTTGAAAATGAACATTTTAGGCTTGAAAATCATCAAATTTTCGCTTTCCTCCTTCTTTTGGCTGGAAAATAAGTTTTTTAGAGTTTATCATAGTCGGATCATTCAAGGCGATTGTATTAAAATATAAAATAAGGTAGCTTTCTGAAAAATTTCAGGCCTACTTTACACATTTTCTTCTAATATTTTCTCAGTTCTCTATCGGGTTTAGCAGATATTCTCTCTCGTTTTCAGTTATTCTGACCTGGGTTTATAACCCACTAAAGTTTCAACTCGAAACGCGTACCCGAGTCCGAGTAGTTTCCTAGTGAGTCTAGGGACCTTAGACTAAGGTGTTGATAAACTACTGAACTTTTATCAAATTACGAAAACAGTTTTCTTTTTTCTCAATTTTTTTTCATGAATCATTTTGATCATAATCACAGAATTCAACTAGTCAAGAAGGTATTTTTTTCATTTTGATCATAATCACAGAATTCAACTAGTCAAGAAGGTATTTTTTTCCTGATTTTTTTTCGACGCTATAGTTTGTGTGCCACGCCTTAAAATTTAACCGAACGACATTCCGCTGTTCCGCTGCATGCGCTCGCGAAGCGTCTTTCGAACATAGGTCACGCTTCCAATTTATTATTATTGCTGCGGGAGCACATGAAAGTAGAGTACCTCAATAAAAGAAAAAATAAAATAAAAGCGCGACCAAGGTTCGCAAAGGCGCGCAGCGGCACAGCGGAATGTCGTTCGGCGAAATTTCAAGTCGTGGCACACAGACAATACTGTGCGGAATTTTTTGATTAAAACACTAGAAAACTTGTCGAAATAGCTATAAAAACACATAGATGCTTACAAGTGAGGTAATTTCCTTATGGAGTTTAGAATTTCCTTCAAAAACTTTCAGCCAATCTCAGAATCTATATGAAGATTCTTGACACCTGCGCGAACTTATATTTTTTCAAGAATTGAGTTTTTAAATTGCAAAATGTGGCTTTCTTGTTGAAAGCGGACTTTAGGTAGTAAGTCTCCGAGGATTGTTCTGACCCAGTGAGCAAAAGTCAGAGAATTATAAAGTTCACACTAAAGTGACCTCTCTGGGACATTTATTTGGTTCCGTTATAGCACAACTTGAGTGATTTTTTTCACATGGTGAAAAATGTTCTTGTGTGCAAGTAGTTTTTGGTCGGCCGCTCTAGAATACAAACTCAAGGTAACTGTTACGCGACCGCGACGCACTTGTCTGACAAAAAAAATATATAGAAGAACATTCCAGGCTGTCCATGTAACTTGGAAGGACTCAAAATCGCTCCCAACGTCGCCAACATGGAGTACGCGCCGATGGTGACGTGAGTTTATTGTCCGTTTTTTTAACTTCTCTGCGCCCTCCTCGTCTCTCGGCGACCCTCTCATGTTGACATGCTATTTTCCTGTTACTCTGACCTCGCCAGTGAGAGAACAGAGAGACGCAGACACGCGAAAAATGTCAAGTCGCGGCAAACGAACTATATTAAAGTTCTTCATTCTTTATTAAAAAAAAAAAATCAAAAATCAATGAATTTTCCAGCGGAAACAATTGCATGGCAACTTTCGTTTGCATGTCTCCCAATAGAGCCTGTACTGCTCCATTCGTGAGTTTCCGCAAAAGTTATTTTCTTACTCAATCTTCAGATTTTCGACGCGGCCACTGGAATGGGAAAAGGTTTCAAATTCCAGTTTGCCAAATCAATGGTCGACGTTACGTGTAATGAGGCCGGTGAATGGTCTTACATTGGTAATGGAGGCGTTCCGACTTCCGGGTCAGCTTTATATGGAATTCTTTTCAGGGAAAAAACTGACATTAGATTTTAAATTCTGATTTTCATAGACCACTGACAAGGAAAGTCATTTCACTTTCCGTTTGAGTTCCTTGAAAATTGGCTTTTGACGAATTTTCAGGGGTTTCTTTGACTTTAAAAGCATACGGGCAGTAAAAAATGGAGTTTCAGGTGAAAGCAGTATCTTAGCTTTTGTGACGAAAAGAACTTTGGTGACAACAGAAAAAATTGAAAATTGAAAGAAACGAAGAAAAAAGCGAAAATCCGGATGATGGCAAAGCCTGTTGTCCATAGAGCAACTTTACTGCAAAGCGCCCTTTTGGCGGGAACTCAAACTTTCCTTTCTCCGACTTTGAATAATGTTTTCTCCAAAACTAGAAACTTCTGTACGTTTTCAAGTTTACCGTTCGATTCGCACTCAAAAGCTCTACAAATTACTGCTTTGAACTGAAACACCGTTTTTTACTGCCCCTATGCCTTTAAAGTGTTTTTTCTCAAGAACTAGAACGCTCTAGGGATAATAATCTGGTGCCGTTCTTCGAAAAGTTTAACTTATAAAATTTCATCATTTTTGCAGGATCAGCGCGATTTCTTGCAAGGACGATCCGCCAAGCTGTATTATTGGATAAACAAAACCTTTTTTTCTCGAGTCATTCAAAATAAAATGTTTTTAATTTAATTTATTTGGTCATTTTGATAATAATGAAGTTTTTAAAAATGAATTATAATAGATCAGAACGTCAAATTTTTGTCGCAAAGATTCGAAATTCTGATAACTCAGTGTTCCCAAACGGGCGGCAGCTGTGGTCAATAGGCGTGGCTGACTGCAACAGCGGCACGGTTTATTGCAAAAGGGGCGCGGGGATGAGAGTCAAGTTTTGTGGATTTAGTGGTTAGAAAAAGACAATTGAATGATGTTTTTCCTAGGTTCTCGCAAGTTTTCAAAGATTTTTAATGTGTATTAAATTACAACGAACAAATTTAAATGAAAAAAGAAAAATCGTCAAATCGAACTTCCAAAGGGAAAATTGAGAAAAAGCTCAAAGCACTTCTCTTAAGAAATACCATTTGAACGTTTTAAAACAAAAAAAGATACATAATAGCTTGTGCGAATAAAGTTGTCACCCAAAATGACATTTTCAAGAATAAATTCGTCGAATACTGCCTCGAAAAAAAAATTTTGAGAAAAATCTCAAAGCGTTTCTCTTAAGAAAGTCCATTTGAAATTTCTAAAACAAAAAAACAAACGAAATATCTTATGGGAAATAAGTTGTCATAAAAAATGTCCTTTTAATGCGAATTTCTGTGACGAAAACAATCGAAAATCACTTCAAATCTCTGGAAAACGCGATAAACACGTTTTAAGAACACATAAAATGTGAAAAAATACGAAAGAATGGAAAAATACGCAAGAAAAAGAGAAAAAACCGTAATAAAAGTGAATGAAATTTTGTGGGAGTGACACGCGCCGCACCGCGTTGCGTTAGAAAAAACTCGCGTTTTCGCCCCATTGCGACGACCTTTTTTTTCGCTTGCCGCCGTCTCCTTTGGAACACTGTGTAACTCTGCACCCTATTTCCTTCTAGACGACAATTTTCATGTTTCCTGACCTCGACGATGAGGGAGAAGAGGTAGCAGACTGGTTAGACAGTTTCATCTTCTGATAATTGGCCAACAAGAAAGTTTAGAAGCAGCACACTTATGTAGAAGCGGAAACCGTGAACTTCTTCACTCTCAAAAAAAGAGCAAACGGCTCTTTTGTAACTCTTTCAACGTCCGAAAAACCGTTTCCATTCTTTTTTTTTTCTGTTTGACACCACACTAGATTTACTCTGACCCCAGTCGCCAGCTTTCCGCCAATCTTTCGCCAGCGCGCGCCCCGTCTTTCGCGAGCTGGCGAAAAACGCGCCAGAAATTCGCCAGGGTTATCTATAGCGCGCAGATTCCCCCTTTTTTTCAATCATTTCCCTTCCTCCAATATTTTTTTATTTTTTTATACTAAAAAAATATATTTTATCAACTTTTATTATTTCACAAATACAAAATTTAATGGAAATAAAATCAACATATAAAAATCAAACATGAAGAGAACTTGAAAAAAATGAGATGTAAGAAGGAAACGCTTGCAAAGTTTACAACTTAATTTAAAACAATATCTTTCGATTCGAAAAAAAGATCATAATAACAGAACATCAAAAAAACTTTACCAAACAATACATCTTGAACAAATGTAAGCCAAAAAAATTCCGAAGAAATAAAGGAAACTTGAAGCTGACTGCTCGTAAACCCAAAAAAATTTTTAAAATTTAAAAATTTTTTTAATTTTTCGATAGTATGCAAAGAGTTATTTGTTGCTTCAAAATACCAAAAAGAAGAGAGAAATTTTGAAGCTCCAGCGCATTTAAGAAGTGATATCAACGAGCAGTCAATTTTTAAGTTTTAAAATTAATTTATAGAGAATTAAACAGAAGACTCTTATACAAAGTTTTTTGAAAAGAGGAAATTTTTTACTCGTGAAGAAAACTTTGAGCCATTTATCACTTTACTTCAAATGGCCACAAAATAAAGAAAAATAGTGCGAAGAGATTCTGATTGTTCACAATTATGATCAAAGCATTACATTTTTGTTGTGCAGTGATACAACACGGTTCTTCAAATTTATCAGCCCCTTTTCAAAGCAAACTACGAAACGTATTTTCAAGTCCGAAAAAAACTGCTTCGAAAACTCTACTCGTCAGCCGAATTTCGCGAGCATGACAAATCCGAGTAATATTTTTGAGGCTAATATATATAAGCTGTTTTTTAAAGCTAAAATTTACGGCGGACACAAAATTACAATAATTTGGGTGCATCAAGATATTTTGAGGCTCATAAAGTTGATGAACGTGTAAAGTTTACAAATATAAAAAAACTTGAAAATTTCGCGGACATTTTGCGTCGTACCCCTTCTCCGTATTTTGGTCAAACATCGTTATCCATTTGCAATGAACATCATGACGCCGTCGGGTGAGATCGAAAATATATCGATGAAGTACTTTACATGAAATCCAAAACTTACAAGTCAGAGGAAAAAAAACATTCTTCAGCCGTAACGGAGACTTCCCGACGATGCTTTTTTTCTGAAGGAAGCAGTTGAGGAAAAAATTAGAAAGCACTTACTAATTAAACTGGAGTCGTTCTTTCAGCCTCACAGAAAGAGAATTTCAGCATGAAAACATTAAGCTTTTAGAGCGGTTGATCATCCACGAAACTAAATCGAGAAAATAATTCGAATTTTCTTATTTACCAACCCTTTGCCCTAGTTTGGACAAAACAGGAAACGAACACTGAAAAATCGTGAAATCAGCAAAAAATCAAATAGAAAAACAAAAAGACAAAAAACGCGAGTCCCAAAATTTTAGATCGAAATATAAAATACAGTAATAAAAGCAAATTCGCGCTATTGGTTATGTCGCCAGAGAATCGCCAGGAAACCGCCACAAATTTGATGGGCGCGAGCTCGCGAAATGACTTTTTCTGGCGGATAGCTGGCGCCTGGGGTCAGAGTATCTCGACGAGGTGTTTTGCAAACATCGAAATTTGAGGAGCGGAAAAAAGTGACGTTGTAGAAAAAAAAAATAGCGGCGGTCTTGGGTTTAGATGAACAGTTTTTGATTGGAAAATGCCTCAGCGCGCAAGCCGCTTTGGGTCGGTCGCACTTAAAAACAAAGAAGTTGCCATTGAGCCATTCCAAAGGCGACCATGGCCTTCAAGGTCAAAAAGGACTGATCAGATAATCAAACCTAAGTTTGAAGTCTTTTTTCCTAGCTTGAAAGTCTCAACGCGCAAGCCGTTTTGTGTCGGTCGCACTAAAAAATTAAAAAATTTGCAACCGAGCCATTCCGAACGCGATCGGGCACTTCAAAGTCATGAGAAATTGAGCAATTAGACAAAATGATCCGAAAAAAAATCGAGTGATTGAATTTTTGAGATTTTTCCACGTTTTTCCAAAAGCTTACCAAATAACTTTGAAAATTTAAAAAATTTCACGTTGACACTTTTTGTCCAATTTCCGACACCTTTCAAGATTTGTTGCCCCGAAAAAAAGGGCTCTCCTTGGGTCAACGACAGCAGAGAACACTCGTCGGACATACAAAAGAAGATACTAAAAAGCCGTTTTAAGCAAACTTTTCATTCAATAAAAGTCGTTTTCGGGCTGTTCAAAAGTTCAAAAGCCGAGCACGGAGCTTTTCTTCACATATTGAGAAAAAAAGAACCGGAGGGATTTTTTGACGATTTTTCAAATGCTTCACAGAAAAATTGTGGAATATGTTTCAAGGCACTCTACAGTACATTGTAGCCGGATGACCGCATTGGGAATGGCTGGGTTGCAATGTTGATATTCAGAATCGCGCCCGACTCAAAACGGCTTTCGCGCGAAGGCATCGGAAAGAAAAAGAAGCGCTGAGACCTTATCAACCCGAATTTTTGAGAGCAACGCATTTTTTCGAGCCATTCCAAATGCGGTCACAAAGTTTCGAATTGCGATTAACAACATATAAAAAGTATATTATAGTTAAAAAAATAGTTAATTGATGCATGAGAAAAATTTTTGAATCGAATTTTTTTTAATGATTCCGGTGGAGTTTCCCGAGAAAATTTGTTGAAATGAATTCGAAAACTTCGAATTTTCCTTTTCTTTGTTGAGATGAGAGTTCAAAAGCAGTGTATTTATGTACAAACAAAGGCGGAAACCGTGAATTTCTTCACTTTCAAAACAACCAAAAAGAAGCAAACACAGCTTTTGTGTAGCTTGCAAACGTCCGAAAGTGCACTTTTTCTTGGTTTATTTGACACCAATCTAGCTACATTCCGAAGGAGTGCTCTACGAAGATCTTTTTACATTTGGAAACTTAATAGGAACTATTGAAAAATCGAGAAAAAGCACAAAAAAGGAAAATCGTGGAGGTCTAGGGAAAATGAAAACCATTGCTCTGATTTTTGTTGATTTTAGTTACAGGTTATCAAAATCAACTTGGAAACTTGGAAAAAACCTTAGGGCATGACGTAAAGTGAGAAAACGTTTATCGAACTTAAAATTATCTTTATTAAGGGACGACTGGCCAAAGTTTGAAAAATTCTTGCTTTTTTTACGTCCCAAGAAGTCCACAGGATTCTATCTAGAAGCTTTCCCAAAGGCTTTTCAATTTAAAAAAAATTCGACTTACTGAAAAATTTGTTGCAAAAATTCAGAAATTAAAATATTGATCTAATAGGGTCACAATGAAAAAAATATTTGCCAGATGAAAATTAAAAGAGCACGAATTTTTCTTCTCGAAAGCCCAGAAGGGAGGAGTTCCAAGCTTAATTTTTCTACAGAGAAAAAAATTCAAAGTTTCTTTTTTTGGTTCAAAAAAATAAAAGGTTCGAACTCACCACGGAATTTATACCTTAATGAATACGATTATAAATCCTCTGGCCGCGTTTGGAATGGGTCAGAGCGTCGCGGTCCGAAATGGATGATATTATTTTTTTAAGTTAAAAAAACCGGATTCCAAAAATCCACAGGAACTCTTATTATAACAGTTCGCTCACTGCCATTATTTTTACATTGAACATATGAAAAAAATATTGAAATAAAAGTATATTTTGATCAAAAAAATTTGTTACATAATTAATCCTAACCCCATCGCCTTATACCTAAAACTTTTTCCAACAATTCTCTCAACCCACGCAAAATTTGAGAGAAAAATCAAAAGCCGCTCTCGATCTAGTGTGAACTGTCAAATATTTGCCGACGCGGTTGCAATTTGATCCGTTTTTTGGCGGAGGTCGTGAAAAAAAGTGTCGTTGAATCTTCGAACTTTCGACCATTGGTCCATTTCGACTACAAAAGATGTCGCAAATTTGAGATTTCGGGGCTTTTCCTCGTCACGATGCAAATCAAGATCAGAAAGACCAGTTTTGGGAGCTTTTTACGAGAAAAAATAAGGTAAAAATTCTGCCAGTCTATTAAAAATTGGTTTGGACCAGATTCAACTTCTGAAATTTTTAGGAAAGATTCATTCTATTTTTTTCTTGATTTGGACTTTTTATAAAAAAATAATTGGCAGTTTTAAAAAAATTTTGAGAAAAAAAAGGAAAAAATAATTTCCACATAATTTCTGATCCAAACGCTGCAGTCATGCTCAAAATCCTGTGAAAAAAACTCCCCATTTTTCTCTCGAAAGTACGAAAAAAAAAAAGCACAGGATCCGATTTCACATCATAAACTATCATTCGCTGAAAAGTTTTCCCGACAAAAAAATGGAGAATGAAATTCTCATTCTTTGCGTGGATCATGTGAGCTTTAAAATGTAATAATATCGTAAAATGGAATTTGATCATTCAAAAAGGCCAATACTGCCGATTTTTCTCAAAATGAATGATTTTCAGTTGAAAAAATGTTTTTCGGCGTTTCTGCTAGTAAAATCAGGAAGTGTACACTATCAAGTCTTGAAAAATAACGTGCGTGGAACTTTTATCATACTTCAAATAAACAATCTCAAACATGTAAAAAGTCTTTCCATAGTATTTAATAAATTATAATCTCAACATTACCCGAAACGGCTTTTCTATGCTCATTCGGTTGTTTCCTGAGCCCCTCTGAAGCGACGTTTAAAAGAAACACCTGAAAACTGAAATATAATAAGAAACAAATGGTTCATGAGTAATTGAATTTTTTCCGGAAAAGAAAGAATCGAAAATATTCCACAGGATGCATAGAACAGGTCCGCTTCAACGATAACACAAATAATTGATGAAAATGAATAGAAAAGTGAAAAAAATGTTGAAATTTTGGTAAAAATTTTGGTAAAAATTTTAAATCAGCAACGATTGCGTCGCTGTGTACGCGGAAAAACAAAATACTGTTTCGCAAATAATTTCGCAAAAGCGTGATTTTCAAAAATCTGGACTTCCACCCTTTCTTTTTCCACCTTTTCGTTGATTTTTCATTTTTGCGCAGGTAATAAAACGTCTTCTTGATTTTTCATCCAATTAAACTTTATTAAGATCGATCAGACACGGAGGATGATGTCACTTTTCGGAATGGAACGGATTGAAAAAGGTTTTTTTTTTGCATTTAATGTTTATTTTTGAAAATATTGTGCTTCACGCCTAAAAATGAAAAATTGAAAAGAATAGTAATCCAAAATGTCCTTCATTGTTCTAAACTTCGACCTCAAATTATTTTTGCATCGAAAAAAGCGGTCGTTTTGAATTCTGCAGAGGGTGTAGCGTTTCTGGACGGCTGGGGCCAAAATATTGGATGTTTTCGTTGAAAAGTGCAGCCTCGTTTGGTCTTTCGAATGGTCCAAAGGCTTCCAATTGTTAGTCCGAGAATTTTAGAGTGATTTTTCCTTTTTGAGTGAAAATTTGGTGATTTTCATCCCTCTTAAGCTGTCTTCGAAGTGGAGGGAAAAAGAAATTTTCCGAATTTTCGTTTTATTTTTCTCTTTTTATGTTTATTGTTGTTCAAATAAAATTGAGAGTATTGAAAAATTAAAAGTTAGTTAGGATTATTCGAATATTGGCCAAGAAACGTTCCTCCGGTTATAAAAAGGATTTTTTTTTCTCTGAATTTTCGATTTTAATAATTTTTAATTCGAACCTGAATTTAAAAAACAATAGAGAAGTAGAAAATTTTGAAAAAAAAACTGATTTTTGTTCGAGTAGAGCCAAAAATATGCAAGAAAAAAAGCAAAAAAATCGTTTTTTGTTTTTTTGAAATAAATAAGTTTGAACTTTCTTTTGTTCAAATCCTCTCAAATATTCTTTTTTCTCATTCGTATCCGTTGCACCTCTTGATATGACCACAAAATCTGCAGAAAAACCTAAACTTTGTTCGGGAAATTCCAGCCGGAACGTGGAAAACAACAAAGAGTGAGGGAGGGCGAAACTGCCTGTACTTTTTGTTTCCCTTCCGATTTTTCCCTTCTTCTTCTCCTCGGCAAATGAACTTTGGTTCAGCGTCTGCTATTTTTGAGTTCTATTCTTTGAATTTTTGAAAAAATGATCAGAAAATTAGAGAACTTCAGGATTTCCTCAAAAAAAAAAAGTCAGAACAAAGCTCTAAAGAGCCCAATTGGCGAAAGTCGCTCACAGTCGAGTGCAATTTCATTTAATGGTTTCAGATGCCTCTTTAGAAGCCTATTGGGTGTTATTAGACCACATAAAACTACTGTAGTGGCCACTAGGACGCAAAATAGTGGCTACTATAGAGTTGGGTTTAGTGGCCACTTTAGTGTCTTTTCTAAGAGGAACCTCTTAAGAGGCCACTAGATTTATTCACAAAAAAATTATGAAAAAAACTTGAAATATGAGTTTTTTTGCGTTTATCAAGTTTTTTTATACTAAAAAAACGAGCTTTTTCTGAGGAAAGAAAAATTCATAAAAAAATTTTTCTTTGAAGTTCTGAAAAAGTCTAACTGGCGCAAGTCGCTTGCAGTCGGGTGCAAAAAGATCTTCATTTTTTTCGTAAATTTTTTTATTTAGCTTTCTTTCAATTTTTTTCAAAACTTTATGAGGAAACTGAATATTAATTTTTTTAGAGATCCTTTCAAAATCAAAAAAACTCTATAAACTGGTAAATTTTTTTAATGGCCACTGTAGGGTCTTGACGTTTTAGTGGCCACTGTAGTAGTCAAGTTAGGCGTCACTTAAGGGGTTAGAAACTAGTGGCCACTGTAGAGGTCTTAGTGCTACTACTAGAACACTTAAAATTTTAGTGGCCACTTTAGGGGTTAATGGATCAACATAAATGGTCCAATCTGTTTGTTTCAAAATTATCAGAGTTACTGGAAGGAATACTCGGTGAAAAACTACTGAAGTGGCCACTAAATAGAGAACCTCTCTAGTTGCGGCTGAAACGGAAAATGGCCACTATAGAGGTGGGTTTAGTGGCCACTTCAGTGTCCTTGGCGAGCCTCTATAGTGGCTACTAAAAGTTTCCCGGTATCTACTTTTTTTCTGTTCCCCCAGAAATTCAGTATCTTTTTTCGGGATTTCGAAACCTCTCGCGCCATTAAATGCGCTGTTTTTGGCCTCGCAAAACAACAAAAGTTCATTCTTTGCTCGCTCAAAAATTCTGTGGACCCACTGAAAAAAATATCATCATTCTTTTGGCCTTTTAGGGTACCAAGGGCAATTTTCGCGAAGTTTTTAAATTCTAAGGAAAGATGAAAATTCAGTTGAAACAAAAATCGTGTTTTTTGAATATTTTCCCATTCTGGTCGCATTTGGAATGGCTCGGCTCAAAATTAGCTTTTTTCCTTTAATTTTCTTTATTTTTCAAAAATAAACTCTCCTTCATTTTCTCCGGTTTGGTTGACAAATAAAGCTAATCTTTGGACGAAACAAGGGTTGCAGCTGAAAATGGGCGGAGCTTGGGGCGGCGCCAGAAAAAAAAATGTTTTTCTTGATCTGACTCCGCCCATTCACGTGAATTTTTCGAACCTCGTTTATTTCGTTCATTCCGGGCTGTTGTAGTCGTTCTACGCGCTTGATTTTTGCGCTGCTCTTTTCTAAGATGAGCAATTCTTCTGACTGGAAAAGCTTTGAATTTTTCGGTTGCGTTTGGATTGGCTCAACGCGTTGCGGTCGCCCTGCGGCTCTTTTTAATTCAGTTGATGCGTTTTTGAATTCGGGGAGCGCAAGTCGTTTTGCGGTCGGTTGCAATTTTTAAGTGACCGCTTCACAACCTTCCATGTAGAGCCGTTTCCAGAGCAAGAAACCATATTTCAATTTCATACTACACTGTTTTCTCTTACCGTAAACTTCAAATCAAAATGTTCATGCCCAGAAAATTAGGGAAAAAAGAAAATCTTTGTTTTTAATTACAGTTTCGCTCAGTTTACTTAAGTATCTCAACTCTATTCCCTTCATTTCATCCTCGAAAAGGTTCTGGATCGAATCCTGCTCAGGTCGACTTTCTTTTTGCCATTTCACCAATTTCAAAATCCCAAAAGCTTTGAAACAGCCTAAATTTGAAAAAATAATTTTTCTCACATGAAAAATTCCCTTTATACCCACTAAAAAATATTTTAATCTGTATTTTTGCTCTGATCTGCGTCTTCATTTGCAGAAACTTGGAAGGAAACAAAACAAAAAGGGGAAGGACAAGGGGCGAAAGAACAAAAATGGCCTCGGTCGGAGGTTGAAAACAAAAAGTTCAATCCAGGCGTCCGTCGATTTCGAAAAAAAAAACGGCGAGGGTGCAAAGAGAGCCGCAAACACTCACGTGAACCTCTCTCGTTGCTCTTTCTTGCTCTTTCTTGCTATTTATTGCTCATTTTAGCTTTTTCATTCAAAAAGAGCCGCAAACACTCACGTGCATTTCTCTCGTTGCTCTTTCTGGCTATTTATTGCTCATTTTAGTTTTTTCGGTTCGGAAAAAGTCGCATGCACTTTATTATTGCTCTCTCTTGTTAGTTATTGCTCACGGTTGCTCATTCTAGCCTTTTTTCGTGCGAAATGGACGAAGGCAGTCGCGTGAATCTTTCTCATTGCTCTGTCTTTCTCACTGTTGCTCATTTTAGCTTTTTGCAACGGAAATTATCGCTGTAACTAGGAAAAATATTATTTTCTTTCAACAATTTTCAACAATTGTAGAGAAATTGATGGATTTGGGTTTCTCCCTTTTTTCGACCTTTATACCAAACAAATTGCTTTTAAAAAAATTTTACGTGGTTCCAGGTTATAGCCGCGATCATTTTCAACAGTTTTCAAGTTTTTGGAAAGATTTTGGAATGGCAAAAAATTTTTGGTTTGCGGGTTTGAACCCTTGACCGTTTCGATAAAAACCTAAAGCATTTCCACTGAACCATACTGAGCGAAAAAAAATTCAAATTTTATCAACCTCTGGCCCTGAACCATTTTCTCGTGGAAAAAAGAAATAAAATTGGATTCAACATCAAAAATCGCGTACAGAAACGTGACAAATAAAAGTTTTTCCTCCACTTCTCTAAACCCTCTCTTCTTTCTCTCTCTCTCTCTCTTTCGAGTGCTTTTTGCAATGAAAAATCCTGGTTTTCGTTCTCTCTCTTTTCGACAAACTGATAAGTTTCTATTTTTGTTTAATCTTGCATATATTTCGAATCTTTTTCCAAAACTGTCCCTGGAATATTCTTTTTGAAGTATATTCGAGGCGATTTTTAAGCCGATTAGCGGCCCCGAAAATCGTACCCGCACTTTTAAAAGTCCCTGGGAAGTATATCTATTTTTTGTTCAAGGTTAGAGAGTAGGAAATATGGAGAGACGCAGAGAAAAAGAGGGTTTATTTTTTTACGTCTGCTGTCTCTATTTTTCAACACATGACTTTCACTCAATTTTTCTAAAAACTATTCTTTTTTTTTAAATACTTTTTCTGGGGTCTGAGGCTCATAACTTTAAATAATTTTTACTAATTTCGATATCAATCGATTCAGAATGAATTTGTCATTTTAATGACACCAATAATAGTTTTACAACACCATTTGAAGCTTAATTTTACCTTTTCTGATGAAAAAAGTCGATCAGAACCTTTGAAAATCCACATTTCCCCTTATTCCCAACCAATTTCAACTTCCCAAGTACCATTCGATTCGGAAAACCCTCTCCATTTTTTCATAAACCATTGCGAAATCGTTCTTCTCTCCATAATTTTGTCTTTTTCGATTCGCTTCCTTTTTCCTATCCCTTTCCGCCGCCAGAGAACGATCGCCACGTGACAATCGCTTTTCAAAAATCAAAAGCGACAGAATTGGTTCTTTGAAACCAAATAAGAGGGTTTGACCTTGGAAAAAATCATAAGTCGACTTGGAATTCGTTTATTTTTCCATCTTCACGTAGAAAACAACTTGAAAGAGGAAATGTTTGAAAATTGCAAAAAAAAAGTTCGGCACGGGGATTGAACCAGCGACCATTTCAGTGGAGATCTGAGCTCTTACCAGCTGAGCCAAGATGCATCCTCCTCCCTGCTAAGAGTTTCGGGAGGAATACAGTTTTTCTTTGAAATTGCTGCTTTTTTCCGTTGACAGGACTCGATCCAACGACCCTTTGTCTTGAAATCTAGAGCATTACCAATTGAGCCATTTTTTTATTTATATAAGTATTTATTATTTGAATGAAAATGTTGGGAGTCTAAACATCTAGTTCAATGATTCATTATCAATCAATCTTGTAAAAGAGAAAGACAGAAGGGAAAGGTGTAACAGGAAGTTTCTTCAAACAAGGAAGTTGAATGGGATGTTTACGGTTACAGTACCCCAGAAGCCCACTTTTCGGCCTACTGTACCTCCTGACAAAGGGTTACGGTAATTTTTCGTACTTGAACTTTAGGAAGTTGTTCATTTGATCTCGCCTCACTACGATAAAATCTTCAATTCCGTTCTCCCGTTCACACAATTTCAAGCCACGCCCCTTTTTCGGAGGCTAAAGGTCGATCTGGAAATGAGATTTGTTCTACCGAATCTCATCCATTTTCGGTATTTGCTAAATTTTTTAAGTTTTTCATTTTGGGTAAAAGTAAATCTCACTCCTTGAGGTCTTAAAATCTTCATTCACAGTGCCCTGGCTCTAGAAGCGCGAAAGTCGTTTCTGGTCGGGCGCATCTTTTCGCAGTCGCTAAGCCATTCCCAATGCGACCGTTGAAGCACTGTAAAGTATTTTCTCCCACTGAAATAATCTTTATTTTTTTTTTCTGGTAAAGTCCCGCTACACTGTTTCCTCTTACCGTAACCCTTTAATCCAATTTTCGAACTCTAAAAATAGGTCATGCAAGATATTCTTGGTCAACTACTCTTGCCTCTCAAAAAAAAAAAGCTAATTTTGCTCATTTCACCTGGTTAGCTCACCGGTTCGAACTTCAGATTATCAATCAAAAGGTCATTGGATCGATTCCGGTATCGGCGGAAATATTTTTTGCCAGTGATTTAATGAATCAATTTGGTTCAACAAACTTCTGCGACGATTTTTCAGTAGTAGCCACGTGATATTTCTCAGTTTCCGGAGAGAGGAATCATTGATAAATGATAAGATCCGATCGGCGCCCGAAACAGGAATCTCAGGCAGGAAGTGTGTTGCGATTTCGTTGAATCCTACATTTTGTCTTTTCTTTTCAAGCACTCTTTTTTCCTAAAAGGGCTAAATTTTGCTCCCAAATGGCCTCGGTTGCAAGGCGACCGTAAGGAAAAGGCTTTTGAAAGAAAAAATTGCGACCTCTGTTGCTACGTAGGCGTTCATTGTTTAAAATGAGGAAGTATTTTTTTTTAGGTCATTTTTTGAGTTTAAAACATCTATTTTAAGTAAAAGAGGAAATGTTGTTACAGCAGTGCCAGGTCTTGTAGATTCCGCGCGCTCCAACCTAATCTTATCCTCATAGCTCAGGCGGTTGTGCTCTTCGCAATCACCAAATCACTCTCTGGTTCGACTCCTCCCCTCTCCCCTTTTTTTTGCCTTTTCTCTCATTTTCAAAGATTGTTTGGGTTGTCTTCGCCGACTCGTTCTTTCCACTCTTTTTTTCCATTTTTGGGCACACCTTTACAGCGGCCGCTTATTCGCCAAACGTGATAAATCGTTCTGACCCGTTGTCAGCGTCCCCCGCGGTTCAAAGTTTTCATCTCTTTCGCAACTTCAGATCTTTGGTGCTACAGTAACCCATGTAAAAGAGAAGTTTTCCGCAATAGGAAGTCTTTAACAATTTTTTGATATTATTTTTTTGACTCTCTGTTCTGCTAAAAAAATGAAAAAGTGGCTTTAAATATCTTCCCATTTTTAAATTACCAGGACCTTTTTACCCTAAATATTTTTAAAAGTGGCGTTTCTAAGCTTTTATTAGGCTGAGTTATCTTTACCGAACATATTTTGATTACAACATTCAAAAGAAATCACTTAAAAGGCGTTTCTAAATTTAAAGGGACATCGTGGCCGCGCCAAAGAATATCCCGACGCGAATGTCTCGGTCTTTTTTTTTCTTTTCCAATTTTGACTCAAAGGAGCATAGACAAACTGCATAAAGGTCTCAAAGAGAAAATCCGTTTCTAGTGTCTTTCTAGGCCAAACAAGACTTCCGCGTCTACTAAAAAATATTTCTTACCGTAACCCTACATTTCGCGCCAAGACTATTATTGTTGTGATCCGGAATCCCAATTATTTTGTTTGTATAATTTGAAATTTAAAACGGCTAATTTTTCAAAATAATTATCTGTTTCAGTAAGAGACCTATTTTAAGCTTCCAACTGCGCCTTTAAAGACTTTAAAGAATTCTGAACGAGGTCGTTTCTACAAAAATCATATTTTCCTTTCAGGACCTCATTAGGCTTCCTATCTGCGCCTTTAAGAACTCTTGGAAACTGTTGAAATTTGAACTAAACATATTTTTCGCTTCAGGATTTATTTCACGTCAATAGCTCACTCATGAATAATTATTTGAACCTTTTTGGACTTCTAAACTCTACAGTAATCGTATTTTCGACTCGAGACCTCTTTTAGGTTTCTATCTGCGCCTTTAAAGAACTTTTTCATAAATTCAATTGGCTCATTTAAATGTTGTCTTCTTTTCGCTTCAGAACTTATTTCTGGTCTATAACTCTGCGCTTTTGAAAAAGAAATATTAAAATTGATTTTTTTGGGCTTCTAAACTATACAGTAATCGTGATTTCGGCTCAAGACTCTTATAAATTTCTATCTGCGCCTTCAAAGAAATCTTCGAAACTTTTGAAAAGCTGTTTTTGAACTAAACATATTTTTCGCTTCAGAAGTTGTTTCAGGTCCTTCCCCTCATTCTGCGCCTTTAGAGAAGTAATAGTAAAAATTTTTGGACTTCTGAACTCTACAGTAATCGTATTTTCGGCTCAAGACCTCTTATAGGTTTCTATCTGCGCCTTTAAAGAACTTTTTATAATTGCGATTGGCTGTATTCAGATATTGTCCGCTTCAGGACTTATTTCAGGCTTATCACTCTGCGCTTTTGAAAAAGAAATATTAAAATGGATTTTTTAGGACTTCTATACTCTACAGTAATCGTATTTTCGGCTCAAAACCTCTCTTAAGCTTCTATCTGCACCTTTGAAGAACTCGAAAATGCTCCTGCGCAAGGAGGATCTGTACAAACAAAGCGGCGCTGGTCAAAAATTGACCCGAAACTGACCAGAGAACGCCCGAAACTTTCAATATTTTATCGACTTCCCATCCGTTTTTGTTTTATCAAGGTTTTTCCGCCCCCTTTGCCCACATCGACCAGTCCAGCTCTTCAACCAATATATTGTACTTTTTTGGTATCTTGAAGGGGTCATTTAAGTGACCAGACAGTCGTCGAACCGTCGAGTGGGCGTCTGTTTGTCGTGTTAACAAGGGCCTTTTGACCAACTTTTTGATCTTTGCCTCTCTCTTCAGAAATCGCGATGTTTGTTGCCTTGTGATTTGTAGTTTATAGTCGATTTTGTGACAGTTTGGAGGTTGTAGTTTTAAATCTGCAAAGGGGAGAAAACCGATTTTTTCAGTTCATTTTTTGTGCGTACTTCTTGTTGACTTTTGCACCTGCTGGACTTAGAAAAATATTTATTTTGAACTTTTTTTGTTCCAAAAACTTATAACATTCTTCATTTCCAACCGATTTTGGAACTTTTGGTATCACTAGATCAGAAAAAAACCGTTTCTTGAAGGATACTCAATGAGAAAAAACGTTTTGCTCTCTCTTCTTGCTAATATTTTTGCACCTGCTGACTTGAAAAAAAATTGAAACTTCATTTCGTTGCAGTTAACTTCAAAAAACTTGAAATAATTTCATTATTTTGCAAAATTCACCTTTTTTGAACTAGAAGATTGGAAAAAGTTCAAAAAAATCTGCTCTAAAAATGCTTTTTTCCACAGTTTTTTTCAACATATTTTTATAAGAAAAAAACTTGCCTCATTCAATAAAATGTATTCTACTTGAAGAATTAAAAATCTCTTTCGAAGAATAATTACACCTTTGATACATAATTGAACGTTTTAACAACAAGAAATGATGTTTGAAAAACTTGCATTTTTATACTATGTTTGCTCAAAATTGTATATAATTTTTCGAAAATTGAGAAAGCGAGAAAAAAAGATACAAACTGGATCAAAAGTGGAAAGTTTGTATACAGTAGTCCCTTCAGAAAAACAATTTGAATCGATTTTACGATTTTTTGATAAGATTAACATGATTCATGTATTTTTTGAGGCTGATTCAGGATAAATGCTTAAATTTTTCACGAAAACGTTTTTTTAAGCAGAGTTATGGCTAGTCTTACATTAAAAGAAAAAAAAATTTTTTTGAATGGTTAAAAATTTTCACAAAAACGTTTTTTTTTTTTGATTGTACAGGTTCAAAATAAACAAAAAAAAACATTTAGTGATCAGAATCTCAATCAGAAATGCCATACTAAGTGAAAAAAAACCAACACCAGTTTTTCAGTATCCCTTCTAGGGAATGGTTCATACTATCATTTATTGGTGTGGTTTTCAACGCTGATTCAGAATATAAGCTCAAATTCCAACAAAAATGCCTTTTAACAGAGTTATGGCCAAATAAACGGATACTAATGAGTTTTTTTGGCGAGTTCTGCGCTTTTCTTTGATTTTTGCACCTGCTGGCTTGAGAAAAAATTTTTTGAAGGATCATAACTTTTTGTATAATTTTTACTGGCTTTTTTTGAGCATAGATTCAGGATCTAGGTGAAAAAAACTACATTTATTGAACTCAATCGCAATCAAAAGTGTTTCAAAAGTTTTTGATACAATATTCCTTTTAGGGAACGATTTTTCAAGTAGAATATTACTATTTTATCCAGTTTTTTTGATGCTGATTCGGATTTTTTTGCTTCAAATTCAACAAAAAAAGCCTTTAAGAAGAGTTATAGCTACTTAAAATGATAATAATGAGTTTTTTGCGCTTTTCTTTGATTTTTGCACCTGCTGGCTTGAGAAACATTTTTTGAAGAGTCATAACTTTTAACAGAAAATTTTTTGGCTTTTTTGCAGCCCAGATTCAGAATCTACGTGAATAAATACATTTTGTGATTTTATTCCCAATCAGAAATGTCATTTTGAGTTGTTCAGACCTTTCCCCATTGAACATAAGGGGGAATTTTTTTTCTTTTTCATCATTTTCATCAATTTTTATCATCATTGATGAAAATTAGACGATTCCCGGGGTAGGAAAATCAGGAAACGCATTTATCAGTCAGTATGGTTGGACTCGTGGGCAAACACACGTGCTTCTCTTCTTTTTTTCGTCTCTGATCTTTTGATCTTTTGATCTTGCTACCTTTCTCGCGCGTTTCCAGGTGTTTTCCAAAACATGAAATATTTGTTTAGTTACCTTTTTCAACGAAATTTTGGAATTTTCCAAGTTTCCACCCGTTTCTTGGTCACTTCAACGCACTGCTTGACGATGGAAAAAATAAATAAAAAATAAAATTTTTTTTTTAAAGTGATTAGTTGGGTTATTTTTAAGCTTTCTTAATGGAAATGGGAATGAGAAATTCTACAGTTTTCAGTCCTTTTTCTGGATTTTTTCCATAAACTGAATATTTTTGCAAGAAAATTTTCGGTTGAAGCTTGAGTCTTAAAATCTTGATCATTTTTCGAAATTTTGAGCTATGAAAAAAATTAAAGCTGGGAAATATTCCCATTTTCAAATGCAGAAAAAAATCATGAGCTAGAAATCCATCCAAAATTTGACGAAAAAAACTTGAGCTTTCCGAAAAGTTTGCATTTTTTTATTTTGAAAGGGGATACTACTAAAAAAAATAGGCTTTTTTTCTAGATTTATTACTTCAAAATCAATTTTTCTAAAGCTCCAAACTTGTCCTTGAAATTTTTCTTCAAAATTGGTTTCCTGAAAGATCCAATGATTCATTTTTAGAGTCGAGAAAAAAACCAAATTTTTTTCAAAAATCTTTCAATTTTTCTACTCAAAATCCGCCTGGAAATGACCAAAATACTCAATTTTTCCAACCTCAAAATTCAAACTAGACTATTTGCATGCCTCACGAGACTTCCTAACGTTTAAAAGTGTCTCACGAGGGTAAAGATTGGACCAAACCGAAGCGATTAGATAAGCCCCGCGATGATCGATGACGTCACGACCGCGACGCGACACGCGTCGCGTTCCGAACTCTACTTATTTACACGTTCAAAAAGAAACCATCGAACAGGCCACGCCCCTCGAGCTCCGCCCATCTTGAACTTTTCTCCGAGTTCTTGCACTGAAAAATCTTTGCAATTTGTTTGACTACCGTAATCTCTTGACTTTCTAAAGTGTCCTTGGCGATTCTCAGTTTGGATACAGTAACCTGTTATTTGGATACCGTAACCTGTTATTTGGATACCGTAACCTTTGCAACTATTTCTCAAGAAAAAATGATAAGAGTTATTGTAGTTTTCCTAAGTTACTGTAACTTTCCGGAAAGCTACAGTAAGCCACTTTCTGCCTAGATTTTTATTATAATGCGATTTTTAGGAATTTTCTGAGATAAATGTTGACCGTAATTCTCAGGGCTACCGTATCTCCAAGTCTGAAGAGCCTAAATTTCTTTTTTCTACAATGTTTTTTGTATTTTTCCCAGCTTTGGTCTTATTTTTCGTCACCGTACCCATATCCTTCTACCGTAACCCCTTATATAAATTCCATGCCGCATTTGGAATGGCTTATTCACTTTTTTATTCGAAATATCACAGAATAGAAGAAATCCACCCCAAAAAGCTGCCCCAAACTCAATTTCCAAAAGTTTTGTGTGTAGTTTGGAACCTCTTATTATGGCTTTCGCTTCCAAGGAAGATAATTATACTTTTTGTGTGGGAACCCTCTGAAAATAGCCAGAATGATCTTTGATGTCTAAAAATAGAGATTTTAAAAGTTTCCTCCTGCAAGAATTTTCCTTTTTTAGAATGAAAAAAAAGCTATTGTAGCACTTTGAAGCCTTGTTTTTCGGAAACTAGAAGGTTTTGTAGTTTAAAACTTTGATAATCTTCAATTAGTACATCAAAAAACATTCTGACCAATTTTCAGAAAATTACAGGGCTCAAAGTAGAATCACCTTCTTGTTGGGGAGAAGCATCGAAAATCTCGTCCTTTTTCATTTTTCTCAATTTTCCAATATTTTATTCAATCTACACAACCTCTCATGTGAAGATAATAAAAAATTTTGCTCTACAGTAGAGTTTTTTTAGGCGAACTACAGTAACCAGGCGCTTTTTGCAGCGTTCTTCAATGGAAAAAAAATAATTAAGAAATTTCGACTCATTGAAAAAATGGAATAATAAAGGAAAAGCTTATTTTCTGACCAACCTAAATAAAAATTAAAATTAAAAAAGAAATAACTTAGTTAGGAAGAAAAATTCAAATTCGGACCTTTTAAATTTTTCACGCCTTCGACGCATTGATGAATTGACTATATTTGACTTTTTTGCTTCATTGTGATCTTCCAGGTCAACTACAGTAACCAAGCGCTTCGCCGGGTCCCGCAGCGAATGTTCTCGACGCTGCCGCCGAACACGATAGACGACCTGCTGCGACAGTCGACGGCGATCCACGAGCTGGCGACTCGGTTCGCCCCGACGCTGCTCGCCATGGAACAGCCCAAGCTGAGTCATCTGGGCAGCGGCCCGAGCACGAGCTCGGGCCATGGCTTGGGGCCAGGGCCGCTGCAGTCGTGTGGCCGGGGCAGACGCAAAACCTCCACCAACAATCTGATTTGTGTCGTCTGTGGCGATCAGGTGAATAATCTGATTTTTTGGATGATTTATGCAGGGTTTTTTTTCCAATTGATTTTTTTCAATGTGGGAAAACGACTATTTCACGAATTATAATTTTATTCGAAAAAAAAGAATGAAAGTTTGAAGATTTGGCTATCTAAAAAAAAGATAAGCAGGATATAGTCCATTCGCCGCGTTGACAGTTCTCACGTGTCTGCGTCTCTCTGTTCCCTCGAGGTCAGAGAAACTTGGAAATAGCACGTAAACATGAGAGGGACGTCGAGAGATAAGAAGGGCGCAGAGAAATCCGAAAAACGAATTATACAACTCTCAAAAAGCTGATTCACGGCTAACTCGGGACGATAAGGGGGCGTGGCCTGTCTGCGCTCTCAACGAGCCAGGCACTTTCTCGTACATTACCGTGTCGGGACCATTTTTTCGATGGCTCAAGCCAGCCCGTGAACAAAAAATGCCAAAAAAGTATTTTTATCTTTTTGAAGCCATTTTGAGCATTTTTTCGAGGTTGAAGTTTACTAAAGGACATCCATTACTGTCTTAGCTCCCTGAAAATTCATTTTTTTATTTGATGTTTTTTTTTTGGAGTTTTGTAATTTTTTCCAATGAAGGTTTTTTTTTATAACCAAGTACGAAAATATAGAAAGGATCGTGATTTTTTTTTTCGGGCTAATTTTTCCGATTTGCCAGGCCTTCGGAAAGCATTACGGCGTGAACGCCTGCAACGGCTGTAAGGGATTTTTTTCGCAGAAGGTAAAGATCTTTTTTTCAATTTGAATAAGCAACTGAAAAAAAATTAATACATTAATTTTTGTATGTCTGGTTTCAAATCTGACCTTTAAATTTAACTTTTTTTATTTATCTGAACAAAACTTTTTTTCCTATTAAATAAGGTTAATCATTTAGTAAAACCTTCATCCTCACTGATAAGACAAAAAAATAAATAGCTGAATAATAAATATTATTTTTCAGCGTCTGGAACAACCGCCAATACATGTGCCGGTTTGACGGCCTGTGCGCCATTGCTAAAGGTTTTTTTAAAAAAATATTTTTTTAAGCCATTTTCGTTTATTTTTCTTTTTATTTATGATATCTATGGGAGCATATAAAAAAATTGACGATGAATCAAAAAAACATTCAAAACTGTTAAAACATGAAAAAAATTCAAAAAAATTCAAGGATCTTCAGCATTTCTTTGAAAAATTTGGAACAGATAGCATACGAAAAAAAATTAAAATTAAGCAAAAAAATACGAAAAAAATTAGCATCGACTTTTTTTATAAACTTAACTGATTGTCATTAATATTTTTTTGGACGTTGGGACCCTTATTTCAAAAACTGAAATGAACTTTCTCAGAACACCGAAATGTGTGCAGAGCCTGCCGTTTGAAGCAGTGTTTCTTGGCCGGAATGAATCCAAGAGGTACAGTTCTAACTGAATTTGATGTTTCTACGTCTTGACAAGTTTCAGCTGTCCAATCTGAACGAGAACAACGCGGATCCGTCGATCAACAGCAGGAAGAAGACGACGATTCGACCCAAATGTCGCCCGATCGGTATTTCAATTCACTTTTTTCATTGGGAGAAGTAGAAAATTCAATTTTTTCATTTTGAAATGAGTTAACACTCATCTCTGTTTCCGATTTCGATCAAAAGGAAGTTGGATTTTTTTGACTGTTCTTGGTTTTAATTGCCATATTTCTATTCTTTTCCTTAAAAGGGCGGTCCCTTCACCTCTTGGTTAAAAATTTCCGAAAATTATCGCCTTTTTTGATCCTTGAGGTTTGAATCCTGAATATTTTCTAGTTTTGAAGAAAATAGGAGTCAAATATTGAACCATTTGAACAGTTTTTTTCGTTTTTGACCTGGATTTTCTCAAGAATTATCAAGTTTCAAGGGTTGAGATTTTTAGAATCGTCATTTAATAAATCAAAAATAATTTTGGTGAAGTTTCGAGAAGTTTCAGAACTCATGTCAAAGAAAATTACCTTCCTAGTGGGGACTTTCAAATTTGTACCCTTTCTGCACGAAATTTTGCAACCCAGAACCATTTTGAGATCAAGTAGCCTTTTTTTTTCTCCGAGAGAAGTTCAACTTTTACCTGCCCACTTGTTCGTCTATTTTTACACGAGAACAAACCGTATTTTCTTTTTTCTCATTGCTCTCTGCAAACACAGACGCGGAACTTTGAACTTTCAATGGTCATCGATTTTTTTTTGTGGATTTTTCACGTCATAAAATAAGCAAGTTGCAAGTTGGGTGGTGATTTTTGGGACAGGTGAAAGGGAAGTTGGGGGAAATGAGTCGAAAAATTGGAAAAATAGTATTTTATTGGTCTTTTTTGCGACATATCAGAATTTTTCGTTAATAGAAAAATGCAGTTTTAACTTTAGAAACGCCAGAGTTGTCCCTATAGTGTTTGGGAAGAAAAAAAGCCGCCTTAGGTGACAAAAAAAGCGGCCCCTTAAGGGGTAAAATTTAGGCAATCAGGGACCCTCAATTTTGCCCCTATAGGGACCACTCTGGAGTCCCTACAACTTTGAGAAGGCGGAAATTTAGAAAATAATTTGTTTTTTTTTCTCAAATGAGGCTGTACTGTTAAAAAATTGCATGAATAATTCAAAAATTAGTGTCATCATCATTCATTAAATAGAATAATATAATAAAAAAATAGAAGTTTTTTTGAACTTTTTTTCAAATGCATTTTTGTGATATCTGTTCAAATTTCTACCAGTTTTACTATTAAAATTCTTTTTTTCTTCTATAAAATTATTTTTTTTCCAGTTGCTCCGTCGAAATTCAAACCGATTGGGCTGTGAAGAGCGAGCCGATTTCTTACACCTTTGACGATGATCTTCAAAGGTAATTTTATCGATTTTTGAATTTTTATCTTATGTTTCAAAAAGTTTTTGTTTGATATGAATTTTTCTTTAAACATAAAAGTTTTTAGATACGCCGAAAGACTCGTTGAAATGCACCGCGCAGTTTGCTCCAGAACCGATCCTAACACTGACCATACTCAAGGTATCAATTTCACTCCGTATCAATAGTTCGCTGCGCACCAACTCAAAGTTCCTACGACAAAAGTTCTTGTGACTCATCCAATTAGCAAACGCGCGGAGTGTGTGTTTCTCCTCGCGCCATTCGCCCTCGCCGTCCGTTGTGGTCTAGTGGTTAGGATTTACGGCTCTCACCCGTAAGGCCCGGGTTCGATTCCCGGCAACGGAAGAAAATTTTTTGCCATTTTTCCAACACTTGAAAATCATTGTTTTTCATAGAACCGACATCTTCCACCAGCGTTTCTTTCATCAGCGCGTTTTACAACACTGCGTTGATGTCTCCAAGGACGCCGGTACCACTTTTTTGTTTTTATAATCACGAACAAAGATTTTTCAGTTGATAATAACTGGGGAGCGGATTGGAACGATGCGCGATGTCGTGCAGGACTGGAGGCGGAGTTTCGTTCTTTTTGCGGATTGGTTGAGAGCCCTGCCAGAGTTCAATCAAATGGACTATCATGATCAGGTTTTCAAGAATTTTCGAAAGATATAAAGAACTTTTTTGCAGATAGTTCTGGCAAAAAATCGCTTCGGTCCATTTTATTGGTGGATGTGTGCAAATTGGACGGTGGCTGCGGGTTGTGACGGCGTTTGCTATGCCAATGGAGCGTACTTTCCCAGGAAACCCAAGCTTCAATGTCTACCTGATGTTAGGTAGGTCGCGAGTGGTATTGAAATGCGCCCGACTGTAAAACGACTTGCGCGCGGGGTTATCGTAAAATTGAACCTCTATCTTACTATGGGACGTTTTTTCCACTCCGGTATAAAGTTCACTTGAAACCGAAAGGATATGTGAATAATTTGGCTTCCCAGAGGTTCAACTGACCGTATGATGGCCCTCTTGGCGACACCAATCCGAGAACTTCAACTGGATGAAACTGAAAGGGTTCTCATGTTGGCCGTGATCGCCTTCAGTGATGGTGAGCTTTTTCATAAAAGGAAACGTTTCCGCTAGTTCAGTTCATTTTTTTAGTTGACTGATTCTCTTGACACGCTCAGAAGCTCCAGAGTGGTCCCTATAGGGGCCCTTGAAGGCTCTTCATTTAGGGACCACTTCAGTAACCTCTATGGGGGCCAATTAAGCTTCAAAAAGTGGCCCCTATAGGGATCGTTCTTGTCGTTGATTGTCATGAGGTCTATGAGAAGGAGCATTCCTATGCAAAAAAAACTCAAAGAACATTTTTTAAATTGAAAAAGGTCAATAGAAAATCAATCTATCTATTTTTTACATCTTTTCGATTTTTTGATCTGAGCCAAAAATAAAGACCCTTAAAGGGACCACTTAAGCTTTACGGCCTTTGGGGCTCCAACCTAAACTCCTATAGGGGCTCTTTTTCTCCCTAACCCCTATAGGGACCACTCTGGCCTTCCTAAAAGGAAGGTGGTTTAATTTTGCAATCTGAAATCTCTTGAAAATCACTCTTTCAAGGCGTATTTTCATCTTAAAATCGTTCCTTAATTTCAGAAAATCCCAACAGTTTCCAATGCAGTCCCCCAAAGTCGTTTTAGAAATTTCAGAGCTGTCGGACCTGACGCCGACGGGCAAGGAGCACGTTCGGCAAGTGGGAAGCCGCTTCGTCAGAATGCTCCATCAGCACATCAGAGCGAGGGATTACGGTGGCGGGTACGGTAGTCCCGCGGGCGAAGATTCCTCGGCGGCGGTCCGGATCGGCAAGATGATGATCCTGCTGTCGGCCACCACTGTAAGGGATTCAGGGGTTTTCAGGATGGATAAGATTTTTTTGTAAATCGAAAATCATCAAAAAAAAAGTTCATTTGCGCTCCACTGATAATCAAAATCACTCGGACCTTGGTAAAGTAAATCGGGCGCTTCAGAGCTCCAAGGGATCCCTTTAGGGGCTTCAGAACTCTTAAGTGATTGCTTTAATTGCTCAGGAACGTCTTGCGTTACTTCTTTCAAAGTACTTTAGGTCAAAAAATTATTCCTTTTGCCCAAAGTTTCAATTGATTGGTCGCAATTGGAATGGCTTGAATTTTTTGATTTTTTAAGCTTTTCAATGTTTCATGTATCAATGAATTTGTATGGTAGAGAAAAATAGCCCCGCACTTTTGAGTGATTTGCGCTCCATGGACAAAAATACTGGTCCCCTTTTCGAAAGGGCCTTATTTCTTCATAAAGTAAATAGAAATTAGTAGATTTTTTTCTCCAAATTAAAAACAATTTTTTTCCAGCTTATCATGCGCTCTGATTTTTTTGATTTTTTTAAAAATTTGAAATCAACAGTTTCTTCTAGAACCTCGTCTACCTGACCTCCGACAATATCCAGCTCAACGACGTCCTTCACCTGGTCCCGTGCGAGTTCAAAAGTTCCACCGAACTACAAGTTGTTCATGAGTCATTCCGCAAATTTTGAGAAAATCGTTTTTTTTTTCGTCGTTCTTATGTTTTCTTCCCGAGTTTTTTTTTGAGGTTCAAATTGACAAGGAATGATGACGTCATGTTTCGTCTCGAAGTTTGATAATGACGTCATTTTAAGGCATCCTCAGTTCCACTTTCTCTAATGACGTCATAGCTTTCCAAAAAGTAGTTTTTGAAAATAAAGTGACGTCATTAACTCAATTTTGACTGAATAAATTTTTTTCTCCGTCATATTTCTTTTCAAAATTACTAGTGAATGTTCGATGACGTCATCTCTGAGTTTGGGCTATTTATTCATGACGTCATTATTTTTTTGAAAAAAATAATAATGACGTCATGAATAAATATTTCCATCTTTAATCACGTCATTGGTCTCTCAAAAATAGAGTTAGAAAAAAATGACGTCATCAACAAAAATACAGTTTTTTTCTCGTATTATTTTTTTGAATTTTTGTAATCTGAATGGTCGATGACGTCATTTTTATTTTTTTTTTCTGATTATTGATGACGTCATCATTCATTTAAAAAAATTGTGACGTCATTTCAGTATCACTCTTTCTCAAATTTCCATTCTTGAACCCTTGAGTGGTCACTTGAAATTGTTTCTTTCTGTACAACTTTTCATTTTCTGTCCATATTTTTGATGTATCTATATTTTTGCGGGTTTTTTTCTTATTTTTTTTTTTCACGCTTAGACCTATCTCATTTTTGGTCTTTGAAACGTTTTCCCATGAGCTTTATTGTCATATTTTATCCTATTTATTTCCTTCTCATTTCAACTACTTCAAAATCCTGGTGATTTCCTGCGTTTTGGTGTTTCATGAACATTATAAATATTTTTAAAGATGAGTCTAATATTCGATGGTCTTCTAGAAGATTTTTAAAAAAATCTCTCCAGATTTCTTATAAAAAATGAAGGGACAATATTATTATTTTGAGAAAAAAAGGTGATTTTGAACTGTTAAAATCATAAAGTTCATATTTATAAAACAAGATTCTCAGTTTTCATTAATGGAATAAAGAAGGTTTATTTCTACAAAAGCGAATTTTAAATGTTTTTGACATCCAAGCACTACATTCTTCTAGAATTTTTTTTTATTTCTTGGAGGGACTATTTTTCTCCATGGAGCACATTTTATTCCAGCTCCGAGATTATTCAAAAATTTATTACAATAAAAACTTGATACCTTTAGTTTTTTCTGCTTTGATATTGAGGATTAATGGTCAAATGTTCACTGTTCTCTTTTTTTTTAGCTTCAATAAAAGTTTTTTTGTCCTTTTAAAAATTATAAAAACTTCGGCAGTATGTTAATTTTCGTCGGCGGTGCATGCACAAGAAACATCATATTTGACGACTTTTTCGGGCTAGGGGAACGCCGTATTTCACAATTTAAATTTTTTTTTGTTAATGAATTACACGAAAACTTAAACTCTACATGGCAAGCTATTTTTTTACAAAATATATTTTTTGAATTTTTCCGTATTCTTTCCAAAATTTTGAAGTTTTTCGAAAAATTTTCAATTTATACGAATCTTTTCCTCTTTTTTCTATTAAGTTTATCTCTTTTTCAAGTATACCATCGAAGAAATGCGCGAAAAAAGAACTTTTTCTTTTTTTTTTTCGAAGTGCGGAATGATGTTCTACATGGCGGAAGAACACCTGTCGTGAATGGGGCTCATCGGCGGCCTTTTTTTGAACTTTTTTTGCCGCGTTTTGAACTTTTTAGATGGATCGGAAAGATGTCGGAGGCATTTTCGATGATTTGTGCGTTTTGAATTGAAAATAAAAACACGATTTCAACCCTGAAAATGAAGGAAAAAGCTTCGAAAATTTGTTTCTTTTTAAATTTTTTTAAAAAAATTTGTGTCATGAAATTGTCCAGCATTCTTTCAAAACTGTATTATTTTTCAGAAAGTTCATCAAAAAAATTCAGGATAATTTTTCAAATAAATAAAAAAATTCAGCTTTTTTTCTGAACAGGGGAGAATCAATTTTTGAAGATTTCAACGTTTCGAAAACTTTTTTCATTAGATCTTTATGGAAGGCTCAAAAATACCGCCTTTTTGCTCCAAATAATCTTTTTTAAGGGGTTTTAACTGAGAAAAAGAAAATATTGAGTTTTCATGGGTTCCAAGGCCGCGTTTGGAATGGATCGATGCGTCGCGGTCGCCTTCATTATCTTATAAAAAGTTCATACTGTGTTAAATCGGGCTCTGAGCGGGTGAGCCCGTACTAGGCCCGTATAAGCACCGCTGGTTGAACTTTTGGCATTTCTTACTACTTCTGAGGCACCATTTTTACATAGTTAAATATCCGGTTTTTCGAAAAAAAAAACACTGGTGGGTTAACTATTTCTTTCTACGCCCGATGATTTCCCGTTTGCGCACACCTCGGGCGTAAATATCCTTAAAACTGCGGGTTTTACACGGGTACACCCGTTGAGTCACCTGCCCATCATGATAGTAGTTAACTGAAGATGTTTTCAGAAAGATTCGGGCCATACCAAAAACTTCCCACTTTAACCTTTTACCGAGCCCTTTCAGCTTGAAAGAGAGCCCCCACTTACTCATCTCGGAGCGTCCAGCGACAACAGCTGATATGCTCTCGGGATTGTTGCCACAACTCCATCACAACAACCGCTTTAAACATTTGATTGCTTGAGCGTATTCAAATTGGTTGTAAGAAGTCGCGTCGAGCATTTTATGAGGCTTTTGGCCGGGTTGGCAACTATGAGAAGCTTGTTCTTCGTTTTGAAATCTTTGGAAGCTTGGAAAATCTTTAAGTTACTTATAAATTACTAAAAAAAAAGGGAGGATTGAAAATTTCTTGAAGAAATGTTGAGTGAAATTGAAATATTAAAACTCAAACAAGTTTCTGCTCGGGCAAAGTCGAAATGGTGAATAATGGCCGCTGAAAAGGAGAGGCTCAAAAAGGCCGCAAAAAGGAAGAAAAAAGGCAGCAAAAAGGCAGCAAAAAGGGAGCAGAAAGGCAGCAAAAAAAGAGCAAAAAGGGAGAAAAAAGGGAGCAAAAAGGCAGCAAACAGGGAGCAAAAAGGCAGCAAAAAGGGAGCAGAAAGGCAGCAAAAAGAGAGCAAAAAGGGAGAAAAAAGGGAGCACAAATGCATCAAAAAGGCAGCAAAAAGGTCGCGAAAAGGCAGCAGAAAGGTCGCGAAAAGGGAGCAAAAAGGCAGCAAAAAGGTCGCAAAAAGGCAGCAAAAAGGTCGCGAAAAGGGAGCAAAAAAGGAGCTTTTTTTCACCTTTTTCGACTTTGGCTATATTATTGGGAGAAAAAATTCAATTTTTTTTTTGAACTCGGTAGCATAAAATTGGTCGCATTTGGAATGGCTTGAGGCGTCGCGGTCGGGAGAGCCATTCCAAGTGCGGCCATTAGACTCAAATCAGAGGATTCGAAGTGTTTTTTTCATGGCATTATGAGACACAAAAAAATCAATGAATTTTTCTTGATTTCAATTTTTTTGAAATTTTTCAGATCGGATTTTCCATCTTCAAACTTCAGAAATCGAAAAAAAGATAAAAAAATTCAATATTTTTTTATTTCAAAGAACAGAAAGTTGAAGCAAAAATACAATTTATAAGGAAACTCTTGAGATCTCATTCTCATCACAATTTGTACAGAGAAATGGGCAAATTGAAAAAAATCCTAAAAAAAGGTACCCGTATATTTAAATGAATTTTAAATTATTTCAACAAGGTAGTCCAGCTTCTCGTAATAACCGGAGCTCATCCTCGCTCATACAGCCGATTTCTTCGGGGTTTCCTGGAAATTTTCATTTTTATACGATTCTCGTTTTTGGATGTTATTGGTCGCATTGAGAATGGCTCGACGCGTCGCGGTCGCGTGGCGGTTTTTCCATTATCTATACTTTTTTCGTCGTTTTGGACAGTTTTGAAGCTAAAATTGAATTTTAAAAAATGGCAAAAACGTTTGAACACCGGGCGGAGTCGAACCTACGACCTTCCCCTCGTCATCAAGATTCCTTATTGACTGGATTTTAAGATACTAATATGAATTTTCACTGTTAAAGAAAGAAAGAAAAAAGAAAGTTCAGCATTTTTTTTTTCTTTGTCCCCCTGAAAGTTCTAGATTCCCCCTTCTAAAGCGCGCAAGTCGCTTCAAGGTCGGTTGCAGCCGTCAAAAATCGAGCCCCTTGAGACCATTTTTTCTCGATTTTTACGTCTCTACCTTCAGAAAGTTCGAATTGAACTTGTCCTTCCAAGGATAATCGGGATATTCGGCCCATCGCACGGACCCAAACGCCGTTGAATAAAAATGGGGCTGACTCGAAATTGACCTGGAACATTTTTTTTTCGAAAAAAAATATCGAAAAAGGTCGCGTTTGGAATGGCTCTAAGTGTCCCGGTTGGAGAACTAGCCATTCCAAATGCGTCCATGCGCTTCAAAATGAAATAATATAAAAACAATTGTTTTTTTGATGAATTTTTGAGCGTAAATTTGAAGTGGAAATAGAAAGTCTTGAAAAAAAAGATAAATAAAACTTGTAGGTTCATTTGGATGCTATAAAGTTCCAATTTTAATTTTTAAAATTCCAAAAATCTGGAAAAGTTAAAACATCCTTCAAATTTTACTACTTTCTTACTTTATTGAGAAAAAAAATGTTGAACTAAAAAAGTTCCAACAAACCTCGCTATTTGATGGAGGATCTATAGAATGAAGGGGCAGCGGAATATTCACTCCGGTTTCGATGAAAGTCTGAAAAAAAGTCATTAAAATTAAGATTTCATAATATTTTTATCATCTCTTTTTCTCTGATTTTCGATTTTTTTTTTCTGCCGTGAAAATAGCCTTTCTTCTGGAATTTACATTTTCTCCGTTTCTATAAGTTGTATTGTTGAAATAGCACTTGTTTGTATATAGTACCTGAATTCTATAACTGACCCGATTCGTGATTTTTGGAAGAAAGAAATTTATGTTTTTTGATGGAAAGGAAACGTTTTTCAATAATTTTAACATTTTTGAATGCCTTGAAATGACGGAAAGATGTAATTTTTAAAGGAAAAATAGTTTTCTTTATAGTCAATTTTCCCCGACTTGGAAGGCGAGGGAGGCGGGGCAAGGGGCGGGGACGCGTAGCGTGTGCGTACGCGTTTCTTGGCGCAACTTCAATTCAATCGCCGCCGACTACTTAAAAAGCTCGGCAACCGCTCTTTTTCTGTATTTTCTTCTATTTTTTGATGCACACATGAACATAATCAACAAATAATGAAAAAAGAAGTGAAAAGAGCGATAAATAAGCTTGAAATTGAACACGTGCCAAGAACCGCGTACGCACACGCTACGCGTCCCGCCCCTTGCCACGCCTCCCTCGCCTTTCAAGTCGGGAAACATTGACTATAACCATAATTTTCTTAAAGTTGTACTTCTTAGAGGTCCTAATCAGCTCAAAATGGTCTCACGGGGGAAGATAATATACCGTTCGACGCAAAATTCTAAAAGGTAGTGAAAAATTTTTCTCTAGATTTTCAGAGCTTTCGGCAAGTTCATAGAGTATTAAAAATTGGACAACTTCGTTCATTTTTGGACTCAAAACCCTTGAAGGGTCCCATCTAGAGGCCCCTAAAGCTTGCGAAAGTGATCCCTATAGGGGTTTTAGTTAGTGGGCCCCATAGGGGACATGCTAGTCGATAATTGTTATGAACTCAATGTGAAGAAGTATTTTAATGGGAAAAAACTGAATAAATAAACGTTTTTGAATAAATTCGAGACCCCTATAGGGACCACTTTTTCAGCCTCTGTAGGGGTTGTTTTCCCTCTGACCCCTATAGGGATCACTCTGAAATTCCTAGGCTGCGCTCTATATTTTCTTAATTTCGTTACGTTTTAAGTGTACCTTCCATTTAAAAAAAACTGAAGGCTCTATTTAATCGCCCTTTTCACACTCCAATAGCCAAAAGCTCGATTTATCACAAAATTCTTGAAGGATTTCTTTTTGTATCCACCCTGTTGGATCCAAAACTTCAAAGAAAAGGTGTTGGTGAAAGTGGGTAGGTCAGGAGGACAAAAACGGCTATCAGCTCCAGAAATCGACCATCGGACAATGTATACGGGTTTCGGGGACAATGACACGATGGCGAGCCCCGATTAGAACCAAGTCCGTCATGCGGATCTGACCGCGAGATTCCCTCTTTGATTGGCGAGGAATCACAAAAACTTGGGTTTTTAAGCTGTTTTTTGCCGTTTCGAAAAACTTTAATTAACTCGTTTTTATTATTCATCCTGTTCCTTTAGTCAAGTGCCGTGAAGTGCCTGGAACAATTTCCAGTGGCCACTATAGTAGTCAAATTAGTGGTCACTAAAGGGGTTAACAATTAGTGGCCACTATAGAGGTCTAAGTGCTTCTACTAACCCACTAAAAATTTTAGTGGCCACTTTAGGGGTCAATGGATCAACATAACTGGTCCAATCTGTTTGTTTTGAAATTATCAGAGTTATCGGAAGGAATACTGGATGAATAACTACTGAAGTGGCCACTAAAACGGAAAATAGTGGCCACTATAGAGGTGGGTTTAGTAGCCACTTTAGCGTCCTCTCCAAGTAGTCCTCTATAGTGGCCACTACAAATTTTCCCAGTATATGATGAATTTTCTTCAATTATAGACCCAAGTGAACCCTTTAGGGTCGCACTGAAGTGTCAATAAATTATTGAAACCTAAAAAAATGTTTAGTGGAAATCAATTTTTCCGTCATGATAGCTTTATAGGGACAAAAAAAGTTTTTATTTAACGATTTTTTTCACGATTTTTTTGAAATTCGAATATTTATAATGCAAATTAGGCCTATTTCGCTCGATTTTTTTCAGACTTTTTCTGCAGAAATATACAGTAAAAAAACGGAGAAAAAAAGCTATATTTTTTTCTCGATTATCACTCCCCATTGAGTCATACGCCTCAAAATTTATCTTTTTTTCAAGTTTTTTTGCTAGGCCTTTGAGGCTTATCAATCAAGTTGATGATTTAAAAAAATGATAAAAAAATCCAAACTTCAAAAACCCCGCCAAGCATTCGAAAACTTTTTTTATAATTACGAAGGTTTTTTTCAAAAAAATCACCCTTTTTTTATAGAATTGATGTCAGAAAAAGTTTTTTTATCGATTCTTCCTGTTTTTCTGTTTCTTTGTGATTATGGTTGAGCAAAGATGAAAAATGTTATCGATAAAGTTTGATTTCCGCTTAACAATTCGATAAGAGATTAACGGAAACGAATGAAACATCGCTTTTAATCAAAGAAAAAGAAGTTTTTATCGTTTTTCGGAGGAATATCAAGAATTTAATGGGAGTAATTTTTCAAATTGAAGTCACAATTTGGTCGAAAAAAATCAATCAAAAAAATTACAAAAACCCATTATTTCTTCGATTTTTTTTTCGTCACCGGTTTCGAGAAGTTATCATCTTTTGAATGGTTTATTAAAATCCTTAGAAACTTCAGAGTGGTCCCTATAGGGGCAACCTCCGGGCCCTTTGAGGGTCCCCTTTAGGGACCACTTTACCAACCCCTATAGAGTTCTTTGAAGCTCGCAAAAGTGGTCCCTATAGGGATTTTTTATGAACTCTCTGAAAAGAAGCATTTTCATACGAAAAACTGGATAAATAAGCTTTTTTTGAATGAAAAACATAAAAAATTGAAAAAAAAAACCCTATAGGCAGCACTTGAGCTTTAGGGGTCAGACCCTAGACCCCTAAAGGGACCACTTTTCGGTCCCTGTAGGGTCTATTTTTCCCTTAAACTCTATAGGGATCACTCTAAAATTCCTGAGTTGCAATAGTTAATAATTAATAATTAAAAAAAGCAATAATCAAGTTGCGATTGAAAAAAACTTCTGCTTTCTCTGCGCTCTCTTTTTTCTCACCGACGAGAGAAAAGAGAGCGCAGACAGGTCAGACTTCTACAAATCACGGTAAATGGAGTATTAATCTTAGGTTTGATTTTTGAATCCGAAATGTCTTTCTACAACAAGTTTATTCTTTAAAGGCATAGGGGCAGTAAAAAACGGTGTTTCAGTTCAAAGCAGTACTTTGTAGAGCTTTTCATTGCGAATCGAACGGTAAACTTGGGAACGTACCGAACTTCCTAGTTTTGAAGAAAAAATAATTCAAAATCGGAGAAAGGAAAGCTTGGGTTCCCGCGAAAAGGGCGCTTTGCCGTAAAGTTGCTCTATGGACAACAGGCTTCCCCGTTTTTCGGATTTTCGCTTTTTTCTTCGTTTCTTTCAAATTTCAATTTTTTCTAATGTCATCAAAGTTCTTTTCGTCACGAAAGCTTTCTATTCATGTATAATTTGCAAACTTCGATCGCAAAAAAGCGTTTTTCGTGAAAAATGATGATTTTACACAGGTTTCGATTGGGATAGCGATTATTTGTGTTTTCTTTATTATCAATATGTTTTTTCTGTTTTCTAATCGATTTTTCAGAAAAGAAACCCTTAATTTGAAGCAGAAATCCGGTTATTTCTCACAAAATGCGAGTCTAATGAGACGTCCGCAACATCGCGTGCACAGCTACTGTAATCAGTTGTCTGAGCACCGATCCAAAAGCTTTTTCAAAATAAAAAGGCGGGAAAGTGAAATCGCGTTTTTTTCTTCTAGAGTTGTCACATCTGTAATTTTTTTGAGTACACTGTTGGATTCGCAAAGAAAAACTATACAAGATACTGCTTTCACCTGAAACCCCATTTTTTACTGCCCCTATGCCTTTAACAACGACAAGACTTTTAAAAATATCCTTTCCTTTGAAAATATCGATAAAGTTTCAAATTTTCCAATCAAAAAATCCATTTAAAGCACAGTATAGTCTGTGTGCCAGGACTTGAAATTTCACGGAACGAAATTCCGCTGTTCCGCTGCATGCGTTCGCGAAGCGTCTTTCACGCTTTCAGTTGATTGTTATTGCTGTGGGAGCACATGAAAGTAGAGAACCTTAATAAAAGTAAAAAATAATAAAAGCGCGACCAAGGTCCGCAAAGGCGCACAGCGGAATGTCGTTTCGTGAAATTCCAAGTCGTGGCACACGGTCTATATCACAAAGAAGAAAAAAAACGCACAAGAATAAAAAAAGACCATTTTCTCCAAAAAACCCACCAAAGGCAAGCACCTTTCGTGCTCGACAGCGTAGACGAATCTTTGTACTCGTTCGTCAGGCTTCGCGTGTTCGACCAGCGAAAATCGCACGCGACTGTCTTTGGCGAGTCGCGCGAGGAATTCGTCGCGAACGAAGGCCTCCTGCTGCTCGGCGACGGCTCGCCGCATCCGGAGCTCCGGAACTTCTTCGAGGATCGTCGTCTTGTGTTTTTTGTACTAGAAAAGGGAAATGGAAGGATAGCGCAGTGGGTTGTGAGAATTTCTCTCGTTCAAAGGGTCACGGGTTCGAGTCCGATCGGAAATCGAGGAAGATCAAGACTATTTTTCTCCGAATCTTCGAGAAATATGACTTGTCTGCGCCCTCTTTTCTCTCATCAAGTAACTGGGAAAATTCTTAGTGGCCGCTTTAGGGATTTGACTTTAAAGTGGCCACTATAGCAGTCAAATTAGGGGCCACTAGAGTGGCTAAAATTTAGTGGCCTCTTTAGAAATCTGAGTGGTCTCACTACTCTACCACTAAAACTACTATAGTGGTCACTAAGGCACCAAATAGGGGCTTCTATAGAAGTCACTTAAGTGTCCCCTACCTCTAGCCCTTGAGAAACCTCTTAAGTGACCACTAGAGTTTTTCAAAGTCGTCGAGAATGAAAAAGGCGCAGAGTAGTTAGGATTTTTCAAAAATTAAGGCCCACATGTAATTTAAAAGTTAAAAAATAGAATTTTATAAAGTCCTTGGGTAGAATCCTCAAAGAGGATCACAAAATATGCTGTGGAACTTCTGAGATGCGCGCTACGCGCCCGACTCCGCCCACTTTTTGGCCACGCCTTCCGGCTTTATGGGAATATTCTCACTTCAATCCGACATCTCTGTTATGAAAAATCAACAAAGATTTTCAAAAAAGGAAAAATGCCACTGTTTTACATGTGCAAAAAACTTGAATGATTTGTAATTAACGCATTTCGATTTTCAAAAAAAAGGGAAGCTAGAAAAGTTCAAAAAAAAATTAACTTCGAAAAGTTTGAAATGTTGAAAATTACCAATCTGCGAGGCTAACAGCCTACTGATAAAGATTTGTTAAGCCCTTATGACTCCTTCCGTTATTGCTGACCTTAGAACCTGAAAGGTGAATGTTATCAAAGAGAACCGAAAACTGTGACTCACAACTTCCAACATTCGTGTTTTTTTGAACTTTACTGATCACGAGACTCTATTTTGTTGCAAAAATAAACAACAAACAAAATTTATGAACTGCAATTTGATTTTGAATCAGTTAATTTGAGTTAAACAAAATTTTAACGTTTTTTTATTCAATTTTTTTTCCCCAAAGTGACCGTATTTCAATTTTTGCGCTACCTTGTTAATCTACTAGTTGAAGTTTACTTTTATAGTAAAATGATTGTCATTCGAACAAGTTTTTCTTCTATTCTCTCGAAAGGTCTGAATTTTCTCGCAACAAAAAGAAAACTGCGCGCAGGGATTGCATTTTCCCGCCCCGCGTTTTTTAAATTCGAATCGCAACATTTTCGTTTTTCCCTTTTTCTTTTTGTTTCGCATTCGAAAACATAATAAACTATTGGAAATATTTCAGTTACGGGTAGTCCAGTCAAAATGGACATCGTATTCGGTGTTGAGTACGAGTTTTACGATGGACACGCCAGGAAACCCGATCGCACATTTATCGTCAATTCAAGTTGCCTAAATTATTTATACTTTGATAATTTTGTGTTTAAGATGCTCCATTACATTCAACAAACAAAATACAACCATCCGGGGGAATCGTTACAGTGGCCGAGAATGAATTCTACGCAGATCGTCTTTTTCTTTGGTTAGACTTGAAAAAAATAATCATTTTTCTTTGTTTATGAAGCTTCATAGAATCTATTTCATTAAAAATTGAATTCAGGAGGACCGCTGCTCAAAAGTTGTTTATTGAAGAGCGATCTTTGATGCTGACAACTCAAGGGGCTTCGATTTGCATCGACTTTTCGAGGCCTTCGATTCTTCCCGGAACTTCTATCACTATTTTTCAAGGAGGTTTTGATGAACAATAATTAAATTATTTAATTTTTGATGTTTCAGAACGTGTTTTCAATTGTGGTTCCGACGCAATCGAGTATCCATCGTTTTTTTATATTCGATTGGAGCCTAGCCGGAATTATGATGTCAGTTTGAAGCGTTTTTGCTGGATTTTTCAAGTTTTCTTCATTTTTCAATGTGATTTGAAGAGTTTTTTTCAAGTGTTTCATGTGAAATTTGCCAAAAAAACGAGAAAAAGTAATTTTTGTTCGATTTTTTTGAGAATTTTTCGCTTGTAAATTTAGAACTGAAAGCTTTGTAAAAAAATTATTAATTAGGGAGATTTTTTTCGAAAGAAAAAAAGCAAAATAAAATTTCCCTTCTCGTAAAAAGCCTTTTTTTGAGATTTTTAACGGAACACAGCTCCAAAATTCCTCAAGATACTCCATCAGGCAACGATTGTACATCATTTCAAGACATAGAAAATCAACTTTTTTAATTCCAGGTGCAGCCGCGATCGATTCTAACGTCGATATCCCACGAGGAACTTTTCCTCTATCACACTTCCTATCCCCTGACTATCGGAACTCCATTGAGGGCCAGTATCACTCAGAGACCCAGCAAAAATGGGGTGAATCTTGTGATTTTTCGTGATGAAATAAGTGAATTTTAACTAAATTAGGTTTGGAAATGATCGGAAAAGAGTTAAAATTACAGAAAAAATCAATAATTACAAAAGTAGAGTGGAAATTCAGCACCAAAAATGGACTTTTTATAAATTTTCCTGTCTCCTTTTTATGGTTTTTTGTTGAAAAGGTCCATTTGAAAATTTAGAAGGTGTTTTTGAATCATTTTTTGATAGGAGTTTTATTCCTCATAAGGTTAAAGAGATCAGGAAAAAAAACTGATAAAAAAATAAAAAAATCATAGAAAAACGAACTTTTGGCAATAATTTTGAAAGTATTGGAGTTTTTTTATAGAAGTATAACGTTATGGTGAATTTTTTTCGAATCCGATTTTTTTAAATTTGGATTTTATGAATAGCCTTTTTTTCTAGCTCAAACTTGACATCGAGTAGAAAAAAATTTATTATTCATTTTAAAAAAATTGTTGGATAAAAATGAAATCCTGTTGAAATTGATAAAAAAATACGAAATATTGTCATTTTAGCTGAATTTCTCAATATTTAGCAAGATTTCTGTCTTTTTTTCTTTCAAAAATTGCAGAACTTCAAAGAAAAAAACATCCGTTGATTTTTATTCATAATCCATCCATTTGCAGCTTTTTTTCTGAAGAAAAAAAATTTTTATTTTACAAAAAAACAATTTTTCCTAGATCGCCTATTGCTCCGCCGAAGGACAACTCGTCTACATCCGTTTGAATCCCCAATATGGTCATAATGGTTTTTTTCCACAATCGTCTAGAAAAATAATAAATAAATCTTATTTCAAGACGATAAACACGATGAGCACGTTCTACGTGATGGCGGCCTTCTGAAACGATTTTTGGGAGGTATTTTGATGGAAAAAATAGAGAATTATTGGAAAATTGATCAGGAAACACGAGTTCGGACGCGGTCAGCGACGTGTGTCTCGTGAAAAAAGCGCGGGTCAACGAAAATGAAATCGAGCCAAGAAAATCGGCTCTTGGTGAGATTTACAGGGACATTTTCCGGAAAAAAAGTGATTCAATTGAAATTTTGACAAGAAAATGTTGATTTTCTGCGATTTTGACAGATTTTTGGGGTTTTTTCTCTCACTGAATTGGTTTAAAACTATCCAAAATTGAAAAAAAGTAGAAAAAAATTATTCCAGCTCTTGATAAGTTTCAAAAAAATGACTCAATATAAAAAAATATATGTTCGAAGTTTTTAGGATAACTTCCAGATTTTTCGATTATTTAAGAAATTTTTTTGTAAGAACTCGACTCTCATATCGATTAGAACATTCAAGCTCTTGGTTGAATTTTTAATAGTTTGAAAAAAATGAAAACAGCGCGTTTTAAATAGATTTTTCTTATTCAAAAGGCAAAAATAAGCGTCACAATCCCGAAACGTCCCCCTACAAGTGCCTAAGTGCATGTAGTTTAGAGTCTGCGAAGACGGTCTTTTAAAAATTTTTACGATGATATTCAAAATGAAATTTTGAGAGATCAAATTTTGATATTTCCTTTGGAATGATCTCTCATTATAGATGACATGTTGATCTGTCGAAAAAAGAAACAATAGGACACATTTTTTAGGCATGTTAATTTTTCATTCAGCGGAAAATGTTACCATTTCATTTTTAGTTGACATGTTATGGAAATATTGACCAAAATATCACTCGAAAGATCATTTTTTCAGACTCTACTCTTGATTGATTTTACGAAAACACTGTTTCGAAAAAATAAAAATTGAAAAAAGCGTATTTAAAGAAGGTTTTTCTCCTTTAAAAAGCAAAAATAGGGACCGGAATCCCGGAACGCCCCCCTATAAGTACCTAAGTACATGTAGTTGTGAAAAAAATTCATATATATCTTTTTCAGCGCATGCCGATTCGGATATCGCTTACGCAGTGACGACGGACGGATGGCTCCGTGGCTGGAATGTTGATGTTCGTTTTCCTTTTTTCTCTTATTTTCAATACTTTCAGGATTTTTCAGAGAAATTATTCCTCACTTTTATTCCTTGAACAATTTAGACTAATCAAGTTTTTTTATGAAAAAAAAAATTTGCTCTTTGTTTTCTAGTAAATTCCAAGTTCTTTGTCAGCTTTTTTCTGTATTTTACTCTTACGAGGAAAAACTATTTTCAGTGTTTTTTTTTTCCCACTTTTCTAATAGTTTTTTTATCTTTTTTTCTTTAGGGATTTTTGGATATTTTTTTCAGCGGTTTATTTATTTATTTTTTTCCATCAATTTTTTCCCTAACCTGATTTTTATGTTTCACTCGGAAAATATTTATTTTCAAATCTTTCAAAGGCATTATGTGACTTATCCGCTTCTCTTTCCAGCGATACTAAAAATTGACCAAAAAAGAAATTTTCATTAATTATGATAGTTTCATGAATACTTTGTAAAAATTCTTGAAAAACTTTGAATTTTTTTTCAATTTTGTGCAGTTTTTTGTTGCTTTTTTGCGCAATTTTTGATGTTTCTACATGAAAAGGTCTATTTTCAATGATTTCCAGGCCCAAAGAGTGTCGACAAATTCGTTGGATTTGAAGCCATTTGCGTGTTTTTCGTCCGGTATTGATGAGGAAGTCGATGGCGAGAAAAATTGATTCAGGTTTGTTGTGAAAAAAATATTTTTATGCTTGAAAAACCGAAAGATTCTAGTCGAAATTTGGTTTTTTTCTTGTAAAAAGTTGGAAAATTTTTGGTATTTTTTTGAGTAATTTTTCAAAATTTTCTCAACTGGAAAGTGTCTTTTTAGCTCCAGAAATGTTTTTTTAAGAAGCTCTCGATTTTTTTATAAGCTCAAAAACCATCATAAATTCTAGAATTTGAGTTTTTGAGCCACATTTTTTTCAAAAAAACGTGAAATATTATTCCTAGTAATAATTTTACATTGTAAACAGGTTCGAAACGATTATTCCCAACCTGAAAAAAATTCAAAAAAATCACATTATAATTTTTTTAAAAAAAGCCTTATGATTTTTCTTATTTTTAAAGTCGAGAAAGAAGACGCAACATTAAACTTAATTTTAATCCCTTTAATTGAAACGTTTGAAACGTAAGGTCTCCTTTTTAATGTGAAGTCTGAAAAATGGGGAATTTTTCAGTTTTTTAGGATTTTTTGTCTGTTTTCTCAACTTTACAGTTTTTTTTTATTCAAGTAGTTTCCGCGAGATTCAATATCTGACTCTCCAAAATTCAGTTATCTTTCTCACTCTCTGACGGTTATTTTTTATTTTCATGGTATTTCTTTGGAAACATCGTTATGACCGATATCCCTGTTTCAACGATCTTTTTTTAATCGTCACTAGTTTTTTTCGACTAATAAGTTTGGCAGTATTGGAAGCTGGAAAAGTCGGTCGGTTCGGTCACTTTTTCAAAGTGGCTGTTTTTTGAAAATTTTAAAGTTTTTTCAGTTCTAACTTTTGAAATGCGTAGAAATCTCGGTTCTGGTGAGGTTTTAATTTTTCGAAAAAAAGGAAATATTGGTGCCCAAAATAGGAGTTTTCGTGTTTTTTTTTTTCAATAAACTTCATGTCAACATTTTAATTTGACCTGAAATCGAAATACGTCAATATTTGAGAGCATTTTTTTTTTAGCGAAAATGTGAAAATTCAGAAAAAAAGTGATTTTTTGTAAGTATAATGGTCAGAGATTTCGAAAAACTGACTTTGAAACTTTTCATATTTTAAAGAAATAGGTACTTTAAGGCCGTCAACACCTGTGTAAAGCCTAAACACTTTAAAAATTTTGAAAAATTGAAAAATTAGGTTTCCCAAGAAAATTGACCGAACCGACCGACTTTTCCAGCATTCCGTCTGCTCTTGACACAATTCTCGATAAATATGCCATTTTTCCAGTGGACAACGAGTCGTCCTATCTCATCAAATCCTACCAAATCGACGAGAAAGACGTCCTTCTGGTCGTGGCCGCAGTCTCCTCGGCCCAAGGCGCCGCTTTTCATTTCGTCAAAGCTTCCGAGGACAAATTGACCTACATCGGTAGTCAGACCAAGGTAGTATTCAGGGTTTTCGTGTATTTTTTGGAAGAAAATTTTTGCGAATCCTTCCAATGATACGTCTATACGTTAAACCTACTCAGAACTGTCATTTTTTTATTAAAGATAAGAATTTTTGAAGTTTTTCAAATCTTGAAAAGTTCAAAAATGAGCTTTTATCAAAACGTATTCTTAGTTTTAAGTGGTGCACGGGCTACCGTAACCAAATGAAAGCTTCAAGATTGAACTTTTCGATTTAAAAAAAAGAAAGGGGCTGTATCTTTCATGAATTTGAGGTCAACTTCGTACATGGATTTTTCCAAATCCATATATGAAGTTTACAGTTTCAATTTATTCAACTATTGAGGGGAAAAAATGGTCAGAATTGACCAAATCAAGTAAAGGATAAAATGCCCGAGAAAATCGAGCCAAAGGAAAGATTTTCCGACTGCGAAAATTCCGCTGCAAAAAATGGTTCTGAAGGAAAAGTTACTGCGCTCTTACTATCAAGTTAAAATAGTTATTAGATTTTTTGGAAAGCCGAAGGCATGTTTCGCGTAGAAAAAATAGTTCCAGAAGGTGGTTTGAAGCTTTTTTGAAAACCTGCCTTTTCAAATCGCAAAAATATTTCGGTTTTTGTTCACAACTCTGTTTTGAGTTGAGTAGAAAGGTTCCCTTTCCAGAAATGAGTTACTGCATAGGTTTTATAGTTTCGTGCAATTTTTCAAGGCATTTGAACTTTTTCCAGAGAAGTTATGCCCAAGAGACTTTTTTTTTTAAAACACCCTTATTGTACCCAAAAAACTGATTTTCCAGAAACAGCTCGACGCAGATTCGGAAGAGAAGCTTATGGACTTTGCCCTCCTGAAAGTCACCCCGCCGGAGAGCCGTTTCCACCAGAGAGAGTCCTCGCCCCTGGAGTTGGACGAACAGTCGGACGACTCGGACGAGGTCGAAATGGACGAGGAGGACGAGGACGGCGTCGAGGAGGAGTACGAGATCGTCGAACGGAGTCTCGGCACGAAGCCGAGGAGGAGAAGGGCCCGACAGGCGGTCCCCTGGAACTCCTGGGTCCTTAGCCTGACCGCCATGTGGCACACGTCTTCCCAGTCGGCCAGGAAGGAGTACGTCCTCCGGAGAGTCGTCGTCGCCGTGTTAGTTTTCATCATGTTTGGAAAATATATGCATTATGCTTGGGGGGCGGGGGGCTAGGGAAGTTACAAATGTCGGAATTTCAAAGAAGGGATCTCTGTAGGGAAATTCACCCCTGTGTTAGTTCTAAAAAAAGGTTCAGAGACAGGCTTTTTTTCGTAGGTAAGTCGCTTAGGAAATCACGAAATTAATAAGAAATAAGGTTTTTGTTTGGAACGTTTTTTTCTCTTCGAAAATTACAGTAGATTAAATTTTTTTCCGAAGAAAAAAATGCTAGAGAGGCTTGCAAATTTTGGTTTCCTGACCTAGGAAACTCTGTAGGGGACGTCACCGATGTTTTAGATTTTTCCTGATCTTTGAAATTTTCTGCGAAGAGTTGGAAGTTAAAGAAAAGAGGTTTACAGAGAAAAAATGTCTAAACAAATTCGAATTTTGATTTTCATTAAAAATTCCCATAGGAACGTAATCGCTGTGTTAGTTTCGATAAAGCTCTGAAAATTCATAGATCAGGCTTTTGCGAAAAAAAAGCTTGAAAAATCTTGCAAATTTTGGAATTTAGAATGAATTGAACGCTGTATGGAAAGTCGTCACTTATTAGTTTTTTTTTGAAATTCAGCAATTCGATTTGAAAGAGAAGGGATCTGAAAACAGAATATTTTAAGGAAAATTCGCTCGAAAATCTTTGAATTTTTTGAATTTTTAACGATGGGGACTCTGTATGAAACGTCATCATTGTGTTAGATTTGCTAAATTTTTGAAAACCTTAATTTAAAATCAGAAATTGCTCAAAAGTCTTGCTCTTCTTGAAATTTGTAATAGATGAAGTTCTGTAGGGCACGTCACCGATCTGTTGGATTTTTCCTGATTTTTGAATTTTTTTTTGTTGCGAAAAACCACACGTCAAGCTTCTGCTCGAAAAATAGAGTTTGAAGGAGAGCCTCATTTCCTTGAAACCCAAGCCTTTTCTGATTCCTGAACCGAAATCCCAATAACTACAGTGACTTTGACGACTGCAAGCAGACGGAGCAGTTCGGATGGCACGACGTCGGCCGATTCGATGCCTCTTCCCTCAGGTCGTCGTGTGTCTCCTCGTTCGCCGGCGTCGGACCCTTCTCCGACACGGAATCTGAATCCTCGGTCAGCAGCGCCTCACCCACGAACATCCCGCCCGACGCCAAGGTCGACGAACTCCGCGACGTCGTCTTCAACGTCGACAACTACCCCTTCGACGTCGTTCATCGCGCCGTCAGGGTCCGCTATTTTTCAATCTTTTGGGTTTCTCGATTAGAACGTCTGTAGGAGTGTAGGAAGGGTCAGTATCTTTAACAAAAGTTGCCGTACACGATTTCGAAGTGATCAATTTCCCAATATTCCCATTTTCTACAGTTTCATTCTAGGTTGTTACGGTATGAAAATAACTGTTTATTTCCGACCGGTTGACCCAGGGGTGCACCGAAAACATCAAAAAGTTCACTTTTTTTCGGGGTTCACTGAGGAGCCAACCCCCCTTTTTTGTTAGAATATTCCATCGGGTTTTTCAAGTAGTCCGTGGAAAAATGAAAAATACGAAAAATTTGATGAGAAAAAGTCTAGGAAAATTGAATTTTCCGATTTTGGCTCTCCTCGGAACAAGAATTTCGAGTCGTCATGAAACTTTTTTACTTTTTTTTTTTTTTTTGTTTTACCGAAATGGGGTTTCATCCTTTTATAACCGATTCACGGCTAACTTGAGACACTAAGAGGGCGTGGCCTGTCTGCGCTCTCCCCCAACCAGGCACTATCTCTTTTATTATCGTGTCAGGACCCTTTTTTTGATGGCTCAAGCCAGCCGTAATCAGCTATATTCGCTTCTCTTCTGGTTTTTGAGGATTCTTCTTGAGGCCACTTAAGAGGTCCCTCAAGGACTACTTGGAGAGGACACTAAAGAGGTCCCTTAAACCAATCTTATAGAAGCCACCGTTTTGCATCTTAGAGGCCCCTATAGCAGTTTTAGAGGTCTAGTAGTACCACTTAGACTTCTAAAAAGGTCACTTGATTTTAGCCTCTTAAGTGGCCACTAATTTGACTGGCCACTAAAACGTCAAAACCCTATAGTGCCCACTAACAATTATCACAGTTCTTCATTCAGTCGACTCCAGGATATCTGTTCAGATCGTCTGTGAAGGCTCTAGAGGCAACAGTATTCGCCATGGAAGTTGGCTGGACCTCGCCAAACACGTCGAAATGTACCTGGATTCTTCTGAGGCAATCATCATGTTTTTGAAAAAATGACAAGAAGGATGTTTTTTCAGTTCAATAGCCATTACCAAATGAAAAATGAGCGCGGTTTGAGACTCCGCGCCGGGGCTGAGGACATCATCGCGGCCGCTCAGAGCAAGTGGGCGGTTTTTAAAGATTCTAGGAAAAAAAGCAATTTTTGAAGGTTCTGGCGGGCTCTCGTCAACGCCTGCGACGAACTGCAGCAGTCGGCGCGTGGCCCGATCAGTTTGGCCGCCGTCCAACTCAGCAACGACCTGAGGTTGATGGCTGTCGTTCACAAGGTGATTAGGAAAAATCGGTTTAAGAAAATGGTAAAAATTAAGTTTTAATGGCGAATTCGATGAAAATAAGATTTCGAAGGGTTAGATACACGGAAATTCCTGTAGATAATTGAACATATTTATTTAAAAATAGTTCCAAAAAAGTCCAGAGTTCGTTTTCTGGATATGATAACTGAGTTTTAATTGCAAATTCGAAGAAAATGAGATTTTAAAGGGTTAAATATACAGAAGTCCCGGTTGAAAAATGAACTTAATTATTTAAAAATTGCTCCTAAAGAGTCCAGAGTTAGTTTTCTGTTCTTTTTTTATTGTATAAAATTTCGATAATTGCTTGAAGGCAAGTCCCCAGTAGTGATAAAAGGTCGATGGCTGTCGTTTATTGAGAAAACCGGTAAAAAATTGTTGAAAATTAAGTTTTAACGGCAAATTCAATGCAATTAAATTTTTAAGGGTTAATTTCTGAGAGAATAAAACGTTCAAATAAATGGAATCGGGAAGAAAAGGTTTTTTTTTCTCTCAAAAAGTCCAGGGGTATTTTTCTGTTCTTTTTATTTTATTTAATTTCGAAAAAATAGGTTTGAAAAAAATCAGAATTTTTCATGAAAAAAATGTTTTGACACCGAAATTTATGAAAAATGTAAGTTCGAAAAAGTTGTTTACAGGAATTTTTTTATAGAATTAAATGAGAAAAAAACATAATCTTTCTTTAAGAATACAAAGAAAAGACAGTTTTTAGTTTTTTGGAATTGACTCCTCATGATTTTGAATAACTTTTGTTTAGGACCGCTTCACCTTATTGCGAGACGTTGAGCCGAGTCTCTACGACGCGGTGTGTGGCCCGGGCAACGGCCCGAGCGTCGACGACCGTCTTCTGCCCAAGATGAACGAGGCCCGAGCCATCGCCGAGAGTCGTCTCAGGTTGATGGTCGGTTTTCGGTTTCAGAAAGATTTAAAAAGGAGATTCAACTACAGGATGACATTAATAATTTGTTAGGGCTCGAAATGGATTTTCTTTTTTTTCGAAGTCGAATTCAAGCGAATCTTGCTGAAGTCGATTTGGACGACGGAAAAAAATTTGTTTTTTCACTACCGTAGCCCTAAAAAGGGGGCGGGGCCAGTAAAAATCCTTAGTAACGTTTTCAGGAACTTGTGTAGTTAAACTGGTATTTTCGCTACAGTAGCCTTAAAAAGGGGCGAGGCCAGTAAAAATCCTGATTAACGTTTTCACGACCTTGTTTAGTTATTGTGATCACAAAGTGAGCCTACTAGAAAACGTTCCTCGCAATTGATCTCGTTTTCGAGTTAGGACACTTCAAAAGCTTGAAATAGCGCTTTTTTGACCTAATTTGGGCATTTTGCGAACTTTGAAGCTTCATAATTCAAAAAAAAAGATTCACTGCGGGATTTTATTTCTTTTTCTGCAGTCTGAGAGCCCTAAAGTGTACACTTAACCAAAATTTCATCAAAAGCTGGGGGTAAAAAACGTTCCCTAGTCAGAGAACTCTGAAATTTTGAAATATCACTTTTTCACCGTTCATCGAGAACGTGTTGAAAATTCGTATCTCATGTTTTTCTCTAAATCGGGTAAAATTATTTTTCAAATAATCGAAAAAACGGCGCACGGAACGTCTCGTCCCCCTTTTTCACAGTGATCCACGATTTTTGAGCTTTTTTTCCGAAAAGATGCTTTTCTGATTTTTCCTATCATTTTTCCCACTTAGAACCGCGAGGACCATCACACGGCGTTGGATCTCCGTGGCGAGGACGACATCCGGCCCGGATTGCCCTCGAATTTCGACGATTTCGACGAAGACGGCAACAGAATGACCGTGCCGGCGACCCTCGACCAGACCATTATCGGCCTTGTCGAGGCTTTCTTGGTCCTCGTCCAGTACGACCGCCAGAACTTTTCGAGTAATTTTAGCGTTCTTGGAGTTCTGAGAGCTTAAATTTCTCGGTTTTATCGACGCCTATATCGTTCCTAGTTCATAGTGGATACGAAAAACGGAAAAAAGGACACGATTTAGTGATTTTTGCAAGTTTTTAGGGGGGAAAGTTTGAAAATAACAATAATTTGAATTATTTTTTTCATAATATAATTTTTCTTGGTTGAAACGGTGTTCATTTCCGGATTTTTCCTAACGGAATCAGTTCATTTACATCAAATATTTCGCGAAAAAAAGCTTTGAAAGTTTTTTGGATAAATGAAGATGATTCACTCATAATTGCACTAAAAAGACAATTTTTGAACTTTTTTTGTATTTTCAACTTCCCCCGAACGCCTTCCATCCACAGTCAAGCCAAGAAAAATGCATTCTAAATACTGAAAGGACCCCAAAAAAATAAGCCTAAATATAGAAAAAGTTGAAAAAAAAAATGTTCTGCGCGAAAAAGCCTCTTTTCTAGAACAAAGCCAAAAAAAAATTACAGGAATCACAGCTTTTTTTTTGCGCTTTCGCATCGAGACCCCGCAAAAAAGACAGGTATCAATGCGAAACTTGCATTGAAAGTCAAAAAGAACTTTTAGCATTTAAAAAATAATTGAGAAGTTACCTATAATTATTTATACTCTTACAAGCGAAGAATCCAAAAAAATTGGAAAACTAAAAAAATTTCAATTTTGAAACAGTAAATTTTTGATCAGTAATATCTTATTGTTTATCCCGTGCAGAATAATCTTGTTTTTTTCTTTGATATGAAGTGTTGAAAAAAATCTATAGCTGATTCATGGCAGGCTTAACCCACCGAAAATGGGTCCTGACACGATAATGCACGAAATAGTGCCTGGCTCGTGGAGAGCGCAGACAGGACACGCCCTCATAGCGACCTAAGCTAGCCGTGAATCGGCTATACCGTAATCAAAGATTTTTTTCACGTTTTCGCTTCGAAACCCTGAAAAAAGGAACATGCATCGAAGCGAAATTTTGAACAATAGGTATTTTTTGGCGAAAAAAAACGTGACAAGCGGGCTAACCAACACGAATTTGGTGTATTTTGAAGGATACGGAAGTTTTCAGGCGAATTGACGAGGTCGATGTTCGGCGGCGCCTTGACCCAAAGCATCATCTCGGCGAACATTTCCGTCGTCATTTCCCAAAGATTGATCTTCACCTTGACCTTGAGGACTCTTCTCAAAGCCATTTTCGTGGTAGAACTCCTAAAAATTATTTTTGGAAAAAAATTTTCAGCGCACCCCGTCCCATGAAAAAGAACATTTGCGTGGGCAGCTGAAAAATGTGATCAAAGAGTACCGGGAAGTCGCCGAACAGCTCGACGTCAAGATCATCAAGTGGGTTTTTGGGATTTTCGATCCGAAAAAAAATTGCGCGTTGATTTGGAAATTTTGTATGCAACAAGTGTTAGTAAAACAGTTAAAACAGGGAATTTTTCAATTTTGAACCCTTTCTCCTAAAAAAATTATCTCAAGACTATGAAAAATTCTGAGAAAAAAAGATTTGGAGTTGTTAGAAGTCAAATTTTTGAACTAATTTTTAGAAAAATGTAGAAGTTCTGCTTTTTTTATTTCATCCTGAATATTAGGATTTATTGATAGACGGTTTTTCCTCCTAACTTTATTATTTCCATCTTTTCTGGGCATTATAAAACCGATTTTTGAGAGTTTCAAGTGATATTTTTGGATTCGGGGTCTGTATTTCGATTCAGAGAAGCTTAAAAAAGGAGAAAATTGGTCTGTCAGATGTTTTTTTCATGAATTTATCGCTTTAGACATGAAAGGCCGATTTTTCATTGGTTTTTTTCATGGATATTTTTGGGTTCAGGGATATTGATTTGGGCTATAATTTTATAATTAGCTTCAATAAAATTAAAATTTTGATGTTTTATTCTCAAAAAAAGGTTTTATAAAAAAATGAAAAATAAGTTCACAGTCACACGAGATGATGATCAGAAAAAAAAAAACGACAGGATTGGCGAAATAGCATGTGAATAGTAGAGACTCTGGTATAGCCGTTTTTTTTTTAATGATTCAAGTGTGGTTGTTATGTATGTTCAAACAGGATTGAAGCTTGATGAAATAGAAATGTTGTTTTATCCCAATTTTGAAACGTATAAAAATTAGGAATTGGCCACCAAATTACTGAATTTCTCACGTTATTTTTTGTTCGTTTTTTAACATTCTGATTTTTTTAGCATAATATGACTATGCTTGCAATCATATACTCGAAAAAAATTAAAAAGTTTTCAAAAAAATAATCCATTTTTTTAATACTGAAAGAAATTCTTCTGATTTCAAGACCTCTTTTTTTCATCAGAAATTAAAATTTTTTTCTCAATTTCAAAAAAATGCTGTTAAATAAAAATATTAAAAAAAACGCAAAAAAATGAATTTAAAAAAAGAACATTACTGAAATTTTTCTTCCAAGAACAAAAAAACCTAAAAAAAAATAGTAGAATAAATTTATCGAATTACTCTGTTTTTATAATAATCTAAGTTGCATAAAAAAATTCACTTCCTTCTATTAACTTTCTATTATTTTATTCATAAGCTGCTCAGAAATTTCCGCCTTTTTTAATGAAAAAAATTTTTGAATATTGGTGGAAAAAAAATAATTCCATAAAAAAACCGGCTGAAAATAGTTCTTAAACTTACTAAAATACTGTTTTATACGTCTTTTTCTTTTTTTCAAAGCCCCTATTTATTAGAAGCGGAGCAAAAATGTCCCTATGCACTTGGATGGTTTCCGACGCGGAAGGATTGATCATGGTGAGAAATGAGGGCGCTTTCAAGCCAAAAACCGGGATTCCACCAAATGCCGAAGTCGATTTCAACTACTTCCTGGCCGTTACCGTGCAGGTTTCCCTGATATTCGAAAATTATTACCCTCAAAATGAAATCAGGGCGCCGTTCGGGCCCTGCTGCCCTTCTCGGAGACGTTCGTCTTGGCCAAACGGCTCATTTCCAACCGACAGTACCGCATTTTGAAGGTTTTTCTTTTGGATAAATGAAGTTTCAGGAAAAAAGTATATCTAAAAAAGTTTGAAAAAAAAAATGAGGAAAGTTGTTAGTTTTTCCTGTGAGAGTGTTTCATGTGCGGAAAAATTTGGTTCATTTTTTTCTGATAGCTCCAAAATTTTTTTCATACATTTTTTTCCCTATGCAACCCAGGCAGAAAATTTACCCGTATAATTCGAAAATTATGTCAATTAAAATGAAGATTTTCCATTTTTAAAGATTTTCCCAAATTAGAACTATTTTGAAAATAGAATATTCCAAATTTTCAGAGTATTGTAAGAAAAATGTGCGAAAAAGCCTGTACAAATCCAAAAAAACAGTTAGGAAAGTGTTTAAATTAATTTTTTTACTTGAGCAAGTTTTTCATTGTATTTTTTTGTTTCGTATGGAAAAATTTTTTTCATTGTTTATTAAAGAAAACAAAAAAAGATTTCGGAAAAATTTTTTTCTTTAGGAACTTTCAGGCTTTTTTTCAATAGATTTGAAGTAATTTTACTTTATCAAAAAAATCTTCAAGAACTTGACTTTTTTTCGTAATTTCTTCAGGGTAGAATATTGGCAAAATAAATTTTTTTAAACCTAACTGCCTTTTTGAAACTCCATAAAGCTGATATTTTTTTTTCTGCGGACTGAAATTCCCTCAAAGTGTTACAAATAACAGTCAAAACAACTCCAAGAAGTTTTTAGAAAGACTAAGGTCTTTTCAAGGGATTTTTGATCAAAAACGCCTTTTTTCGTATCTTTTCTGACGGAACTTTGGTTGCTTCAAAAAACTAGAAAAAAATTTGAAAAAAGGCTTTCAAACTTAACTTTGTGCGCTCTATGGATAAACTAGATGATTTTTTTCGGTTTTCCACGGATTTTAAATGCATATGTTTTTTTTTTCCTCTAGTCCGCAAGAATTTGTAAAATTATGATTGTTTTAGATTTTGAAGTTTTTCCCTTGTTATTATATTCATTTTTTCCCCTCTCAGATGATCATGAACGATTACGTGACGGAATCCGACCCCCTCCGGCCGGCCATCAATTTCTATCGTGGAATCGCGTTCTCCGGAACTGATCATCCTACTAAAGTCTCTATTCCTGCAGAATAAAGCAGCTATTTTCGGTTTTCAGGCGATGGAAGCCTTCCAAGAGGCCGCTCAAGGGTTTTCCGCCGGCAATATGGCCGTGAGAAGAGCCGTCGCCGGACTTCTGCCCCGGGCTTTCAAACTCGATCCGAGTCATCCTTCCCAGAACCTTTTGGATCAGTTGACCTTGGCTGAGTACTATTTGACGGTGAATATTGATCTATTTTCGCTGGAGAATCGAAAAAATGAGCATATTTCTGTGAAAAATTTGAAGGAAAATCCTGAATTTATTGATTTTTGAATAGGAACTTTGCTTCGAGATGTCTGAAAAAAATGGCTTCAATCAAAATCAAATCAAAATGTTTTATTTCTCACACACAAGTACTAAATTTCACGAAATAGATGTAGGGAGAGTTTGGGAACATATGTGTCGGAACTTGTGGTGATGGAGGGAAGAGGACTCGCGGTCGTGTTAACCCCCCACTTGAGTAAATTGGAATCTGTAAAAAAATTTGAAATCTCACCGAAATTCATGCATTTTTTGATAAAAATGTTGCTGTAAAATTATCAAAAGTAGTAAATTTTTAGATTTTCCCAATTAATCGCTTTAACGGTTAAAGTAGATGTCTTCAAAAAAATTCAAAAAAATATCAAAAAAACTCGTCTTCGTGTCGGGATATTTTTTTAATTTCGGTGATGCTCCTTTGAAATACGGGGAACTAATTTTTTTGTATAAATGCTATGAGATTATTTCAACATGAACCTGCATTTTTTTCTTTTTCGACTTGAAAATTTTTCCTAAAATATCTAAATTTTTTTCTGATTACGAGGAGCTACTTGCAAATGAAAATAAAAAAATATAAGATTTTTTTAGGATTTCATAGTAAGTTCATGAAAAAAATCGAAGTTAAGGGGGCTTAAGATATAAAAAAATAAAGGAAATAGGTACAAATTTTTTTAATTTTTGAGCGACTAGAATCGCTTCAAAGTTATGGGTTCTTGACTATGAAAAAAATAATTCTTTGTTTTTGAATTTTTTTCAGTTTCACTGATTTTTTTCACCAGGTTTTTCAAAGTTCGGGCTAGATGGGGCTTCATAAAAATTAGTTTTTGAATTGACTTATAATTTTTTTCCCCTTTGACAAGGTAAATAAGTACAAAAACCTCTATTTTTGAAAAATTCGAAAAAGTCTGTTGAAAGTTGTATTCTCGCCGGAAAATTATTCAGTTAAAACGGACTATTTTTTTCAGGTTCTGAAGTTCCTGCAAGATAATGGTTACGGCGAAGAAGTGGTCAACGTGGCGATCCATGCGATCGAAACTTTGCCGGCCGAAAACGAAAGTGTGGTACGTTTCAAAGAATTAATAAATTGTCTGTCATTTCCGAAGATTTTTGTTATTTCAATCAATAATTATAACCCCCAAAAAGTGTACTCCATTCGGCTTTAAACTTAGGTATGTGTCAGAATAATAATTATTCAATTTAGAGGAGAAAAAAAAAAAAAACCATTTTTGGACTTTTTTTATAGTTGAAAAAATTCGAAAAATCTTTATTTTCAATATTTTTAGTAGCTCTGGGTAGCTTTCAAAAAGGGAAAAAAAAGTGACGAAATGGTTCAAAAATAAAGAGGCACTTTTTTTATAAGCTTCTGGTCAAAGGGCTCTATTTTTTTTCAAACTTGTCTTCAAGGTAAAAAAATAGCCGTTTTTTTCTATTTTTTTATACTATTTTTTTGACTATCACAAAATTAAAAAAAATAATTTCTGAGCCGGAAAAAAACACGAATTTTTTTCTCATTTCTGAACTTTTTGATGGGTTATTGGATAAATTTCAGCGCCGAATGTCCAATACGCTTTTCAATCACCTGACGGGACGACAAGAATGGTCCAAAGCTCTGCGATTGATCGTCAAAACCAGCATCAAAGGTATTTTCAACAAAGAAAAAATAGATGAAATATGCTCTACATGATTTTTCGAAAGCTTCTAAATATTTTTTTTTTCGTTAAAACATGTGCTTTTCGTACTAAGAAATATAACTGACAGCGAAGTTCTCAGCGAAAAAATTTTTTTAAAGCTTAAAGTTTTTCAAAAAAAAAAACCAAGGCTTCCTGTGAGGATAATTGAAACTCCAAGCGTGATTTTCTGAAAAATCGAATTTTCGGAAAAGTTCTGAATTTTTTTTTTGCCGAACGATGATTTTGATCAAGCAGAGCTTACAAAAAAGTTCTCAGTGAAACAATTTTTTTTGTTAATTTTCCTTTTTTTTTTTTAAATCGAGTTTTCTGTTCCACATAGTTAGATATCAAGTCACGATTTTCCTATTCTCTGAGTCATTTTCCCGTTTTTTCGAATAGTTCATTATTTTTTCATGATAATGAAAATAAGAGCAACACGGCCATTGAAAAAATTGAACAAAAACGAGAAAAAACGAATCTTGAGGTTCCCAACGAAGATCTTCGATCAACGAGCTTCTCGGTCTGATGTTGAGGGCCGACGCCTGGGAAGAAGTCGCCACGATGATCTACGGGCCTTACGAGGACATTGTAGGGCTTTTGGATTTTCGAAGACTTTTTCATTTTTGTTTTTAAAAATTTCGTAAAGCTGACTTTGATAGCTCGAAAAGCCGGAAATAAGACATATTTCACATATTATTCAGTTCACTCAGTTTATCCATGTTGGCTTTGATTGAAAAAAGGTTTTTTTTAATGATATATTCTTCGTATAGATGAACCACATTCCATAAATAGAAAATTATATTCATTTATGCTTCGAAATAGTACTGTTTCTTACTTTGGAACCAATTTTCTTTTTTCCGATGACAGCAAAAAACTTGATAGCTCAAAAAGTTAAAAAAAAATGAACCCCGTTTCAAGTATGATATGAATCTCGGATTAAAAAGATTTATACCATTCTCGACCGTCATCATTTGCTGAAAAGAAAATCAAAAGGGGATAATTTTTCTTACTAGGGAACTACTCGGACTCGGGTAGGCGTTTCGAGTTGAAACTTTGGTGGCTTATAGACCCGGGTAAGAGCACTTGGAAACAAGAGAAATTATCTGCTAAACCCCATAGGCTTCTGAGAAAAAAGCTTTTTGAAAATGAACAGTTTAGGCTTGAAAATTATCAAATTTTTGCTTTTCGGCTCTTTTGGCTGGAAAAGAGTTTTTTAGAGTTTATCATAGCCGGATCATTCGAGGCGATTGTATTAAAATATAAAACAAGGTAGGAAACAGTATTCTGAAAATTTTCAGGCGTTATTTTCACACTTTCCACTAATTTTTTCTCAGTTCTCTACCGGGTTTAGCAGATATTCTCTCTTGTTTTCAGTTATTCTGACTTGGGTCTATAAACCACTAAAGTTTCAACTCGAAACCCGTACCCGAGTCCGAGTGGTTCCCTAGTTAGCAAAAAGTTTTGTACCTCACGGATGAGTTTTTTTATTTTTAGAGAAAATTCCTTTTTCAAAGGAATTTTTCAAGGTTTTAAAGTGTTGTCAAGATTGAGTCAAGCAGCTCACCCCCCTTCTTTTTTTCTGTTTGTTGCATCAAAAAAGACCAAAAAATGTAGAAATATTAATGGATCACCGTCTCTGGAGATATGCGAGAAGGTACTGTTCCAGCGGGGATGGAGTTTGCTGCTTTACATTCTAAATCTGGACAGACTATACGGACCTCTTGAAGACAATTTAGCACTTTGAACTTTTTCAATGTTTTTCTGACGCCATTTTCAAACTCAGCGGTGAGATATGAAGCTCTAGTTTACCACGGCATGAAACTGGAACAAGATTGAGAGAAGCTTGTTACATTTATTCTCAATTTTCAGGTGGAAGACTTCTTGAGAGATGCGGCCAGTCGACAAAATCCATCAGAGAAACGACATCTCTACGAACTGTTGTTCTCGTTTCATGTGGCTCGGCAGGATTATCGCAAAGGTGAGAGAACGGGAAAAAATTCAGATGGATTAATTGAAAAAAAAAGTCAAGCTCAAGCTTAATTCAGTGGGAGAAATCGGCCTTAGGAACTCCAAAGAGGTTCCTATAGGGGCAACCATAGGAGCCCCCCTAAGGGTTCCCTCTAGACACCACTTTACGGACCCCTATAGGGGCCACTAAAACTTGCAAAAGGGGTCACGATAGGGGACATGCTAGTCGATAATTTTTATGAGCTCTAGGCGAAGAAGCATTCCCATGGGGAAAAAACTGAACAAATCAGCGATTTTTGAATGAAGTTGAGAGACCCCTATAGGGTTCACTTGAGCTTTAGGAGCTAAGGAGTCAGTCTCTAAGCCCCTATAAGGACCAACTTAATTTTACCCTCATAGGGACCACTTTTTCGGCCCCTGACCCCTATAGGGACCACTCTTGAATTGCTAAGTAGATATCGCGATAAGTCCAAATTCCAGGAGCTTGCGCCCTGTACGAATTTGCGCGCTACATCGAAGACGCCCCTGAAATGACCTTGGCGCTGCTGAAAAAACGAAGAGATGTCCTTTCTTCGGTCCTCGACGTCCAGGCGGTTCTCAGCATCGAGCCCGAGCCCGGAGAAGTCGTCCTCGACGATCACACCGACACCTCTCTCGTCTTCCCTCTCTGCACTGAGGTTATTGTGGGAAAAGGGTTGAGAGATCCTCAAATGCTTGGAAAAATGCTCAAAAATCAAGTTTTGAGACGTAATTTTGTCTCGAAAAACTACAAGAGCCCCAAAAATTCTGTAAAATGTTTTTACCAGGTCTCTGTGGAGTTGAATCATTCTGAATATTCTCAAAAAAGGTTCAGAATCAATTTTGAGACGTGAATTCGTCCAAAAAGCTACAAGAAACTCAACATTATATTCTTTTTTTCAGGTCTCTTTAAAAAAAAAAAGTTAAAAAAATCCTGGAAAAACAGTTTTGGAGGTCTAATTTAGTCGGAAAAGCTACAGGAAACTTCTATGAATGGAAAAAGTTCTTGGAAATTTTTCCTTTTTCATGACTTTCTATCCTGGCAGTCGTTTTTACTGTGTTAAAAACTATTTCTAGGAGGTTCTAAACTTCAAAAATAATGATTCTATTAGTTTAATCAGAAATATTCATTTATAAATATCACTATTGAGTGACTTCCACTTCTCATTCTAAAAATAGTATTTTCTACCTATTTTCATCGAAAAATGATCAAAAAACGACGTGACAAGTTTCAGGAAGAGAAGAGCTTCAAGCCGAAACAACTGCCGACAGCTCCGGCCCAAGCGCCCAAGCCGGTCGCCCCGCCTCCACGTGCCCAAGCTCCCCAACTCAACAGCAGCTACTCGACGCCGACCCCCGTCGACACTTCCAACAGCAGCAGCTCCAAGGATTGGCTCTCCCCGCCCAAGAAACCGCAGATCTCCTGCTCCTCCAGCGCGAACTCCGACAGCGACGGCTTCGTCCAGTGCAATCATCAGCCGAACTCCGAGAAAGTCGTCCCGCCGCCAGGCAGAAACGAGGAGATGGACGTCGAATCCAGCCCCAGTGGATCTTCTGGAGAGAAGGAGCACGACAACGAGTCGTCGGAAGCTGGCGGGAAGCACACCTCCGTTCTGGGCAGACGCCAGAGAGTCATCGTCATCACTGAGAACATGTGCGTTTAGAACCTCCTGGTCGCGTTTAGAATGGCTCGACGCGCTGCGCACTAATTAAAACTGCGGAGATGAAAGCGATGTAGTTGGCGACATCGCAATAGTGCTGCTATAATGGCAGCTCTCTCGCATTACCGCATTTTTCTCTGTGCAACTCGCTTCTTGGAAATTGCCCTTTTTTATGCGGGATAAACGCGACATCGCTCCAAGAAAAATAAAAGTTCGGCGTGGCGACAAAGCGGTTAATTTGAGAGTTTGTCTCGAAAGCGATGTCGCTAGCTGCTTTGTAGCCGCGACTTGCATTTTGATTGTCGCGACCTCGCATTTCGGAAATTTTCGAATTTTTTTTGAATTCGCGAGGTTTTCTCGCGGTATCGCTTTTCTCTCGCCCCGAACTTGACAGTTATCTTTGGTTAAACAAGAGTAACAGCCGGGAGAAAAGCGATGTCGCTAGCGATACATTGACGATATCGCGGAAGTGGTGCTTTGTAGCCGCGCCCTGCAGTTGGAAATTTCCGAATTTTTTTTTTCATGCGAGATAAATGCGATATCGTTCCAAGGAAAATGCGAGTCCGGCGCGGCAACTAGTCGGTTAATTTGCGAGGTTGCCGAGACGAAAGCGATATCGCTAGCGATACATTGAAGATCTCGCGAAAGTGATGCTTTGTAGCCGCGCATTTCATTTTCTTTGTCGCGACCTCGCATTTCGTGAATTTCTGAGGTATTTTTTGATGCGGGATAACTGCGATATCGCTTCGAAAAGGCGAATTTGGGCCACACCAAAAGGTTTATTCGCTATGTCGTCAATGTCAATGTACCGCCACCGACATCGCTTTCATCTTGCGACGGATCTTGAAAATTTTTTTCTGGATCAATAGTTCAAACTCTAAAGCCGCAGTTTGACACGAATTTGTGTTTTTTATTCTGAATTATTTTGCTTGTAATAGATCTTGAAACTTTGAATGTCAGATGCCGCCTATGGAAAATTTCTCGGTCGAATCCTCAGTTTCAGTCTTCACTTTCAGTGTCCGAGGCGAGTACATCCTCTCCTCGGCGTTGGTGGCCCTTCTGACGGCGCCGACCTGGCAAGGAAACCTCCCAATGATCCCCGAAGACCTTTACAAGGCCTGCGTCGACCATCAGCTCTACGATTTCGCTTTTGATGTTGCGCGGTACCTTATCCAAGAAAGAAAATTTTAAAAATATCATTTCCAGTCACTTTGACCTCTCCATCTACGAGTTGATGTTTGCGGTGACCCGCGAGGCGATCAAACTCGACTCTTTTGGAGACCGGGAAACTGTCGAACTGGCCTCGAATATTTCCGACGGATGGGTCCGAAATAATCGCCGACACTGTGATATGTTCGGCGGAAGGTGAGGAGTTGGGAGAAAATTATATTATTGGGAAAAAAGTAAAACTTGTATAAGAGGAAGAAAATATTCATTTTGAAGTCCTCAAGGTATCTCCACGAAATTTAAAGTAGAGAAAAAAAAGATAACGAACTTTTGGAGAGTCAGAGACAGTTTTTACGATTCTCGGACTTCGAAAATATACAGAAAAAATGTAAATTATTCAAAAATTCTAAGAGTAAGTTGTAATTTGGACTTATCAATCATCTAGACGTTTTCCCCTTGTACTCGTATTTCTCACCTAAAACTAGAAAACCCGCCTAAATTTGACTTTCTAGCTCGTCAACTGTAAATAATCCGAAAACAAGAGATTTTCGGAACCGTTCGTTATTTTAATTTTCCTTGTAGAATCAAAAAAAGTGAAATCTGAAAAACTAGTCAATATTTTAAACATATTCTCTGGAAAAGTTGGGTTTTTTAGTGTGATTTTCAAAATTTTTAAGAGATTCGCTAAAAATTTGAACCCTCCGTTCGCGAATTTTTTTTTATTCCGAGAATTCGCGCTCCACCGAGAATGAAGCCTGCAACCGATACTTGGAACTTTTGAACTTTATTTCTTTGAAAAAACATTTTCCCGCTGGTGGAAAGTGTTCAGGGAGTAAATGCGCGAATATTGAGAAAACTTCGAACTTTGGAGTACCATAAAAAATTAATTGAAAAAAGTTTAATAAACATTTTTTCGTCTCGAAAGTTCTCCGAAAAAAGGGTATGATTTCAGTGTCGACCACTGGGCGATCGTCCGCGGGATTTTGGCGGCGGCCCGAGCCAAATGGCCGGCCGATTCGAGACCCCTCCGAGGCTCCACCAACGCTTTCCTCTCACATCAACTCGAAGCGCCCTGTTGGCTTCATTTCGAATATTTGGTAACTTTTGGCGATTTTTTCGGCTTACAATGATGATCAATTCGGCAAGCACTTCAGGATCTCTAACGCTAAAAAAACTGCTTTTTCATTTTTTGGCGCGAAATGAAATTCTCTGCTTTATGGATTTCGTTCTCAGTCGTTTTAGGATCAAAATTGAGGAACTAAAATCTCAATTTTACCTTCAAAAGTCGAAAAAGTGTATCAGTTATTTCATCAAAAAGTGTATCAGTTATTTCATCTCACTTCAACACAAATATGTGCAGAATACAGAATAAAAAGTGTTTCTAAGAGAAGGTGTATAGTAGAAATGAACGATGTCTTTCAGAAACACGACGCCAACGACTATCTCCGATGCCTCGTCGACTACGATCACTTGTTCACGGCGCTTCAAGTGATCCTCGAAGTGATCGACGAAGAAATCGCCAAGGTCTCCTTGAAGAGAAGCATCCAGAAGTTCATCCAAACGGTTTCCAGGCACGATCCGCCGAATCGAAGACCTGGCTGCCCTACGGCGTCATCGACGAAGTCCTCAGGCTCACTGCCGGCTCCGCCCAAAAACCCTTCCGGACCAAACATGAGGAGCAAAACGCGGCTGACATTGCCAAGGTTGGGAGAAGAGAAAAACAAGAATTCAGGGATTTTTTACCTTAAAATTGAGATTCAATGTCGTAGGAGCATTGTCTTAGATTTTTTTTAATGAACAGGACCTTTCTCAGGTTTTTTAAATTTTTGGCTTTTTTTAAAGAACGACTGAAGGAAAAGTCAAGGGAAATTCTTGTGATTTTTTTAAATTAAATTTTTTTCAAGTTTTTCTTGAACGATTCTCCTCGGTGTACGAAAAAATTCCAGGGACTCTTTTTAAGAACAAAAAAATTGACGAAAAGTTTGATAAAATTATATAATCTGATTTTTAATTCTCAGATTTTTTTAGTGAATTTTTTTGGAGTTTCCAATGAGAAAGAACTGTTAAAAAAACTTGAAAAAAATAAGGTTTTTTCAAAATTCAGGAGGCTTCATTCAATTATTTGTATCACTAACGCCTAGAATTGGAGAAAAGATTCCAAAAAAAATTGAATTTTCGAGAATCTTTAGTTCTGTCCGAAAAGTGCTAGATATTACTTTACAAAAATTCAGTTTTATTTGAATTTTCAGCAACTTTTCTTCGATTTTTTTCAGGAATGATAGTTGCTTTGTGAAAATGTTTCTGAAAATAAAAATTCAATCAAAATTTTGTCGAATAGCGAAAAATCACGTTCATAGATGAGTCAATGATACGTTGAAATTTCAATTGAACTGAAATTTTTTTCAGAAATTTTTCCTATTTTCAGCAAAAAAATCGGATTTGTGAAACTTCCTCATTGAATAAATCTTGAAAAAAATGCACTTGATAATAACTTTTTTTAAAGACCAATCAATAATCTAATAATTTTTCAGTTGCGCCAATTCGCCAACGAAAAGCTCAATTCCTACTTTTCCCGTGTCAAAAACCACGAAAAAGCCTACCAAATGAGCTGCAATTTTTTCAATGATCGCTAAAAAAAAATGACTGTTTTCTATCAATTTTTGTTGAGTTTTACCGTTATTAGGCATCATTTTTGTTGTTGTTTTATATGAGTCGAAAACCTTGATTCCTGCCCTTCGATCCTCACTCAACTCAATAAATCAATCGCTCATGTTAACCATATCTCTCTCTAATTTCACATCCCTTGTAGCTATTTTATGACCTTTTTTTTCAAAAACGATGCGGTGTACACGTCTGATGGTATATCTTTCAAAAAGCGACGAATTTCGACGGTCCTGCCACTTTTTTGTTGGATTTTTATTCATTTTTGCTCCACTGCCCTTCAATTTTGTTCCATCTTTTCCGGTCCCAATGATTATTTATTTCGATTTTCACACATAAAGACGCTCTGAATGAAATTATTGATTTTCTGCGTCTTTTTTGACGTATTTCGAAGCATTGAGCCTTGTTTCTTATACCTGGTGATTATTAGATAATCAGAACTCATCTTGGTTGAAATTTTAATTTGAAGTTTTTCAGAGCTGAAAAGGCTTCAATTAGAATATATTCCATTCGTCCCATCTTTAAGTAGCCTGCGCCCTCTTCTCTCTCACCTACAGAGGAGAGAGCAGAGAAATGAGAGGTCATAGTGACGAATGGAGTATAATTCGAAAAATTAAAAAAAACTATTTTTTCATATTTTCCCTTCAACTCTAGCAAATGCGCTCTACCGAAAAGAGGCGTGGCCAGCCAATTAGTGACTAAGTTCGCCAGAGCGCGTTTTCCCTTATTATGAGCTCAACCGTTTAATGATTTTTTTTTTCGATCTTCAGAAATATATATTTCCAAAGAAACGATAAAATCATCGATATCGGCAAAAAAAGATCCTTTTTCGGTTTTTTTTTTATTTTTCAATGAAAATTTTAAATATTTACCTTTTCATCGGAGATTTCATGAAGTGAAAACTTATTTGCCGCATTCGGAATGGTTCGACGCGTCGCGGTTTCAAATTAAAATTTTCAAAGTTCGCAAGTCGTTTTCGGTCGGTTGCACTTTATGAAACTAATATTTGTGGCTGTGAAGCGTCGAGCCATTCTCCATGCGACCACTTTTTAACTTTTTTTCTTTGAGTTGAGCCTTGATTTTCATTTTATATGCAATTTATCATAGAAAGTAAAATTGGATGGTTGATGTCGTCACGCTCTCATCAGACTCTGAAGATGAACTTGTCGATTTCAAAAAAACTCCGAAAAAGTTGAAAGTTTGTTTTTTTCCTGATACAATATCCTTGCTGAGGTTTTTCAAGGCGATTTTGTACTACAAGAACTAAAATTCTTTCGAAAATGGCTTTTCGTCTCAAGACCCGGAAATAGGCCATGCTCCTTTAAACCTCGGCTAGGAATCTTCGGACAGGTTATTCAGAAAAAATGTCTTTTTCAGAGACTCTCCAAGGGATCGAAAAGCTCAAGTCCGAAAAAGTCGATAAATATTGAAGGGGTCCCCAAATCTTTTTCCTCGGATTCGAAAACGAGGTTTTTTTTTAAAAGGAATAATATAAAAAAATAAAAATTATTGTTAAAAATGTGTTTTTTTATGATTTTCTACGTCTTCAAATTGCTTAAGAGCGCGAGAATGGTCCCTATAGGGAAAAAACGAAGAAGTGGTCCCTAGAGGGCTAAAATTCAGGTGTTCCCTACAGGGAATTAAATTCTGACCCACGAGCTCCTAAAGCTTAAGTGGTTCAGAACAAAAATTGACAAATGCTACCCTAGAGTGACCACTAAAAGAACCCCCTAGCCATTTTTTGCAAGCTTTAGTGTCCCCTGTAGGGAAGGTGAAGTGGTCCCTTAAGGGGAAACTTCAAGGGACCCTAAAGTTGCCCCTATAGGAATAACTCTGAAGTTCTTAAGTGCATCAGACTCTTTTGGTTTTGGATGTTTTCAAGTCAAAAACTGAAAAAAAAGCATTTTGAAGAAACTTGAAAATCATGAAAAAAAGAAAAATAAAATAATATTTTGCAGATTTTCATTCGGCGTCTGCGGAGACGACAGCTTTCTGGACATTCCTACAACTTCCAAATGGAACTTTTCTCCGAACAAATCGGATAAAAATGAGGAAAATATCAGGGAATCCGATTCCCCGGACCTCTTCGCCAAACCTCCTTTGGACTATAAAAGTCCAAATAAGGTTTTTTTTTTTGAGATTTTTGGGTTTTTGAGAGTAAAATGAAGTCGGAATGGTGGATAATGGCCACTAAAAGGGAGAGGCTCAGAAAAGGCTGCAAAAAGGCTGCAGAAAGGCAACAAAATAGGAGCAAAAAGGCTGAAAAATTGGTCCCTTTATCGAGCCTCCCATTTTTCTGAGATTTTAAAAGCTCAAGAAATGGTGGAAAAAGGGAAAGGTAGCACAAAAAGGTGCATAAGGGCTGAGAAAATGGCCCAAAAAGGCAGCAAAAAAGGAAAATTTATATGAAGCCTTTTCCGACTTTTCCTATGGTTGAAAAATCAGAAATTTTTCTTGTTTTTGACCTTATTTTGATTTTTCAAAACATTTCCATCATTTTCAAGCCAGAAAAAAATCTGAAAAAAATATTTTTTCAACTTTCTTGAGCTCCATTTTTCTATCAAATCGATAAGAAATGTCATTTTGAAGTTTTGAAAAAAATTCAAAAAAATTTTGAGAATACCTTGAAATTTTTCAAGCTTTATTATAATAAAAAAATGAAAGAAAATATAAAATTTTGATTTGAAAAAAAGAAAAATTTTTGAAAAAAATGACGCGAAACGTGTTTTTACGAGTAAAATGACGTTTTGTTTTTCCGACCATTTGTTTATTTATTTTTTTCTCCGATATAATTTTTTTCAAGTAAAATTCTTATAAATATAATGAAAATGGTAGTTTTTTTAAGAAAAAGAATTATCGAAAATCGGCTTTTGCTCTCATATAAAAAAATTTTATCCTATTTTTTTCTAATCCACAGATTTTTTTGAATTTTTTTCAGTTTTTTAAATTTTTCAGCTTGATCTGCACATAAAAAAACCGATTTTTCCATTTTTTTCAAGCAATTTTTTTGGCGAGAATTGTAGAAAGGTTTCAATACAGTTTTTGAAATATACAAGATTATGAAAAAAATTTCGGGATACAAAATATAAGAAAAATGGAAAAAAATCGAGCTAAAATTGACATTTTATATTTTTTTCGGATTTTTCAAGGCTATCGAAACTTTTTGAAAGCCTTTTTTTACAGGTAAAATTCGATTTTTAAGTCATTAAAGTTCCATTTTTTTAATCATAAAGATTTTTCAAAACTTTTTAAAGACTTCTTAGAACTTTTTCTTCTAAATGCTCTACTTGATAAAATTAATTCTATATCCCTTTTTCAGAAAATCTCCCCGTTGGCAAACCCTCCAATGCCAAAAAATAGAAAACGATCTTTTTCGGCTATTTTGCCATCAGAAGCGGAAAAATCATCAAAATCCGGGAAAAATCTGACGAAATCCAGTGAGAAAAATTGACGAGTTCGCCTTGACCAGCAGCGATGATGAGGTTTGATTTTATAATATTTATTGAGAATTTTTCGAACATTTAGAGGGAAAAATTCAGGTAATCTCATTTTTTTCTGTAGAAAGTGTGAATAAGGTTTTTCCAAAAAAAGACAATTTTTTTGTAAAAGATTTTTGAATTTTTCTTCCTGAAATTCTTTATTTATTTAACTTAAAAAAATTTATTGATAAATTTACATAGTAAATTATTGGAAAGCATTTCATAAGGCCTATTTTTCAGAAGAATATCTTTTTTTGGCATTTTTTTGGAGAATTGAGTGAAAAAAACTTTCGAAAAAAATTTTCATTTTTTTCCTTCCAAAACGACCATTAAAAATTTTTTTCAAAGCTATTTTTTTGGAAATATTTCTTTTTTTGGAACTTCTATAAAAATTCCTTTGTTTTTTTAACTTTTTCGAAAAGAATATTTTTTTGATAAATTTCCACTGAAATAAGTGTTTTTGGAAAATAATTTTTTTCAGTAGAAAAAGGCTTTTTAAAGCTTTACTGGTGATTTCATTCAAGAAAGCTTTATTTTTTTTTGTCATTTTCAATTTTATTGCATCGAGCTGGATAAGAAGATTCTAAAAACCGACTAGAAATAGAGAAAAAGACAAAAATTCCAGAAAAAGGATGATTTGGCCCTCCGCGCATTGATAAGTCCTAATAAAAAACGAACAAAACGAGGGGAAAAGGTACGTTTTTCTTAATTTTGATCCTGAAATATGCTTCGATTTCAGAAAAATTTGATTCAAAATGAGTTTTTCGGCGTTTATTGTCTGATCAGCCGCAGTCCCAGACCATGTTTTAAGGTACCTTTTTTTGGATTCTACGAAAAATCTTGCTTCAAAATGAAGAAAAGGTTAATGAAATCGATAAAATACTGATTTTTGTGGTCAATGAATAAAAAATTGAGCATAGAGTCAATTTGCTGTTTCAAAAAATTTTTTTTTTTTTTTTTTCATTAACTTTTCAGTGGGCAAGGCATTTCGCCAAAAATGGTCAAAATCTCAATTTAATATATTTCGATTTGAGGTCAAATTAAAAAAAGGTTGAAATAAGATTTATTGAAAAAAAAAACACTAAATCTCCTATTTTGAGCCGCAAATATTAGGTTTTTCGAAACCTAAAACCTACAATAGAGATTATATTTTTGACGGATTTTGAAAGGATCAGTGGGCTGTTCGAGAAACGGGTATTGAAATTGATAAATGGCTCATTTTCAGTTTACTGTTTCAGAAGCCATTCTAGAGGAAAAAAATTCTTTGGTCAATGTTTCTGTAGGTGACCGTTTTTTTCAAACAAAAAAATAAAAATTCCGTTTTTCCTTTGAAAAATTGTTGTCCAGTCTCAGTTATAGGGTATTTTTTTCGATTTTTTTGGATCAATTTAAAAAAATATTGCATAAAAGTTCGATTTTTCCGAGCAAAGGGACTGCAAATTGATGAAATGCTCATTTTTTTGATCGAATAATGATTTTTAAACATACTTACTGTTTCAAAAATCACTCGAAAAAAATAAGTAATCAGTTTTATCAAAGTTACGTAAGGAATGCTCATTTGTGTACACTTTTCCGGCCATCTGATCCCTTTTTTTTTTGAAAATGGTGTTCCAGACCCTGTTCTAGGGTATCTCTTTTGATTTTTCGGACAAATTTCGAAAAAATATTGCATAAAAGTTCGATTTTTCCGAGCGAAAGGACTGGAAATTGATGAAATTTTCATTTTTGAAATCATAAAGTGGTGATTCGAGTTATTAGTTTAAATAGTTTCAAAAATTACTGAAAACAAAAAATGGTTTCATCAACGTTATAGTAGAAAAAGAGTACACAATTCCGGTTATTTTGGCCTTTTTTTGAAAGATCTGATCCAGGTCAGGCCATGTTTCGAAGTACCTTTTTGATTTTAAATCTTTCCGAAAAGTCTTGCTTTAAATAAAAAAAAATATAACTAAATTTTCCAAGAAATCGATTGAAATATTCATTTTGAGGTCAAATATCAAATTAAACACATATTTACTGTTTATAAAATCACTCAAATAAAAAAATATTCGCTTGAGCAACATTTTTAGTTAACCTCATTTTTTTGCACACTATTTCAGTTATTTTTGGCCTGTTTTTCTTGCAATTTGTGATTTTTTTGAGCTGTATGAAGTTCTGTCTCTTGAAAAAAAGGTCCATTTCAAAAATTCTATTAATTTTTTTATGAAGTTTTAAAGAGATTTCTATTATAATTTGCAACAAAAAAAGTGTTTCGAAGCATTTTTGAGGGTTATATAATCAGGATTCCTGATTCGAAGACTCATTAATAGTTTGTAGAATCGGTGTTATATTGGCTATACGGTTGATCCGAATAGGAGAATCATGCAACACAATGGAGGAAGAGAGAAAGGAGGCGCCAAGAAAACGGACAATCGAGGCCCGTGGTTCGTTTCACCTTTTTCAGCCCGAAATTCAATTTTAAAACGTGGAAAAATGTTCAGAGCAGTGCTTCTTGTAGAAAATGGTGTTAGAAATAATATTCAAAAAAAAATCACCTATTTCCGGGAAATTGGTGAGAAATGAGTGATTACTGTTTCAAGTTTTGTTCAAAAACACCTTTGTCCTTTCTTATTAGTGACCCTATTAAATTCAAAAATCTAGAATCGATTTTTTTTTTTTTCTTTAGTTTTTTTAAGTTCTCTTATTTTTCAGAGGATTTGCGATTTTTTTGAGAAGCGAATTAGGCGGAAAAAAATCGGGCGATTCCGGCCTTTTTCCTTTTTTTCAGAGAAAAAAATCTGAAAATGGCAAAAATTTCGGAGGAAATATATTATGAGCGAACAAAGATCGGAAATACCTTCGATAGAAAAAAAATCGAAAATTACCTACTAACAAAAAAATTGATGGGAAATAAGGGATTACTGTTTCAAATTTCGTTCAAAGTTGTCTTTTCTTTTTTTCAATGCTTTCATTTTTCAGCACGTTCTAAATATCATTTTTTTATGATCCCCACATTTTTTTCATGATTTTTCAAGATTTTTTTGAGATAAAAATAAAAAAAGCAGTTTGGAAACACCTTCGATAGAAAAAAATGAAAAAAATTACCTATTAACAAAAAAATTAATGAAAAAAATGAGTGATTACTGTTTCAAGTTGTCTTTACTTTTTTTCATTCAATGCGTTCATAAGGCTGGGAATTCTGAGTACTATTATTTTTTTCTGAAGGTTTCATTATCCTCATATTCTTTGACGTTTAAATTCTTAGGTTCTTTCTATCGATTACTTCGGAAACGTCTTCGATAGAAAAAAATTCAATTAAAATTCAAAATTACTCATTTTCGTGAAATTGGTGAAAAAAATGAGTGATTCCTGTTTCAATTTCCGTTCAAAAATGTCTTTTCTCAATTTTATCAATGCGTCCGGTGATATAAAAGCCTAATGTGATTTTTTTTTTTGACGTTTTCGAATTCTCCCCTTTTATTGATTCGATTTTAAAAAATGAAATTTGAAAAATTTTTAACAGCAGTTTTTTTTTTGAAATACTCTTCATAACTGTACGCATTCTGAAAAAAATAAACTTGGAAAATATAAAAAAATATTCATCATTTCTAACGGAGTAGATATTATTAAAATCACGTCCAAAATTATCTATGAATAATTTTAAAGAAACCGGAATCTTATCTGAAAAACCATTTTTTGGAGATTTTCCAAAAAAAGTTTTCTGTAAATTTGCTCATTTTTGAAGTTGCGAAATGAATGCTTCCAGCCTTATTTTGTGTAAAATTTATAGTCCAGCGAAGATTTTTTGAGAACAATTACAGAATTTTTCCAGAAACTCCATATTTTCCCAGCATATTTTTCTGAAAATCAAATATCTTCGAAAAAAAGAAAAATGTTCGCATTTTAAAGGGACATGGTCTGTGTGGTGCACGGGTTCCCGAATTCGGTGGCGGCCCTTCGATTTGAATGGGCCTGGCAGAATCCCAACGTTTCCAAGGTTCATTTTTCGAGGCTTTGCGGAAGTTTTTATCTAAAATAAACAGTGAGAATGAAGAAAATTCCAGTAAAATTTATATTTTTTTGATTTTTATCGAAGATTATTCGAGTTTTTTTTTGTACCTGTTGTATTTTTTCTACATTTTTAACTCAAAAGATGCTGAAAAAAAAAATTCGACTTTTCTGTAGCTTATTCCCAAGCTTTTTGAAAATTGAGGGTTTGAAAAAAAAGGATATTTTGGCAAGAAAAGCAAGTTTAGAGTCGATTTTATCCGAATTTTTGTGTTTAATGACAAAAACATTATTTCATCTAAAAAAATTGACTTTAAATAACCGAATTTTTGACTAGAAAAAAAATTTTTTTGAAGGTAAAAGTTTGCCAAAAAAAGCCGCGATTCCTTCATTTTAAAGCTTCAAATTCGATTTATAACATTAATTTTTGTTTACTTCAGAACATTTCGGATTATTTTCTCAATTTCGAACCGAAACGTTTGGAAAAAAACCATTTAAAAAAATGATGAAGAAAGTTATTTTTGAACTTTCAATTATTCATTTTTTTACTGCCATTCAAAAATAAGAGTGAGAGAAAATATAGATTCATAAACATATATTTTCAACTTGAAACCGCAAAACTCCATTCCTTCAGAATATTTTTCCAGGTCATCCGACATCATGAGCTGAAAAAGGGAAGAAAAGAAACGCCCTTTGCATTTCAGTCAGTTATTTAAAACCATTTTTGACTCAATTTCTCATTTTAAGACTTCGAATCGCCTGTTGTTTGATCAATAGCAAGCCGTTCTCGCGATTCGCCTTGACCTTTCGGTGGCTGGAATTGGTAATATAATGAAAGATCTTAGCTTTTCCTTTCCTGGCGGCTCCTTCTTTTCATCCAGAACGCAGAACGAAGTCCAAGAGCCAAACAGATTCATTTCGAAACAATAAAAGGGGCTGAGTTATTAGAAAAGTAGAGAGTCCACAGAACTGATCTTGCCGCGTCCTGGATGGCTTTGATAGGTGGTGACGGCTGAAAGCTTTACAGTTAGAACATTTAAAATCACTGCGTGGTATATAGTCTGTTCAGATTTTAAATTTCAAGTCCTCGCTCAAGCTCCGCCCCTAATGGCGCGATGAACCAATCAGCACTGGGGAATCGAGAGGTAGATACAAGTAGGTACCGGGTAGCAACTCCAGTCAATCGGCGAATCGTAATCGGTGGTCATTTGTATGCGACCGGGTACTATCTCTATGGTACCTGGATAGTACCTGATCGGTATTTGGATGCTACCGGGTAGGTACCTGAAATTCGCGGTTGCTACTGGCTGGCACATCGGTCGTTTATATACCATCAGTGTTTTTTTCACCTTCCCAAGCCTTCCAGGGTCTTATTGGATAAAGCTGACACAAAAAATAACGACTCGGGAAGCAATTCCAGACTTTCCGGTAGCAGTCACGAATGTCAGGTAGCTACCCGGTAGCTATTTGCATCGACCTCCGACCCAGGTACCATAGAGATAGTACTTGGTCGCATACAAACAACCACCGATTACCATACGCCGATTGACTTTTTCAAAAGTTGCTACCCGGTAGCTATTTGTATCGACTTATCGATTCATCTTTGAGAGAGCGAGCCATCCACAGAGCGTTTCCGAATGACGTCATTCTACTTGACATTCAAAACCTGAACGGACTATAGTCCATTTTTCCCTACTTGAAGGGTGAAGGAGGCAGGGCAAGGGGCGGGACGCGTAGCGTGTGCGTATGCGGTTCTTTGCAAGAGTTTAATTCAATCGCCGCCGACTTTTCAAAAAGTTCGGCAACCGCTCTTTTTCTATATGTTCTACTATTTTTGATACACACATGAATTAATTGAAACAGGAGTGAAAATACCGAAAAACGGGCTTTCCAAATAGTCGCTGCCGGTTGAACTGAACGCGTGCCAAGAACCGCTTACGCACACGCTACGCGTCCGGCCTCTCTCGCCTTTCAAGTCGGGTGAGGGATTGTGCAGAAGCGGAGAGGGAGAATAAAAGTTAGAACAAAATTTACCTTTTCGGCAGTGACGGGCGTTGAGGTCTGCTTGCCGCTCCTTGATCCTGTTCAGGAATGGTGCCCAGGCAGATGGGCTTCTGAGGTCCTTCCGAGGATGGCGTTTTCTTCTCGAGCTCTGAGGGCAGAAGCGCTATTTCTGGAAGTCACTATGATGACCATCGAAAAAGCGTGCAGAATCGCGGTCGAAACATCGCTCGCAAATCGACGCAAAAACGTCCTTCTCCTGACAGCCGAAAAACACCAAAGCATCCGGAAAAAGAAGTTCGAATTAATAGACCTAACGACGGTGATGACGGCTCTAAAAGACAAAAATGGTCACTTGAAAACTTCGCGCAAAGAAATGGAAGACCTCACAGTTGACTACTACACAAGGCTCTTCCAAAGCAGCGTAGCAGTACCAAGATCAGCGACTCCACCAGCAGAGGAAGAACCTCCGATCATCGAAGAAGAAGTCGCTCACGCTATCCGAAGGTTGAAGAATGGAACGGCGGCCGGCCCCGATAACATCTCGACAGAAATCCTCAAATCCGGAGGCGACGCCCTGAACCGCCTGCTCGCCAAACGCTTCTCCACCTATCTGAAAAACAACGAGATCCCGGAGCAATGGAAGGTCTCAAAAACCATCTTGATCCCCAAAAAAGGCGACCTAACCGACCTGAACAACTTCCGACCAATATCACTATTATCGGTCGTCTACAAGTTGTTTACCAAGATCATCGTCAACCGCCTAGAAAAGAAGCTCGACGACTTCCAACCACCGTCACAAGCCGGGTTCCGGCGGAACTTCTGCTGCCTAGATCACATCCACACCTTGACTCAGGTTGTGGAGCGTCATCGAGAATACCACCTCCCCCTGGCATTGGCTTTTGTAGACTACCGGAAAGCCTTTGACAGCGTCGAGATCAACGCCATGCTGAACTCGCTCGTCGCCGCAGGAATCCCCACGAAGTATATCGACCTCATCGAAAAGTGCAACGAGGGAACGTCGACTACGATCCAACTGTTCAATAAAAAACTCACGATCCCCATCGGGAAAGGCGTTCGACAAGGAGACACAATCTCTCCGAAGCTCTTCTCCACAGCCCTAGAAGATGCAATGCGTCAACTCGGCTGGGACACCAACCGAGACTGGGAAGATGGAAACGTTATCAAAGGCATCAACATCGACGGCAAGATCTTAACAAATCTTCGCTTCGCCGACGACATTGTCCTCTTCGCCAACAACACCTCCGACCTGTCATCCATGCTCAACGATCTAGACGCCGTCGGAAAGAAGATCGGACTCCAGATGAACGAGAAGAAAACGCAGTGGATGAGGAACCGCTTCTGCGACCAAGGCAACGTCACCCTCGAAGGACGAGACCTGCTTGAAGTCAACTCCTACGTATATCTCGGCCGAGAAGTCAACATGACGAACGATTTAAAACCAGAGATAGCAAGACGCCGACGAGCTGGATGGGCCGCGTTTAACTCCATAAAAGAAGTTACCAACCAGCTGAAAGACCCAAAACTGCGAGCGCATATCTTCGAAGCATCCGTCATCCCCGCCATCTCCTACGCGACTGAAGTTTGGCCTGACACGAAGAACACCACGACCGCCCTACGAACATCTTACCGCGCATTGGAACGTGCGCTCCTCGGTACCACTCGCTTCGAACAGTGGAAAAAAGAACAGACGAGCACAGACCTCCGTCAGCGGTCCCAAATCCAGGACCTCGAAGAGCACATTCAACGCGGGAAGCATCGCTGGGGAGGCCACGTCATTCGCAGACAAGATGACCGCTGGTCGACGAGAACGACCCACTGGATCCCGAGAAACATCAAGCGCCCACTCGGGCGCCCACCGACCAGATGGACGGACTACTTTCGCAAGAACATCAGTCAACCAGGCCGCCACTGGATGACCGTTGCGCAAGACCGGGCCGCCTGGAGAACGTGTGGTCCACGCTGAGAACATCGCCAGCGAAGATGGACCATCAAAGTATCAAAGTAAGTAACTATGATGACGAGGGTGAATTCTTTACCCTCTGTCCACCGTAGAAACGAAGAAGTCGCGGTCCCGGAGTTCTTGATTCGCCAGAAAACGGATGCGATCGCCGTCGTTGATGAAACTTGTTCCATTGACCAAATGGAGGGTCTAGACTTCGTAGAAAGCCCATGGAAAGTTAGGTCTTGGTCAGGAGCTCATGCGTTTCGCAGGCTGCCCGAGTAGAATCGGTCAGAGAGGACTCGTGATGGCCGGGTGGTTGCGGAAATTCAAAGTTCCGGTGCTCCTCATTTCAGATTCCGGTGCTGAACTTTTGTTAGTTTCGCCGGAGGCTTCGGTAGATCTGGCAAGCTCTGGGAGTTTAGAACTCTGGGTCCAACTGAGCTTGGCAAAACTGCGGGCAAGAACTCGATAAATGTTATCGGCTTCTGGTGGTGATCTGAACTGCCAGTGACTTCCCGTGAAGGTTTTGCAGACTAGCTCGACGCTACTCTTTGTGGTGCCGATGATCGTTGCTAGCCGTGGGGAATCTTCCGGCGAAGTTGGCGACACATCACGACCAGCTTGAATCTGCTAGGAGTGGCTTGCTGCCTCTCGATGTCGAAAATCCGACCTTTTTTCATTATCGGGTGCGGATGAAGATTGGTGACCAAATAAGGTCGCCTTTCATCAGATCGGCTCTGTCGAAGCCGCCGGAATTCAGTTTATCACGGGAGTAACAGGTGAGGCGATCTGTAGCCGAGACTTCTGGATTGGCTGGGACGAGACACCAGTAGGGAGCCAGTTTTAGTGACGAAGTGGTAGATGGTTGTTGTTGTGACGATGTTTTCTAGAGTAAGTTTCCAGTTGCGTCTCTCAGAAGCGGGATTGGCTGGAGAATAGATCCAATCGCTCAAAAAGGCGTCGCTCAGTGTGTAGAACTGAAGTTCTTGGTCGGGTCGTTCAGCGACTTATAGTCATAGTCAGAGAGGGTTTGCCAGGGATCGTCGGCTCGGAGCGGTGGTCCCAAAAAGAGAAGAAAGTTTTTTTTTGAACTGTACTCATTCCTTGGTGGACAGCCCATGGTGCCATTCTCATCATCAAGTTCTTTGAACTTCTGCACGGTTGCAGAGGGTTTGGTCTGGAAGCGGTTCCGAGCGGAATTCGCGCCATAACCCTTTTTGACTGGTTTCTCGTCTTCTCCCAGTAGCTCCGGATGGATGCGTTTGGGATCATAATCGTTTGAAACGAACAAATTTCCTTTGAAGACGGACTTTTTTCATCGTGAGGTACTTCCGCTCGCATTCCGTCACCTAAGCCCGATGGCGCTTGTTGAGGAAGGGCTGGGTTTCGGAGTTGTGCTCCTGGATCTCCCTGATCTCCCTTTCGACCTTCTGACCTCAGTGATTTGGTGCGTCATCACCAGCTCGCGGGCCTACTTAAGGTTCTTAACGTAGAAGAGTTTTGCTGCGTCGTTGTTAAAAGTCCTTTAGAGTGAAACAGGCTGGGATAAGTCTTGGGGCACAGCGGACGCCCGAAGTTGAAAATTTCTGTAATTCGAAATTTGTCTAAAGTCGCAAACGACACGATGAACAACGCGGTTGGGAAAAAAACGAGAGACAAGGACAAAGCGAGGCAAGACAAACTTTGACTTTCTCTTTTTGAGTGATTCAGGGCCTGTGGACCGGCCGGCTGAAGTTTTTGTGGGTCTATCACCCTTTTTAGTGGAAAAGACTTCATATGGCCGCATGAAGCTCTAAATTTGGTACAATACGGGCACAAAACTGAGCGAAAGTTTGATCAGGATTTTTTGTGATGTCTCGGGATGATGCCTATTGATAGAAATAAACGGTGGCGGTGCTTGGCAAAAAATGAAGTGAAGAGAAAAAAATGTATGATTCTAAGCAGGGCGCAGTTGCTTGGAAGCGGATGGAATGATGCTTCTACAACAAGAATGAGTTTTCCATTTGCGGAGAGTACTGTATGCGGATATGCGCATTGCGTGCATACACTTTCGTTGCGTGACGTCACCAGGTCGTACATCTCCGGGTTTTTGCTTCCGAGTTTTTTTGAATATTTTTTTTTGCTTTCTTTCAAGATTTGCATTTTCCTCGATGATATTTGCACGATAAAAAAAACAGTATCAAAAAAATGGTAAAAAAAAACTCGGAAACGTACGACTCGGTGACGTCACGCAACGAAAGTGTAAACACGCAATGCGCATATTCGCATACAGTACTCTCCGCAAATGCTCGCTCTTGTCATAGCACCGGAATGATCTCCAGAGGTCTGCGGGGTGCAGCAGTTCCCAGATGGACGGAACCATGAAGCTACCAGTGAAAGATCTGAGCTCGTGCGAGCCTGATCCTTCCCTGGTGGCTTCTTCTTCTGGTGCAGAACACAGAACGGAATCCAGAAGTCAAGTAGATTCATTCCAAAATAATGAAAGTTACAGTTACAAAGTTATGAAAGTGGAGGGAGAGTTACAGTTAGATCGTTTAAAATAACTGAGTAGAAGGTGGTAAGAGATTGTGCAAAAGCGGAGGCTCAGAGAGGGGGAGGGGGAGTTGAGGCTTTTACCGGTCGCTTCTGGTGACGCGGCGAGCGGTATTAGAATGCTTTTAGCGTGGGTGCTTTTAGACGCTTTGATAAGGGGTTTCAACGACGTTTTTTCTAGGACCCGTCGAGATCAAGAGACTATTACTTACAATAATTTGAAAGCCTCCCTTAGAGCAGTTAGGGGACAAAGTAGGGCTCTAGAAGGGGAAAATATAGATCGTTCCTTTAGTAACTTTGGTCTGACCCCTAACGTAAGCATACAAAACTCAAGTGACCCCTATATTAGTCTCTCAAGCTTTTGTCCGAAATTTAAAATTGTTCAGAATCTTGGATCTAAGCTGGACCCTATAGGGGAACCTCCGAAGGATCCTATGTTTGCTCCAACCCCTCCCCCCCTCCCCCCATTTTCCCAAATAGGAAGTTATTATGATTTAGAAGGAAGAAATCCCGTTCCCTGAAGAAAATAAACCGCCGCCGCACGTTGGAACGAGTTACGGGAAGGTCGAAAAGCAATTTAGCCTCGTTCCCGAAGATTCCGAGGGTTATGAAGAAGCTGGAGAATGTCGTTTGTGTGGAAAGGAGTTCGCCCGGGTAGGTTATTTATTTAAAAAAAATTGAGCAAGTTTGATAAAAATTGAACTCGAAGCAACTAACATGCTTTTTTCTAATGTATAGTTTATTTAAAAGGCCTTTTTAGTGCCGAGAATAAAGACCTCTTTTATGTTATCCAACTAAAGGAATGAAAAAAAAATTTGGTTTTTACAAGAAAAAAACTGAAAAGTTGAAATTTTTGAACTTTTTCACCATGGAGCGCAAGTGTCGTCGGAAAGTCTACGAAACCGTTTCGTTTCGTTTTTTTAGTTTTTAAATTCAGCAGTTTTGTTTTTTTGATTATTGAAAAGAAATTTTCTTTGTTTTACTTCTAATTTGCGAAGAATTAGGATATTCGGACTTTGAAAGTCTATTTTCGGATGATAAGCTTTGATAACGTCTTTGATTCTGCATTCAGCTTTAATTCTGTGTTTTTTGCTATATTTTTCGCTTCTTATCAGGAATTTTCGCTAGTTTGGCAATTGAGATTACAGAATTCTTGTAGAGTGATGTGATTATTAGTTGTTTAGAAAATCCTAAAACTTTTCGAGTAATTCATGGAAAAATAAGGCCGTTTTGAATATACTATTTTGTTTCAGTTATGGCACCTCGTCCGATGTGTTGCCTCGCCCAACTGCAACGCCCATTTCCACACGAAATGTCTGGCGGCTGAAGGCTTGAGGAAGTTGGGCGAATTTCCCAAGCAACTTTTCCCGTTGAAAGGAAAATGTCCCGTGTGCAATGGGAATTATCTCTGGGGCGACGTCATCAAAGAGCAGAGGAGGATTATTTTGGTTTGTAGTTTGTAGTTTTTCAAACAATTGTGGCTTGAGAAAAAATCTCGGAGGATTTATATTCTTTTTTTCTGTACAAAGAATATTTTTTTGAATAAATTTCCGTAGATTTCAAGGTTTTTTTAAAATATAAACTCAAAAAGGTCACAGATTTTTTTAAAATCCTTATACAATTATTCGAGAGTTTTTGTGATATATTATTGGAAAACTAGAATATTTTTAGTGAAAAAAATGTTTCGAAAGTTGGTAAATTGAATTTTTTTCGTTATTTTTCAAGTTTAAACGATGGAATAGTCCTATATTTGTCCTATAGCTCTTTTTTTATTAAAATCGAGAAAAGCGTTTTTTTCAAACTAATAAAAGAAACTATACCTTTTTAAGGGTTTTTTTCTATCAATTTCTTATCATTTCCGTTGAATTTTATTCGCAAATTACTATTAAACGTTTTTCAAAACATTTTTTTCTTGATTTTTTTCGATCAATTTAAGCTTTCAAAACATTTTTTTCTTGACGCCATTTTTCAATGTGAACTCCGCGAAATTCAAAGTTATCTTTTTGTTCTCCAAAATTTAATTATCTTTTTCCGCTCTCTGATGAAATTTAAACACGGCATGAACTCGTGAAGCGAATCAAAAAGATTATCCCAATTTTATGTTTCAGGTCTCGGCCAAGGCGACCGACGAATTCAAGAAAATGGTCGTAAAAAAGAATTTAGTCGTCGATTAATTTTTGCAAGCTTCTAATTTACTTTTAAACTAGATTTTTATGTGTATTTTACTAATGTCTTTATTAATTTTATTCTTCTCAAAGAACTGTACATTTACTAGAAAACTCGTGTATTGTTGCTTGTAAGTGTTGATAAACTTTTTTCTCTTGAATTTGTTTTCTTTTCTGTTTTTGAACATTGTCTGTTTTTTAACAGTTCTGATATTGAAAAAAGGGCATTTTATTGGTTTTCATGGCATTTTTGAGGACAAATGATTATTCCGATCCGTTGCTTCACTTGCGGGAAGGTTATCGGCGACAAATGGGAGGCCTATCTCGGCTTTTTGCAGTCCGAGTTCAGTGAAGGTTCGTTTTTTCTCACTTTATCAAAAAAATGATTATTTTTCTATATTTTTTTGTTGGTTTTTAGGTTGTTATTTTGTTCGATAAGGTGTTATTTAACAGGAAAATTCTTTTGAAAAACGTTCAAAAAGCCGCCAGGAACCTTAAAAAAAGAAAAAAAGTTCATTTCAACGTTTCTGAAATGGTTCAAAAGGCCCAGCTTTTTCCATGAAGAAGATTTTTATCAGAAAAATTAGCCACATTCCTCCGAAATTATTCTACTTTTTACTATTTCCGACACCGTTTCTAAAAAAACTTTTTTAAAAAAATCACTAGAAAAAAAATGCTGGTCGAAAGGAGAAAAAAATTTTTTTAGTAATATAAAAAGTTTTATCAAAAATTGAGGTCTTATTACAAAAATTGAAAATGTATGAAACAAGATTTTGAGCAGAAGTTCTATAAGAAATCTTACGAAAAATCGTGACAGCAATTTTTTTTTTCAGAAGTGTTTTTCCATATGTCCAAACGGCCACAAGAAGAAAATATCTAGAGCTTATTTTTGTCCCTAAAGAGGTTTCAGAAGTTTGTCTAAAATCTCCTTTTTTCCCTCCTAAAAAAGTCGAGTAAAAAAAAAAGAGCCCGTCTCTTCATCCAGAATCTTTTTCAACATTTCAGGAAACGTTTAACTTTTTTTTCCGATGTTTCTCGCGTATTTTGAAGGGTCCCCTTAAGAAATTAAAGAAAATGATACTTTTTAAATTATATTTTCCCTGTGTAAGAAGTCCTTTATTTTTTGTTGATTCCAAAAAAAAAACATTGAATATTCAAAATAACGATTTTCGAAGTAAAAAAACTGAAAACCCTAGTTTCAAAAAAAAAAATTATCAAGCTGGCTTTTCAAGACCCACAAGCTTCTTTCTTTCAATTTTTTTCGAAAATGATACTTCTCGTCATTCTTTGTACTGTGTTCCGTACGAGACAATCATGCTTTAATAGAACTGCACAAAAAAAAATTTCCGTGTACACAGCTTTTTTTTGCACGTTTTCTGTACAAACCTGTTGAAAAGACAGCAAAAAACAAAAGCCTTGAAAAATTTCATCTAGTCTGGTTTATGGTCGTTTTGGAAGAAAAAAACGTGACTATCATGTGCGAAAAGGGCTTTACTTTCTTTCCAATTCGCGTTCCAAAAAGGAAATTTGAAAATTTATCAAGATCTCTACAAAAAATAACAAGCCAATATTCATATGTAAAGACTGATCATTTCATGTACGTTTTCTGAAACAGAAATGTGAGTTTGAAGGTGACGCCCTCGACGCCTTGGGTTTGCGACGATATTGCTGTCGTCGGATGTTGCTGGCCCACGTGGACCTCATCGAAAAGCTTCTTAACTATCATCCCCTCGAAAAGTGATCATTTTCAAGTGGAAAACATCTTTTTCCAATCCTGTCTAATCCATCCAAAATTCCCCCATTTTGTGTATTTTCATGGTCTCAAACTTTGTTGTTATGCCGTTCTATTATTGTTGTTGATTTACATAAACATTTCTCCTTTTTTCGTCCTAATTTCATATAAAACTCGATCAATTTGTTCTGGAAAGTGACCAAAAAACCGGATTTTGCGTGGGAGGAGAGAATCTCGCGCGGATGGCGTCGGGAAAGAAATTCCTTCTCTCTCGACAGATTTTTCCTTTTCCACATCGATTTTCAAGCTGATTTTCGGGGGAACACGTGTTCTTCTTCTTTTTTTCATATATTAACTTTATTTTAAACGGAAATTTCCTTCTTTTTTGAATTGAAAGCTTTGAAGAGAAAAATTGAAATTTTTTCGTGTCATGTTATCTTGCAGCTTTTGTTTTCTCTTCACTATTCGATAATCCTAGGAAAAAAAATCCCATCCCAATGCGTGAAGTAATCAATTAGAGAAATAATGAAAAGTGTCGTGAAAAAAACGTTCTGTCCGCATTTTAACGCCCAGACGACTGCATGATGTCGTCAGCAGCCGCGCGGAGGCGGCTGACCACCTTTGTTTCATTAGTTTCGATTATTTCCCAGCACTTTTTTCTTGTTATTTTCGAGTCGCTAGTTCTTAGAATAATTGGTAATTATCTTAAGTGCTTTCGCTTCTCGATTCAAAAGGTTTGAATCACCTAAATGATGAGAAGGTGGGAGCAATTACCTTTTTTTCTTAATTAAAGAATTTTTTTCGCTTTAATAAATGATAATTTCTTGACCTATATATAGGATAAAATAAGCTTTTTTTATTCGCTTTTTTTGTTCGTTCTCTGAAAGTTCAAACATTTCATAAAAAAACTTTGAGCGTTGAAAAAAATCATCGATCTTTGAAAAAAATCATCGATCTTGTAAAATTTTATTTTTTTAGCTTTTTATAAAAGTTTTGAAGTTTAAAGAAGCTTTTTTTCAGAACAATCCTTATAGCCCATTCCGCGCATTTTGCCCTGTTTTTTTGCCGGAAAAAAGACCGTATACAAAATTCGATCAAACTTGATCAAAATTCGCCTCAAAAGCTTTATTTTTTACAGTTTTGAGTAGAGTAAAAAAAGAAAAAAGTTTACGGTCGCTTTTTTTCTTCTGCTATTTTAAACCGTCACTGTCTTGTACGGAAAAAAGGTTTTAATAAAATCGGTTATTTTTGAGAGCTCAATTTTTTATCATATCTCTCTTTCCAGAGCCTTTTCCACGTGGATTTTTCTCGTATCTCTTCATTCCGTCAATTAAACGTCAAATTCAGACGTCGAGCCAGTCAGTTGGCTTATTTCCACTGAAACGACCGCTTGCGAGCGCGCCCCGGTTGGCATTTCTTCACTTCCATTCAAATAGTCGGAAAAGATGACTCGTAAGGAAGATAAATGAAGATAGAAGGAATTGATGGGGGAATGCAGGTGGAAATCAGCGCGACTTGGCCCGCGAGAAGAACTTGAAGAAACTCCAGGAGCAGAAGAAACGCGCCGGAGCCAACGCCAAGGACGGCAATGCTGTCCGTTATTTTCTTTTTTTGAAATGACCCATTTCTCAATATTATCTTGAATAATCGAATAGAAAGCTCCCTGATGACTTTTGAGGGTCTTTTGATAAAATTTTTAGCGAAAATCGATAATTTTTCATGGCTTTTTTAAAAGTTATTTCGAAATTGAAGCTTCAGGTGAAATTATAGAAGAATTGGGTCACACAACGAGATAACGATTTTTCACGCCTAATTTTTTTGAATTTATTTTTTTATTTTTTTATGACCAAGATTTTTAAGAGTAAAAAGTACTGTATTTCGTTGTAAGACCCAATTTTTTTGTACCAACTTGTTTTTTCCAATTCAAAGTTCTTCATAACATTTTTCGGGTCTTTTTCAAAAAAAATTAGCCCATATTTGATAAAATTAGAACAAGGAGCTCATGAAGAACTTTCTATTACTTATTTTGAAACAAGAAAAAGTTTCAACTATATTTTTTTATCGCTATTCAGAAAGTTTTTTTGACCAAAAATAACAGATTCTCTATTTTTTTACCATTTTCAAAAAGCTTCTCTCTAAGTTTTTTTAAACGAAACCACTTCCAAAAAAACGAGAAAAAAAGGTCAAAAATTCACTTTTTCCTGTTTCAATTTTTGATTTTTTTGATATCATCATAGTTTACAATGATTTTTTTGAATTTAGGCTTCCTAAAATGTTCGCAAAATGAAGATTTTTCCAGGGTTTGAGCACGGATTCGCGTATGAACCGTGACGCGGAGATCATGCGGATCAAACAGGAAAAAGCGGCGGCGAAAAAAGCCGCCGAAGACGCCGCCAAGGTATCATTCCTGTTTCTCCTTCATTTTATTAATAGTCCAGTTAAAATCTAGGAGTTTTAGCATACACAGTAAAACAAATATGTTGAAAATTCTATGAAAAAAACGAGATTTTTTTGTTGAATTTATATTGATTTTTCAAAAAAAGTCCATTTGTTTAGGAAATTTTTTTCTTTGTCTGATTTTTTTAAATTTTTGGTTTCTTCCAGCTCCATTTGAGTTATTTTGGTCCTCTTTATTTTTATTCAAAGGTTATAAATTAGTTTTTTAAATGAATTTTTTTACGATTTCGGAAGGTTTAAATGAAATTTTTCAGGTTTTTTTGAGTTTAGAGTTTTGTTTTTTTATTTGATGATAGGTCAAGATAAAAACCTGAAATTTTTATTTTTCGGCTTTTAAAATAGGTCAAAACTATCATATATTTATTTTTGATTTTTTTCGTCATGGCTTAATAAAGGAAAATGAAGTTTTGAGGACAAAATTGTGAGAATTCACAAAAAAATTCCAAAATTCGGAGGTTTTTTTCTGAGATTTCAGGAGTTCTTGGTTGAAAATGGCCTTTTATCTCAAAAAGCGAATTTTTTTCTTTATTCTCGCCGAAATCCCTCCCTTTTTTTCATTTTTTTAAAAATCTTTTACTCAAATTTTTTAAAAACACATTTTTTTATCTTGATACAAAAATAATAATCTTTTTCGTTTTTTTTCCAGGGCTCGGATAGCGGAAAAGTGGCCAAAGTCGACCCCCTGAAGATGTGATTCCTGTTTCAGAATTAGTATGAAATTAACTCGTATCGAGTAGGTTTTCCATCTTTTTTCCTTCAAAAGAAAAATCAATAAATTAGGGGCGTGTCCCGAAATTACGCGTTTGAAAGTAGTCACGGTTCGGGTAATTGCACGTTTCCAAGAGAACTTATAATTTCCTTCCCACGCGCCTTTTTTTTTGCAAAACTTTTTCTTTCCTTGAGCTTTTGAGCGTCTATGAGAGCTTCGAGAAGCTTATCCGAGCTTTTTTCGAAAAGAAAATTCCTTTTTTGCTCCCGGTTTAATCGATTTCTTTTTTCAAAACTCCGAAAATGAAGGTTCTATTGAGATTTTCCTATATGTTCTTCAAAATTCAAGCTTTCTTCTTTTTTTTTGAGTAGTACGAAGTTCAATCCAATCTCAAATATTACGCAAAAAAAAATTGAAAAAAGGTTTTTTTTTTTGAAAAAAATTGAGACCGGGTTATGTTCCTTTAAAGGCGCATAGCCTAATTTCATTAACTGGCCTCATTGTTTTTTTTTTTGATTCGGTGTAGTCAAAGCTCTCATAATCTCAGGGGAATAGTTTTTTTCTTCATAGCCTATGCTCCTTTAAAGGCGCAGAGCTTGTATTCTCTCTATTTTCGTGTACGAAAAATGCTGAGAAATCACGGTGCTTACAAATGAAAATGACAAATCAATTAACATGGTCATTAGAAGCTTGATTTATGGATTGCAGCCAAAATGTATTCTCTTGAATTTCAGGCCGTGCTCCTTTAAAGGCGCAGAGGTTGGATTTTTCGTAAAACCCTTTTAGAAAAAGTTAAAAATCTTAGTGATTATAAAGTCATGGTAAGAAAGTGATTATCATGTCCTTTAAAGCCGAAAAGTTTGAAAACTGGCCAAAATTTATTTTTAAGCTTTTTTGGTTAAAGGCGCAGACGTCGGATTTTTAGCATATGCTTATTTAAAAAATACTCAAAAGCCTCATTTTTCACAAAATGAAGTTGAAGAATTAACTGTCAAGCTCATTCAGAGCCAAAAAGTTTTAAAACGGTGTAAATTTTTTTGAAGCCATGCTACTCTGATTAAAGGCGCAGAGGTCATATTTTTGGCGTCATCATGTACAGAAATTCGAAAAATCAGTAGTCACCAAATAAAAATTTCATTCAAGGCCTGCTCTTCTTATTAAAGGCGCAAAGGCCTGCGAATTCCCACAGCGATTTCTATTTAAGGAAACGTCTGAATAGGCGGGAACCAAATAGACTATATAGAATTACTCGAACCGATATCTCGAGCCAACAAATGGGCAATTCGTGTTGACAAGTATCATGTGTCCACATAATTAAATTCTTCTTTCTTTTTCTTCTTTTTTCCCCCGACCCCACTTCCTAGTGCTTTCTTCTCGATTTCATTCTTTTTCTTCTTTTTTTCTTTCCCTTATTCTTTTTTTTTACAGATTCCCAAGGCGTTTCTCCGTCACGCGATCCGTCTCACGCCTCATTTCCACTTCAAATCATTCTTTTATTTCCCTTCCATAAATTATTTTCTAACGATTTTTTGGTATTCCGATGCATTTTCTTTTTGTCCATATGGTCCTTTTTCCCTCCCCGCCAAACACAAGTGTTTTTTCTTATTTTTATGGGTTGAAGAGTAAATATTTTTCAATTTTTATCGATTTTTTTGCGAGACTTTGTAATTTTCAATGATTTTCGATACCTTTTGAGTGTTGTATGGTGGATTTTCATTTGTAGAGGTTTGGTTTTGTCGTTTTTTTGAACTTGTATTTTTTTTTGAGCTTAAAGAACTTTATAGAAAAAAAAATTTGAGGCTTTTCGGATTTTTTATTAAAGTTTCAAGACCCATTTTTAACGGTTTTTCTTTTTTTGGTATAATTTTTGATTTTTTTAGTAGTTTTTGAAAAAAATCTTTCCTTATCAGAACTTCAAGCGTTTTCTTCGAAGTTTTTCAAGAAAAAAACTAAATTTTCTGGAATTTCATAATTTTTTTCACTTGCCTTAAAATGGTGAGGATTCTTGACGATTTTTTTCAAAAAAATAATATTGTGTTTTTTTATTGAATTAACACAAGCAAGCGATATATGAACTTGAATTTTTGTTTGAAAAATTAAAAAAAAATTTTTCTGACTTTTTGATAAGCATTTCGAAGATTTTTAAAAAAACTTGGATTTTTTTAAACTTTAGCTCAAAAATTCTCAGGAAAAATTAAATTAAAAAGTATATTATTTGATTGAAATTAGTTTTTCGACAGCTTTTTTTCCAACCAAAATAGTGGATATAGATTTTTTTATAGACGCTAGAACACGGGCAAAGTCCAAAAGGTCTCAAAAGGAACTTTTTTTCTAGACCTTTTTCTGAAAAGGACCTTTTAAAGAGTTCTAAAAAAATAAGGCGGAAAAAAGGAGATTCCGAGAAACGTTTGACACCTTTTTGGGAACTCAAAAAGGAGCCTAGACTCTTCTTTTAGGCTTTTTTAAGGTCGTTTGGACTTTGTCTGTGAAATATTTTTTCACTTTGAAAAAAAGGAAGGTAATTTCACTCTAAGAATCGTATTTTTCTAAAAGTTGGCCAGAACACTCATTGATGTACCAGATGAAGATTCTGAAAATACCATTTTTCAAAACTTCCTAATTTTTGAAAAAAGTGGCCTATTTTTATCGATTTTGTCAGTTTTATTCAATTTTGAGGAGTCCTCTCTCGAAAACTAGCAATTTGTGCAGGTTGGAACTTTCAGAATCTTCTTCTGGTACAGCAAGGAGTGTCCTGGCCAAATTTCAGGAAATTCCCCTTGTGAGGTCCTGCGTGTCAAAATCACTTTTCACATGTTCCAACTTCCGTTCTTATCGAATAGGTTTCCCACCGAAGTTATCAATCACTCCCAGGTGTTCACCAAAGACGCGAAACTCGTGATTTCTCCCCCGTTCGATCATTTTTTGGCCCGATACAATCTGTTGAATCGAAAGTTTACACTGTAAACTTGCACTAGGTGCAACTTTTCCCAAATTTCTCTTTTTTTCTTGTTATAGTCCATTCGTCCTGGTTTTTAATTTCATTATCGAAGTAACTCGTTGCGGTCGCGACGCGGTTTTTGGCGCGAAATTTAAATTTTGAGTTGAAAGTTTGCAAAAAAGCGGTTCTATTACTTCATAGTAGTAAGATTAGTGGCCACTTAAGTGGCTGAAATTTAGTGGTCCCTTAAGTAGTAGAACTACTGGATCATTAAATGTTCAAAGATCCCTTTAGGGATCATAAAAACTAGTTCAATTAATCATTTTTTGGACTTATCAAAATCAATGGCCATGAAAAGTAATCTAAAAAGATTTTTCGAGTTTTAAATCGGTTTTCCCGCCAACAACCGTGCCGCGACCGCAACACTCAGGAAAGGTGGAAAAGGCTCCTTTTTGCGGCCTTTTCGCGCCAATTTCTCAGCCCTTTTGCACCATTTTTGCTGCCTCTGAACTTTCCATTAATTTTTGAGCCTTTAAAATCTCAGAAATAGGAAAGGCTCCATTAAGGGACCTTTTTGCTGCCTTTTAGCGGCCCTTTTGTGGCCTTTTTGCTCCCTTTTTGCGGCCTTTTTGTGGCCTTTTTGCGTCCTTTTTGTGGCCTTTTTGCTTCTTTTTTGTGGCATTTTTGCTGCCTTTTTTGAGCCTCTCAGCGGCCATTTTCCACCGTTCCTAGTTTTCCCGAGAGACAAGTTTTAACGTAGATTATTTTACGGTATACCAGTAATTTATATGAAGGAAGCATAAATATTGCATTTTTTGGAAAAAGGCTGACGAACCCTTCCATTTCATTTTCCTGCAAAATGACCGCGAGATTCGTTGGAATTTCTTTAATTCTCTTTTTCATGATCCGCCTTTTTCGATTTAATGAATCCTTAACATCAAAAACATTTCGCGACGTTTAGGAATGTCGTCGCCGGAATCGTTGGCGACGCAACTCGCCGAGTTCCGCGACAAATTCGCCGAGTTGCATCCGGAAAGCTCGGAAGAAGACGAGTGCTGTGCCGTCCGTCAGCGGGCTGTCCAGTTCATCAGGGTGAGTCCCGGTTTTTTTTCTTCGAAAACGAGTTTTCTAAATGATCATTTATAATAGTGAACTCTTATTTCGGGAAAATCGTGGAGAGGTGTTGGTGGTGTTTGGAAGGTTATTGGAAGGTAAATAAAAGTAAAAAAGTAAATGAGGTAGTTGGAAGGTAAAAAATGAAATATTCCGGCCATTCTGCCAGTTTTTCAGTAGGTTTTCAAGAAGCTGTGTATAGTCAATTTGTTCCGAATTGAAAGGCGAGATGTGTAGAGAGGAAAGGGCAAAGCGTTGCGTAAGTGACTTTTTTGCGGCTTTTTTCAATCAAATCATTTATTTTGTTGTTTTAGTCTGATGTAATCAACTAGGCGGTGAACAAGAACTTTGAAAGCTATAACGAACAACCGCCATTGGCGAACTACAAGTCCAAACGTGTAGTCGAAAGAGTTGAAAGAATGGTCTGACGGTCCTTCGCCTCGTCCTTCTGCGCGTAGTCCATCCAGTTGCGCCTTGACGAGCTCAGAATGTAGTGGATGGTGTAGCTGGAGCCCGGAGGCCGTGCTTTAGGTGGAAGCCTCAGAATGAGAGCGACCACTTCGAGTGAAGATTTTACACGGAGTTTTCTCTCTTTTGCGGCCTTTTTTTAGTGAATTCATTTAAAAACGATAGTTGAATTGAAAAGAATATTCACGTTGCATTAGAGACATTTGTGGTTGGTTTTTTCGTTGCTGGTAGAAATACACTGAGTTGAATCGGTAACCTGACAGTCAGAGGAAGATCATTCTCGCAGTGAAAAGAAAATAAAGTCGATAAATTTTTTGTCTCTACTTGAAACGGCGATGTCTGTGCAAAGTTTTTTTTTCCAATTCAAAGTTTTTGGCATTTTTTGATTTTTCTCAACATTCTTGTTGAAGAAACCAAGAAGGTCTTCTGACATCTGATCGAAAAAAATGAAGATGATATTCCAAAACATTGCGACCGCTTTGCACATGATTTTCACGCGTTTTGCCGTTGCAAGTCAAAAAATATAGTTTTTTCGTCGTTCCGAAAACTTTTGAGCCATTTTCTCCCGGACCAAGATGATTTTACAGGCCGAAATCCCGGCAATCGACGAACACGCGGTCCCCGTGACGAAAGCCGCCTATTTCCTGGCCTGTGGCCGGCTTCTCAACGTCAGCCATTGTTTCGACCCCGTCGCCGAGGTTCTTCTCAGCTCCGCCGTCAAATTAGGCGAGTTTCCCGAGGATCATATCATTGATAATTTGAATAAGAAGACTTAAAATTTGAAAAATTCTTGCAAGAAAATTTCAGAAACTTTTTTATGTAACCTTTTTTGCACTAACGATCGTTTCAAAGGCCTGAAAAATTAATTAAAAAAATTTCTGTTTATCAAAAATAAAATATTTTTCGTTTTTTTAGATTCTTTCACTGTTTCAACGTATTTTTTTAAAATTCTAAAAAAATCCACTAGTGATTCAATTGGCCTTGTTTCTTGTCAACTACGATAATTAATACGCTGATTATTTGGAAAGTTAGGCCGTGTTTTTTATTTGTGAAATACGGCCTTTACGATAATCAGGCCATTCGTTTTTTGATTTTCTCAACTACTAAAAATGATAGATTAAAGAAACGGGAGCGAAAAAAATAAAAAGTTAAAGTGAAGGTCGAACTTCACAAATGGAAAACATGGCCTAACTTTCGTAATGACCGTATTTCACAAATAACAAAAATGGCCTAACTTCCGTAATTTCCGTATTTTATAAATTAAAAAAGACGGCCTAACTTTCGTGAATGCCGTATCTCACAAATGGTACAGACGGCCTAACTTTCGTAATTGCCTTGCTTCTAGACCCATTGTTACACGACGCCTGGTTCGAGCTCGGCCAATGTCTGACCAAAAAACCCGATATCGAATTCGCTGTTTCCTGTTTCGAGGTCGATTTATTATCATTTTCCTTGTGATTTTCAATCAATTTGCAGGAGAGCATACGGTTACAAAAATCGGGAAATGTGATGTCGGCGATGGCCGTCGCCCTGAGGTCCCAGGCGAGTCGCTGCGAATCGGACGCCGAGAAAACCGCCCTCAGGTTCTTTTTTTATTGATATTCATAGTAGGATCTAAGATTAAAAGTGTTTTTGATCTTAGAAACCGACGCTCCTATTTTTCGAATTTTTGAGAAGATCCATCAATTTCCAGAACAAAAGCCCTGACGTTGGCCCGAGAAGCCGTCGTGATAAATCCGACCTCTGGAAACGGATACCTCGCCTTGGCCACCGGATGCTTCGTCGAATTTTTCTCCTCTTCCCAGACGAAATTCCCGTTTCTGGTTCGTTTTATGTTTAATATTTCGATGAAAAGTTGATCAAAAATTTAAAGGCGCATCCCATAAAGGTCTCATGACGAAATACCGGTTTTAGTTTTTCTTACTGAAAAAAGGTCAGAATGAGGTTTTCTCACACACACAAGAGGTTCTCACCTACCATATAGGGGCTAAGCTTGCAAAAGTATCCACTTTAGGGTTTTTAGGTAGTGACCCCTATAGAGGCATTAAAAATGAAATTTTTCTGACGGAAAATTTTTTTGCACTGATTGCTATCTTCCCAGGAACAATTGAAGATGAGTTTTTTCCCGATTTTCCATTCAATATCCCGTTTTCAGGACGAATCCATCAAGTATTACGGGAAAGCTCTGCAATGTCCCGACCAGACGAGAAATCCCGAACTTCATCTCAATTTCGCGACCGCTTTGAGGTGATTTTATTGGAAATAGGCAATGAAATTTCGTTCCTTAAACATTATCATATCAAGATAATAGAGAAAAAATAATTGAGGCAAGCAATTTCGAATGGAAATTTTCAACTTTGAGGGGAATGTAGATTTTTGCAAATTTACAATGATCTTGAGGTGAATTTTTAGGATTGTAGCCTTTTTGACCGTTTCTTGGAGTAAATTTTAAAAAAACGGTTTTTTTTAAGATACCGAGAAGACTTCGGATCGGCCTTACAACACCTGAAAGAAGCCGTGAAGTTAGATCCGCGAGATTCCTTGAACTCCCGCCAAAGATTGACGGCCCTCGTCAATTATCTGGAAAAGTTCTCCGATGCCGTCGAGAAAAAAGGTTTTTGTCTAAAATCTTTGGAAAAAATTTATTTTGATGTTTCAGGCCGCCTGAAGATGAAAAGACTTCAAACCCTGGTGGCGGCCTTGCAAGCCTCCACCTGCGCTTTCATCCAATCTTCCGAGGCGAAGAACTCCCTCGCCGTCGCCACGAAGTCTATCGACGACCTTCAAATCGGCCCCAATCTCAACACCATCATACATGCCAAGATAGTCGCCACCATCCCCCACGATGACATCGTTCCTTTGTGAGTAGTTCTCGGCTAACTCGGGGCTCCAAAATGGTCCCTCTAGGGGCAACCTGAAGAGCCCTGGAAGGTTTTCTTTTGTAGACCACTTTGCTTCTCCCTATAGGGGCGTTAAAGCTAGGAAAAAGGGACCACTCTAGGGTCTTCTTGGCTAAGAGGCAAAGTGACGTTTTTCACTTAAAGACCACTTTAGGGTTTTTAGTTATTGGCCCCTATAGGGCAAATTCTAGTCGATTATTATTTGAGAAACTTGATAAATTAGCGTCTTTGAGTGAATCGTGTGAACAGAAGATGAACTGATCAAAATTGCTTTTTAAATTGCAAATCTGAATGAAAAAGAGAAAGACCCGATAGGGACCACTTGAGCTTTTGGGGACTCACGGGTCAGACTTTAAGCCCCTATAGGGACCACCTAAATGGGAACTTTTTTCTCCTAACCCCTGAAGGGACCACTCTGGCGTCCCTGAGAAGACCATAGGGTTCCTTGGCTAACTGGGAAAATCTTTAGTGGCCACTATAGTGGCTCGCCAAGGACTACTTGGAGAAGACACTAAAGTGGCCACTAAACCCACCTCTATAGTGGCCACTATTTTCCGTTTTAGTGGCCACTATAGAGGTTTTCTATTTAATAGCCACTTCAGTAGTTTTTCATTCAGTATTCCTTCCAGTAACTCTGATAATTTTAAAACGAACAGATTGGACCAGTTATGTTGATCCATTGGCCCCTAAAGTGGCCACAAAAATTTTCAGTGGTCTAGTAGTAGCACTTAGACCTCTATAGTGGCCACTAACACTTCCTAGGAGGTCCAAGGGGTTTCTGGTTCAGATCAGAGATAACAGGACTTAAATTCTGAAAGATGTTTATAAAATCTCTGAAAACAATGGTTTGTCCAAAGAAATTCTCGAAATCTCAGTTCTATCCGTGTTATATGAATCTCAGAACCTTCGTGGTTTGCGACGTGAACGAACGATGTTGCGCGGTGACGGTCTACAACTGCGCTCCGAACTTCGGATTCGTCATCGGCGACACGATCGACATCGCAGAACCTTTCCTGAAGGAGGCTGAGGTGATTTTTTTGGTGAAAATGGTTCACAAATGGATTTTCAGTCAAATTTAGTTACTTTGGTCTGAAATTTATGAAAAAGGGGGAAAAGTCAATAAAAATTGGATGAAAAAAAATTATTTCGAGTTTTGAGGCTTTAAAATTTTATTCCCCACTAGCTTGAGACAACGGGTCTTGACGCGATTGACGAAATAGTGTGGGGAATTGAGAGATTTGGACGTTTTTTTGAGTTTCCGTATCGCAAGATAAATACGAAATCGTAACCTTTTTATTTTTTTTTCGGCCCTCAGACATTGATTTTTAGCAATAACTAGGGCTCCCAAAAAGTGATATTTTCAAATTAGCGCCAAAAGCGCGGCGCCTCAAGTCGCGAAACATGAGTGAAATTGAAGAACATCGAGCTGAGCACATCTTGCGACGCGACGACATCGCCGACGCGAGCGATACCGCTCCTGCGATGGATTCGCGTCCGGTCGCCGCGACTTCTGTGTCGCAACGGCCAACCCACCGCGAGTGCCGTCGTCGCCCCCACGCAACTGACCATCGAGTCGTAATTTTCTACTTCATCTTGAAAAAGTCTGACCTCTCTGCGCCCTCTCCTATTTCTATACCTTCCTCAGCGAGAGAAAAGAGGGTGCAGACTACTCAGACCGTCTCAAGATGACACTTTATTGATCGAATCGAGATTTATTTGGGTTTTCTCCACACCATTCCTTTTTCTGACAGCATGACATTTTCGAGGCGATGTTTTTTTGATCTTCAAAAGCTTCGGGATGATCTCTAAAAATTTGAAAAAAAATAACTTTTATTCCTAAAAAAATGGCTGAGACCGTTTTCTAGCAAGTGTGCTCCATGGAGAAAGGTGATTTTTTGGATTGAAATTTTTGCAAGAAATCGTTTTTCCCAAAAAAGTATTTTCAGAGCCGCGAAAAAAAGTCTAGAAAGCTTTAAAAAAAAAGGAAAAAAATAATAACTGAGGTTATAATCCAACATGTGCGCTCCATGGATAGTATCGTCAAGAATGTGATTTTTCGACATGATATATTTGAAGGACTTTCATGTTTCAGTTATTATTTTAGAGTCGCGATAAAAATTCTAAGAATTTTTTTTTTTGACCAACTTGAAAGACTTTTGGAGCTTGCTCAACCCGAAAAAAGTCGCAAAATTGATTTCCCAACATGTGCGCTCCATGGATAACGTCGGTAATAAGTAATGATTTTTTGATGTAATTCAAGAACAATTTTTTTGGAAGGTATTTTTATTTTTCGCGGCTCTTTTTACAAAAATTGTATCTACAGTTCGTACTTCGAACTATCCCTAAAAAGTTCAGTTATACTGAATTTCCTTGGACCCGGTTTTTTTCTTCTTCTTTCGATTTTTCATTCGACAGTGATCTCTTCTTTCACTCTTCTTCTCCTATTCCATGTATTTTTTTGTACTTTGAATATTACATTTCGCACGGCTCGGTGCTCTGTTCATAGAGAGTTTATTTTGGGTAGATTCAGGAAATAAAGAAATTTTATAAGTCTTGTAATTCCGGTTCCTGATAGGAAAATGTGGATTCAGTGAGTTATCGTCGTTTTAAGGATGGATTTTCTCTGAAAAATGGAGATTATCTTTTTCTGGAAAATTTTCTAGTGGTCACTATAGAGGCTCGCCAAGGACACTAAAGTGGCCACTAAACCAAACTCTATAGTGACCACTATTTTCCGTTTTAGTGGCCACTTCAGTAGTTTTGGCCACTTCAGTAGCCAGTAACTCTGATAATTTTAAAATAAACAGATTGGACCAGTTATGTTGATCCATTGGCCCCTAAAGTGGCCACTTAAACTTTTAGTTGTCTAGTAGTAGCACTCAGACCTCTATAGTGGCCACTAATTTGACTACTATAGTGGCCACTAAAAAATTTTCCAGTTTATGAGAAAAAGGAAACTTTGAAGCCGGGAGGATCAACTTTCGGCATTTTGGTCAGGTCCTCTTCGGGTCGTTGAGTTGGAGGTCGGTGCCCGAAAAACTCTAAAAAAGGAGGTAAAAGTCGTTAGAAACAGTGTTGCTGATGAGACGGGACAACCCGGAGCGACCCGCCTTCACTTATTTTCAGATTCGCTTCTCCCGGGGTGCACCAGTTCAACAGCTCCTATTAGAAATATGGGCGAACCCTCTGCCGACATGACTCCGGACTCCACTGGCGACGACGTGACGGCCGAAAAACCCTGTTTCAGGGCGAAGGAGCCGACTATGATTGGCTCATCTTCGGGGACTGGAAAAAAACTTCGGAATTTCGAAGAGGTGCTCTCATCTGTCAGACCGTACAAGCTCTCATCAAAATCTACCAACAAGGAAATTCGAGAACTTGTTAAAAATTCGTTGAGAAGCTCTCTAGAGCAGTAACACTAGAAAAATAATAACTCCAACTTCTCATGATTTAAAAGAAAAACTGACAAGATTGAGGCGGATCTTTCGGTGAGGCTCGTTTCTTAGAGTCGTTGAGGATGTTCAAACCTGGTCGACTGAAGAATAATTCGATTCAGAACGTGTCGAATATTTCATACCTCAGAATCTGCTTGCAGATAGAATGAGATGAATCAGAATCCAGTAGGACATCGAATGATTTTCTTTCCGGCTTTTTCTTCTCATAAGGCGCTGATCTGACTCGATTCTTGGGCTTTGCTGAGTTCTTTAAATATTATGGATGTGATTTTTTTCAGGGATCTTCCCTTGGAATGTCCTGAAAATTTGTCAGGACACTTCCTAATGGCCAAGGAGTAAGTTCTGAAAGTCCTAACCTTCACAACTTTCTGGTTTTTGGAAACAGACAGCTCAAATTTAAATCAAAGCCCGTAAAAAAGATCATTTTCTTGGAGATGTCATTTTTAAAAAAATTGAAGATTGATACTTTCAGGAGACTTCCAAATTTCAGAAGAATAACAGCCTCTAAGTAAAGTTATTTTCCTTGTAAGGTATTTTCGAAGCTTTTAATATGATATTCTCCAGTTTTTTGAGTTTTCTCAACTTCTAAGGAATCTTACAAGCTTATGAACAGGCTTCTCAACGAGGCTAGACCCACTAGACGCAGTTTCAAAATAATTTCGAAAAATTCAGAGACCCAACTTGCAAAAATAGCCCGTAAGAACGGTAGTCTTTGCTAAGGAGAATTTTTCACTAAGCAAGGACCCTTGAAAAAAAAACCTTAATCATAGTCTGTGTGCCACGACTTGAAATTTCACGGAACGACGTTCCGCTGTTCCGCTGCGGGCGTTCGCGAAGCGTCTTTCGAATCTCGGTCACGCTTTCAAATGATTGTTATTGCTGTGGGAGCACATGAAAGTAGAGTATCTTGATGAAAGGAAAAAATAAATTAAAAGCGCGACCAAGGTCCGCAAAGGCGCGCAGCGGAACAGCGGAATGTCGTTCCGTGAAATTCCAAGTCCTGGTACACAGGCTATAATTCTTTGATAGAAAGTTTATCAGTTGCTGCTAAATTCAAAAAAAGGTTTTTTCGATTTTTCGGTTTCAAGAGGCATTGAAGGCATTTTTTGAGATAATATTCGGAAGCGGCATGAAAAACTTCATCAAAGGACTTTTTTTCTACCATTTCCTGGATTAAGTCACGAAAAAAAGTTCGATCTACCGATTCCCAGCAATTTTATCCTCGAAGTGGATTTTTTGGGTCAAAAACGTTCAACTTATAGCTGATTCACGGCTGGCTTGAGACATCAAAAAAAGTCCTGACACGATAAAAAAGAGTGCATGGTTGGTGGAGAGGGCAAACAGGCCACGACTGAAAACCAACCTTTGCATGGAAACCTTTTCCCAGGCATTTTCTGCGGGATCTTCTCATCCAGCGTACTGAAAACGTTGCAGGTCACGCCGGGAAAATACTTTTTCCACAGTAATCTGAATATCTCGAAATGATATCGAAACATCGATAAAATTGACTTGAATCCGGCTTCGATGTTCGCCAAAGAAACCTTTCGGACCAAGTTTTCTTGGGCCAGCTCCACGACCTGAATGGGATTAGTGGGAAAAAAAATTAGGTATAGTCTGTTCAGATTTTAAATGTCAGGTCGTCGCTCAAGCTCCGCCCATAATGGTGCGATAAACCAATCAGAGAGCGAGCCATCCACAGAGCGTTTTTGAATGACGTCATTCTAATTGACATTGAAAATCTGAACAGACTATATTTTTTTAATTTGGCTTACTGTAGAAAATAATCAATCAATCGTTATTATTTTCACTCCTTGTCCATTATATGTCGCACTTTTTTGGTCTTTTTCAATTTCGAATGATAAGATTGCCTTTATCCGAGCCTAGGCAGTTTTAAGCTTAGCCCTCGAAAAAAGGTCCTGGCACGAAGAGGAAAAGAGAGAGCGCCTGGTTGGTGGAGAGCGCAGACAGGCCACGCCCCGTATCTTTAGGAACGCTAAAGGAACGCTATCCCTATAGGAGCACCCTTAGGATCGATTGAAGGTCCCCCTTTAGGGACAAGCTTACGGTAAGGTGGTCCCTAAAGGGGACCAAGTGGCTAAAACCAACTGGTATCCTCAAAAACCATAAGGGTTCTCGAAAAATCGACTTTTCGGTTTTTTTTTTAGTCAAAATTGTCATTCTTCAGTTCGTTCATATCCCGGCTCAAAATGTTCTGAACGGGGTAAAATTACGTTTTTAACGTTTTCCAGGAGGTGTTCTCTCAAATGGAACCATTTTTTATCTTCAAGAACCCATTAAATCAACTATTTTGACCTGTATATGGATTGTTGTTCTCCGTAACCCCTTTAGGGACCACTTTCACCATCTCGGCTTCCTGTTCGATGTAAAGAAGGAACAAACCATCTTGAACTTCTCCATTTTTCTGCCCTGGGCGTATGTTTCAGCCCATTGCAGATAGAATGGAAGTTGGCTTGTGAAGCGGTTTTGATTGTGCAGACGTTTGTATATTTCCGTCCTGCTTTCGCTGTTTTTCGCCTATGAATTCGTTCATTTTCAATTGGAATTCTTGTCATGATCTTCTTGAAATATAATCCAAATATTGATTATTTTCAAGGAAAATGTGTCTAACGGACGGGTTAAACGTGATCTTTTCAGACTGTATAGTTTATGATTAATATACTGGGGAAAGGATTAGTGGGGGGGTTTGTGACCACTTCAGCTTTCTCTCAAGCTCTTCAGGAACCTCTTAAAGGCATAGGGGCAGTAAAAAACGGTGTTTCAGTTCAAAGCAGTACTTTGTAGAGTTTTTCATCGCGAATCGAACGGTGAACTTAGAAAAGTACCAAACTTCTTAGTTTTGAAGAAAAAATAATTCAAAGTCGGAGAGAGGAAAGTTTGAGTTCCTGCAAAAAGGGCGCCTTGCAGTAAAGTTGCTCTATTGACAACAGGCTGCGCCATTTTTCGGATTTTCGCTTTTTTTTTCTTCGTTTCTTTCGAATTTCAATTTTTTCTGTTGTCACCAAAGTTCTTCTCGTCACAGAAGCTTTCTAGTCATGGTAAATTTGCAAACTTTGATCGCAAAAATGCTTCTCTGGTGAAAAATGATGATTTTACACAGGTTTCGATGGGGAGAGCCCCTTAAGCTTTTCCCCAGTATGGTCTGTAATGCATTTCTTCCATACACATTCTACACTAAATTCCTTGTTTCTTTTTATTTTTATTCATTATCTTTCCCACTTTTCAAAGAGTTGACTCTCAATTTAAAAAAAAAACTCCCTGAAATGGAATTTTTCGATCCTTTCACTGTGTCTTGATTTTTTAAGATCAAGAATAACACTCACGATGATTTTCAAAATGCTCAAAAGTGCTTCGCTTTTGAGGAATCTTCCGTTTTTCGAGCACACTTGGAAGACTGCGAGAGCTTTTTTCCTGACTTCGGGATATTCTCCCCGTTTGTCAAACCCTGCCAATTGTCTGCAAAAAAAAAAATTCAAAAAAAAAAAAGACAGTTCTTCTTGATTTCCTACCGTAGTGTTTCTTCACAGTCGTGATGCGGCTTTTGGCAGGAAAATCGAATTCAAATCCGAGCGCGGGAAAAAAAAATTCGTTTAATCAAGAATGCAACTGGCATACCATCACCTCACCAGAAAATATCGAAAAACCATCATAAAACCCGGATCGATCTATATTTTCATACTTCGCGCCAAAAACCGCATAGCCACGACAAAATTTCAGCGACCACGGCATTCCTAATGGAGTGAGAGAAGGTGAGCGAGGCGTCAAAGTTTCTGAATTTACCAAAAAAAAGTAAGTGCGCGCTTCGGATAAAAGGGCTGTGACGTCACAGCTACCTATCGTTGCAAATTAAACTGAGTATTCAACGGCATGAAGAATACATTTGGCTGCGTACTTGAGATTACAAATTTCGCGCCAAAATTTTTTTGACGTCCTCCCACCCCGTTTGGGAACGCCGTGTTTTATAAGTTTCGAAAGAAAGAAAAATCACATCGCAAAGCAGTTCAACGAAGTTTCGTCAACGTCGGGCCCCATAACGTTTTCATAAAGAGTTTGAAGGACCTTTAGTGAAGAAATTGTCATTTCATAAAATGACGGTTTCACCAAAGGAAGCACCTTTTTGTACTAACACGTGAGCGTGGATATTTTTATTGCTTGAAAAAAAAGAGGACTTGAAGAATAACCAGAAGTTTTATCGGTCGTTTTCTCGAGCAAGTTTACCGAAACAAACGTTTCTTTCACCTAGGTTCTAATCTCCGATTACAGAAGGAATCAATCCTTTCATCAATCAGAAACTTTAGTCTTACAAAACAGCCCTCCAAAGCTTTTTCAAATGTGATTCTACAGTCTGTTCAGATTTTGAATGTCAAGTAGTCACTGAAGCTCCGCCGCCTAATGGCGCGATAAACCAATCAGAGAGCGAGCCATCCACAGAGCGTTCTCGAATGACGTCATTCTACTTGACATTCAAAATCTGAACAGACTATAGAATAACAACAAACAATCTTTTTTTGTTTTGTTCTAGAACTCAAATCATGCCTTTTTCAATCGTCTTCCCTTAACCGTTTTTTGGATTTGCAGTGAACAGAACTTTTCTCATAAATTTATTGAATATTACCATCTGGAAAAAGTTTGTTCTAGTTTCTTGCTCGGCGATTTGAAGTCGCTTTGAAGGTTTCCTGCAAAAAAGCGCAGAAAACCAGAGCGAAAACGAAAAAACCAAAAGAATTTTTAAAAAAAGATAATAAAAACCCTTCGAGAACTGTTTGAAAAACCATCTAATACTTCCATCAAAACAGAAATAACTTGATGGAACTTCAAAGAAGAGCAAAAAACTCACTGAGGGGAATGAAACAAAAACAACCCCCATCTTCTTGCTGACTTTCTTAAAATTTCTTCTAATTTTTTTAAACGGTTTGTTGCTGTTTTTCAATGTTTAAATTCCCCTTTTTGAAAAATTGGTTCTGTTAGAGGTCGTTTCGGCCCCCGAACTGTATTACTATTCGTATTGAATAAAAGATGATGATGATGATGAAACAGCTAACTGGAAGAAAAGCAAAAAACTCACCGAACTGAAACAAGAACCTACTTTCTCCTAGTAAAGTTTTGACGAAGTAATTTGAAAAATTCAAAGAATGAAACACTTCCAAATATTCGTAATTATCAAAAGTAATCAGTTTAAAAAAAAGAAAGAAAAGATAATGAAAAAGGTGTGTTCTCTTCACCGAAAAAGGGAGGAAAGACAACGCGACGCCGCCGTCTGCTCGCCTCGGCCTCATCCCAAAAGCGCTGCTCTCGCCGAAACGAGCAAGTCGGTTGGCGTCGGGACACGCAGCAACGTAAGAAGGACTCGTTTCCATCGTTCAGTATCGCTTCTCGGCCTATTGGCTAAGATCAAAGTGTAGTATCTGTTCTTATCGTATTAACCTACGGTATGTGCTCGAATGAGTACAATATAGGTTAACTTATTTTTGCAACCGAGAGTGGATCCGGAGCTTGCTCCGACCGCTCAAGGGTCGTCCCAGCGTTGCACTGCTGCAGGGCACGGCCCAGACCTCCCCGGGGGTCAAAAAGAAATATGAACGTGAAAAAAGAAGTATTTCACAAAAAATTAGAGAAGCTACGACCCTATCTCGCTAGTAATAGTCCATTTTTAGATATCGTCGGAGTTCACCAATCTCTCTTTCTCTAATTTGGAGACAAGTGTCACTCACGCCGAGGCTCATCTTAGCGTTGGGTGCATATTTGATTCTATTTTTTTAAATTATTTTTATGCCAAAAAAAGCCTCTGATCTTTTCCAAGAAATACTCACAAAGGAACGATTTACTTGGCTGGAATGGTGGCGACTATCTTTGCACGTATTAATGGTTCAGTGCCTATGACAAGATGAGTCTCGAAATGGAAGCCGATGGCAAAAGGCCCAAGGGTCGACAGAATCAACGATGGTTGGGCACGTTACTTCAAGACCGGAAAGCGACAAGTCTAAACCCT